>PVHT020004944.1:44628753-44895960 GCA_004024745.2 Catagonus wagneri | reverse complement strand
GGCCCCGTGACAAGCAGGGAGAGCCGCACCTGGAACCGGGCCGAGTGGACCCTGCAAAGAGGCACCGCCTGCCGCAGAGGCAGGACTGAGCCTGGCGCCGGGCGCGGGAGAGGTAACCACAGGGAGATGCACTCGGCCACTGTACGCAGCACTTCTTTGGTTTAAAGAAACCCCAACTTCTAAGTTTTAAAAGTTTAAAATGTAGAAAATCGTCCTACCACTGAGGGCGTGGCGGGAAGGGCAGCAGCTGGGGTCCTTCACGGCTCCTTTAGGCGCCCCCGCCAAGGACACAGAGGGTGTGGCCAAGGTCTGCTCCCATGCTCCCAGGCGGTGCTCAGGCCTCAGCGCCTTCCTGCGGCCGCCACGCCCGAGGTGAGCCACGGCCCTGCCACCTCCAGCCTCTTCCCTCTAAAGAAAAGCTTCTGCAACAGCCCCCCTCCACCTGCCCGTCCGGCGGCTTTGAACGTGCTTCCTCTTGTCAGCGCTCTCAGGCCTCCTTGATGGCAAAGCCGGCAAAGCCAGTGACTCAGCCCGATCCTGCTCTTTCTTCTCCTCCTCGCTGCCTGGCGGGTACTCGGGTCGCACGGCCCCTCCCCAAGGGGACACTCACGGGGAAAAAGCCTCCCCAGACTCAGGAAGGGCATCTGCACGAGTGAGAAGTCAACTTCTGTCTGAGGGTTTGGGACGCAAATGCTATCAAATTGAGTTGTGATGATTTTTGTACACCTATAATTGTAATAAAATTCATTAAGCAATGGAAAAAATAAGAGAGAGAAGTCAACTTCTGGGGATGAGCTCAGACTTGGAGAACGGGGCGCACACTAGCACCGGCTTCTAAAGGAGAGAAGAAATCAAACAGCTGCCTGCCTCACGCGCTCACAGCCCAAGTGAGAGAAACCGCGAGGTCACTGGAGCAGTGAGCCTACAGCGTGAGGTCTCTCTGCCCCGTACTGGCCCTGGCAGTCACCGCACTTTGAGTGTAGCTTCACGGAGCTCGTCACTCTGCCAGCAGCACCAGCCCGAGAGCCCCTGACACGCAGTGGCTGCCTCTCCCGCACAAGGAGTCTGCTTGATTGGGCCGTTACCCTTGGACAGACCCTCTGTTCACAAAGGCTCACGACGAAGGGGGAAAACCAGACTGTAATTTGCATCCCTGCTCCAGAAAACAAAGGCTGCATGAGGATGGCTGATGCCAGGCATGTGGCCGGCATGACAATATGCCGCGCCAGGGCCTAGGGAGGCCAGCTTTGATTTGGAGGAGCGGTTCTGATGTGCTTGTGTTTTCATTAAAAGTGAATTTCATCTTCAGAAATCAAGTTTCACATCTTTTTTTGGGATAAGCAGAGGTATTCAGTGCCATAAATCTAGGACTAGATATCATGTCTATCAAGGGACCATGTAAGAATCTTTCCAATAAGCAAAGATGGTTGGAGCTTCATGTTTGTCTACTATTAGCCTGAGTCAGAGATAAAGGGGGTCAGAAATAAGAGACATACAAAGCAGAAAAACACAGAAGGAAAAAAGACAAATAGAAAAAGACAGCAGGAGTTCCTATCGTGGAGCAGCGGAAACGATTCCGACTAGGAACCATGAGGTTGCGGGTTCAATCCCTGGCCTTGCTCAGTGGGTTAAGGATCCAGCGTTGCTGTGAGCTGTGGTGTAGGTCACAGACGCGGCTCGGATCCCGCGTTGCTGTGGCTGTGGTGTAGGCCGGCAGCTACAGCTCCTGTTAGACCCCTAGCCTGGGAACCTCCACATGCCGCCAGTGCTGCCCGAAAGAAAGAAGGAAAGAAAATATTCACGAAAAAAATCCAGAAAGTTCTGAGGTACGTGACACTTTTAAGCAAAGCTTGAATTTGCTAGGAAAGGCAACTATTTACCTGGCGCTAAGGTGGCATTAGGTGTTTACCGCAAGTACCCTAGTCACGATCTGAAGCATACTGGGGGGAACAGCATTCTTTATCACACTCGACAGAAGACTCTGAATGAGTCTACCCCCAAAAACCTCATCTGTTCATTTTACCACACGGTCCATGGGACTCACTTTATCAACCAAAGCAAGTCCTCATAGCACTGGCATTCGGGTCCGGAATAAAGCTCGGGTAGAAAGATCTCGAATCTGTCAGCGGGGTCCTGCGCAGACCCAGATCACACACCCCGCCCCTGACAAGATGCCGGGTGCAGAAATCCACTGGGAGACGCATTTCTCAGAAGGATGAGCACAACCGGAGGCACATGAGGTAAGCTCATTGCCACCCACACGTTCCAACAGGCCGAGACTTGGAGGGCGGCTCCATGGTTCTCGCCCGCTCTCCTCCCTCCACTGGGCGAGAACCGATGCGCAGGACAAGCTCAGCTGCTGCGTGGGCGAGAGTTCATCCTCATGACACGTTCCCCTTATGTGCCTGTGAGCCTAAGGCTCTTACCCTAAGTCTCTTTGCCGGCCAACAGCCTCCCAGGCCCGGTACCCGATCCCGGGCTTCTGAGCACAGCCACCTGGCACTTCCCAGCCCACGAGGGCTGCTTGGGCTGGTTCTGCGGCCAAACGGACCCAGGGCGTGTGGGTGCCCGTGCTGCCCCCACAAGCCCTGGCCCCACAGAGCCCTGGGCGGTGACCGGCCGGCAGTCACGTGGTGGGTGCGGGAGGGTGAAACCCGGTGCTGTCGCCCGCTGCTTGGCAGCAAGGATAAAGGGAGGCCCTCCAGAGCTAGTGAGACAAGAGCCAGAAAAGCATAGGGGTAAAAAAATCAGTGAAACAGCCTTCTATTCAAGAATGCAATAAAACTGAGAAACCTCTAGCAAGACGGACAAATTTAAAAAGAGCTGCTGTAAATCATCCAGGACAGGTAGGAACCCAGGGGTATCACCACAGGCCCTGCGGCCACCAGGAGGGACACCGACAACTTCACACTCATAAATTCGGCGATTCCCAAAGAGATGGGCCAAAACTCAGCCAAGCTGAAACAGCCGGAGTGGCTCTACAACCATTAAAGCGGCTGGACTTGTAATTAAAAACCTCCCCAAAGGGTTCTCCAGATCCGGGCGGTTTTACTGGAGAATTCTACCCAACACTGAAGAATGAACAGACTTTCACAGTCTCTCCCAGCAAAGACAGGAGGGAAAGCTTCCCAGCTCATGTGTTAGTGCCTTGACACCAAAATCAAAGATAGGTGAAAACAAAAAACCACCCATCAATACGTCTTCTAAATGTAGCTGCAAAAAAGTCCAGCGAAATGTGAGCCTTGGGCCTGGACCAGCGGTCAACGCGGAAACCAGGCCCCGCCTACGTCGACCCCCCTCACCTCTCTTGGAAAGCAAAACTTTATTTTATTTGCTTTTTAGGGCCGCACCCGAAGTATACGGAAGTTCCCAGGTTAGGGGTTTATTCCGAGCTGCAGCTGCCCCCCTATCCCACAGCAACGCAGCATCCAAGCCATGTCTGCGACCTACACGACAGCTCATGGCAATGCCATATCCTAACCCCACTGAGCGAGGCCAGAGATAGAATCCAAACCTCATGTTTACTAGTTGGATTTGTTTCTGCTGTACCACGACGGGAACTCCAGAAAGAGCAACTTTGGTGCCAACACCTTCACTTTCCTATATTAGCTCCTTTTACACGAAAGGTGCCCTTAGACGTTCTGAGGCAAACTTAGATCACCGCAGACTCTAAATGTGAGTGCTGGCTAGGAAGTGGTGAGTCAGCTTGACGCCAGCCACCCGAGCCCTGCCTGCAGCGTAGGGACGAGCGCCAGGATACACGCACGCACGCGCGAGAGGACGCACGCGCACCAGGATATGCACGTGCGCCAGGATGAGTGCGTGAACGTGGACGCACTCACACACACGAGGATGCACGCACGCATACGTGGACGCACGCAGGCGCTCAGCTGGTCGAGCTGTGCCGGTGCCTCATCCTTGCGGCCTTGAAGCCGGACGTGGAGACGGACCGCCAGCGGCGCAGGTGTTCTCCGCAGACTCCTCGAACCTCGCACCCAGAGGGGCAGGACGGCGGGGCGGCAGCAGTAACGAGTGAGTACCGAGGCGCACGAGCTGAGGGCCGCGGCCGCTAGTTCCAGGGCCATGGCGCCCTCCCGACGCCCCCGCGGTGGAAGCCCGGGTCCAGGGTCCGGTCTGGCCACCTGCGCGGCCGGCTCGGCGCCGAGGCTCCCGCGTCCCCCTCACCCCGGCGTGGGGATGCCCATCTCCCGAATCCCCTCCTACGTCGTTGTTGTGTTTTAAGTTAGTTTCGCGCCAGTTTGGGGCTCTAGTCACACTTGCTCCGTCGCCAGTCCTCTTTCTGCCCTGTTAATGCTGCGTCCCGCGGAGCTTGCGCGCTCGGCGCCCTGCGGAGACTCGGGGCCCCAGCGCAGCCAGTGCAGGCCCTTCTGGGAAGGCTGTCCTCTTCTCTGCAAACCAGTGGGGGTCGCGTTCCCACAGCCCATCTGCATGCAGCCCCGGCCGCCCGGCAGTCGGCAGTCGGGCTCTAAGGGCCGGGCTGAGGGGTGTCCCAAGCAGCCGAATCCAACCCCTGTCCCGCTTTCCCGCCCCCACCCGGGAGAGGCAGACGCCAGAGTCTCCCGGCTTTTCTCAGCATGGAGTGTCCACATGCAGCTGGTTCCCCTTGGTGGTCAAAACAGAGTTCGCTGAGCATGACCCCCACCCTCACAGCAGGCGCTCCTGGGCGTCCCTGAGTTGGCTGATCTCGCTCAGATGAGAGCGAACTTCAGCTGCAGGGCTCTCTTTTATCTCTCCCAGGCGCTAAGACAGATTAAAATAAAAATTGCTGTAAAGCGTCCACAGTTTTACCCTTAGAGTGGTTTTTGTGTGTGTGGTCAAGTTGTTCCTGGACTCTAGACAGGTGGAAATATTTTAAATAGGAGTTCCCGTCGTGGCTCATTGGTAACGAACCTGACTAGTATCCATGAGGATACGGGTTCAAGCCCTGGCCTCACTCACTGGGTTAAGGATCCAGTGTTGCCATGAGCTGTGATGTGGGTTGAAGAGGCGGAAAGGATCCCAGGTTGCCGTGGCTGTGGTGTAGGCTCGCGGCTACAGCCAGAATTGGACCCCTGGCCTGGGGACCTCCATATGCCGCAGGTGTGGCCCTGAAAAGACAAAAACAAAACATTAACTGGATTCAAACAGTGAGGACACAACTGCAGCTTTTGTGTGCGGTCTGGTCCGATGATAAACCCATCAGGGGTGTGACCAGAGCCGGGTTCTGTGGGAGGGTCAGGTGCATCCTGCACCAGGAAGCCAAAGTCCATGCCCCCAGGCCTGGTTCTGTCTCAGTCTGGGATCGGCAGGCATCCTGGGGGTCAAGGTTAGGAGCTGGGGATCCATTCCAGGGGAGGGTGACTGAGCCGGAGCCCCCTTCCCCTCACCTCGTGCGCCTGGACAGACCCCCTCACTCTGCCTAGCTTTGGCAGACCGGGTGTGGGCAGAGTGCACTGCTCACCTGTGTGAAGCTGGGGAAGCATCAGAAAATGAGTAATGGAGCCCAGGCCGGCTGAGGTGGGACCCCAGCTGCTCCACTCCAGTCCTGGAGCTGCTGTGACATCTGCCTCCCAGGGACCAGGCCGTCCATACAGATGCATATGGAGGGCATGTGTCCGGGAAATTAAGTCACGTGAAATCTTTTAAGGACGAGGTTAGATATATATAGGTATAGATATAGATATAGATATAGACACGCTCACACACACACATGTATAGATATATGAAATCTCCTACTTAAGTGTAAGACAAGAATATTATTAACAGATTTAAAGGTCCCCCACTGTTTCTTCCTCAAGCTCTTGAAGTGACTTGGGTTGGAGGATACAAGTTTACTCAAAATACAGTTTTTGTTTTCCTTCTGAAAAATTGTAACCCTGGGGTTAGGGGTGGGTACGGAATCTGAGACTGTGGGAAAATGCAACATGTCACAGAGGTAATTACGTGGTAACGATATGAAAGGGCCGGAAGCTATGTCTGTCGTCATGTCTGAATATCAGGTGACTTACCGTACAGAGGAGTCTCTGAAACCCAGCGAATTTGCTACCTTAAGCTTTACTCTTGTTGCCCTTTGACTGAATCTGAGAGGAAAGCTTGCCTTGGTCTCCGGAGCAGAGCAAGTGCAGTGGAGCCCAGCTCTCCCACCCCCAGAGGCTCCTGTCCTTCGGCTCAGCTGCCAGGCGCCCACCTACCTCCACCAGCCTCCAGGCCTCGCTGATGATGGCATACTGAATGCGATTCAGGGCAAAGCCGTCGATCTCCTTCAGGATTCGGACAGGGGACTGTCCGACCTGCTGCATCAGGGCGTACGTTCTGTCCACTGTCTCAGGGGCCGTCTCCGGGTGTGGGACCAGCTCAACCAACGGGACGTAGTAGGGTGGGTTTACCTTAGGAGAGAGATAGGAGAGAGTCAAGAAGGGGGCTTTGGCGTTTGGGGTGCTGTTCTGGCGGATGTGGCTCGCTATCCGGGAGCATATTCAACTCTGGAATGAAGGGACCTTTGAGATTCAGCATCCAGGGACAAGACACTTGAGAAATAAGGTAATTCACCTTATTTCTTAATAAGAAATTCACCTTAAAGGGAGACAAGCAAAGAAGAATTTGAGTACAGAATTGCATGAATCGTAACCAACAGTGAGCTGAAATGTGAATGTGCAAAAAACAGAGAGGATAAAAAAAAAAATGTGAATGTACAAGTTACTGTCCTGAACACTTAGAGCCGGCCTCCAAACCCCGACTTCATGTGGGGTTTCTCTGCTCCCAGCTGTCCAGACCTCGTAGGCTTCTAGTACCTGCAGCCCAGCCATGCTCTCTCCACAGTAGTCATTGCCGTTTACTGTATCACTGTTAAAAATTGTTGGCGGTATCTTCCCAAAACTTGGTATTTCCTTAACTTCTTCTCCATGCTAAGCCTTAACATCTGCCTGCCCAATCAGATCTTAGCTAGAAATCACACAATACCAGGAGTTCCCGTCATGGTGCAGCAAAGAAGAATCCAACTAGGAACCATGAGGTTGCAGGTTCAATCCCTGGCCTTGCTCAGTGGGTTAAGGAGCCAGCATTGCTGTGGTTGTGGCATAGGCCGGCAGCTATAGCTCCTATTCGACCCCTAGCCTGGGAACTTCCACATGCTGTGGGGGTGGCCCTAAAAAACCCCAAAACAAACAAAAAAGTCGGAGAAACAGAAAAGGAGGCAATTTCTGTCAAGGTTAAGGGGTGGTCTTGGGGACACCTGAGAGAAGAACTGCGCTTTACTGGAGGGACAAGAGGGGTGGTGGCCCTGAGGCCCCAGGCACTGGGGTGGTGGCAGCCAGGCCGGCGGGACTCCTCCACGCCCGCAGCAGAACCTGGGAGGCGTGTGGTCACGACAGCTCCCAGCCCAGCAGAGGCTTCGCTTATTTTCTCCGCAGCAGATTAAGTGAGTTAAACTCTCAGGGAAGACAGGCCGCTCCTCCTCGCAGAAAAAGGTGACCGTGACCTGCGGTTCACTCACACACATGAGCTGGGCTCAGGAGGACCCGGTCCCTCGGTGTTTTGATAGTTTACATGGCACAGTCCTCAGCAGCGGCCTCCCCCGCCTTCCTCGTCCTCGTCCCGGAGAGAAGCAAGCGGCCGCTCTGAGTGGCAGGAGCTGGTGTCCTGAGGCGGCCAGTGCGGGGGCCACACTCTAAACAGCAAGCCGTAAGCGCAGCGTCCACATTGCCACCGCCACCGGGCAGGTGGCTTCAGGGTCACCAGGGAGAGTGAGTCAGAAAAGGTGGGCACACAGGCGGGGCGTGCTCGGTGGAACATTCCGGGCACTTAGGCAGGCGGGCTGATTTAATTCCAGGCAGCCTCATGGCTCTGTGGCTGACACGTAACCCGTGTTGGAGCTGCGAGCCGGGGCACCACTTCCACTCGAGGCTGTGGCCCCTGTGCGTCTTTCCATGCAGCCTCATCCGTGAGAGGCAAGGGCAGCGCCGGGGGCACTCCCGGGCTCGGGGCCCAGCCTCTGCGGCTGAAATACAGAAAAGATGAGGCTTGGCGAAGTGTGGCCACAGCTACCGGTAGGAAGCGGTGCTGTCTGCTTGCTAATGTAGATTCCAAGACCGAGAGACACTGCAGCCTAATTCACCGTCGTCAGCAAGCAGCTGCAGCCGCCCTGGGCTGGCTCACCTCCCGCGGCCGCGGGGGAGGGACACAGAGCTGCCGGGGGGGCGGGGAGGGGGGGGGAGAGGCAGCATCGCCCCTTCCTGAGTCTGACACTTTGCTGGAAGGAGTCTGTGAGGCCCAGGCTGAAACCTCGTGTGGGCCACCTGGGCACTGAGAGGACACCGCCCCTGTGCCCACCCCCAGCAGGAAGGGCACCCAGGGGGACCTGTGACGTGGCCCTTGGCTCCTGTGTGCAGGTGGGGACACCAGTCTTTGCTGCCTGGTCCTTTAGAGACATCAGCAGGCTTCTGTTTACGGTTGCCTGTCGGGCAGCGAATCCTGGGGCCTGAGCACGAAGCTGAAGCCATCGCCCTGTGAGCTGACGTGCCAGCCTCTCCCATCCGTCTAGCCTGGAAGTGAGTGGAAAACCCCGTAGCTCCTCAAAGTCATAAGAGGTTCTGGATTATTTAGGGACTGCCGTCCAGCTTAGACTGAATTTCTCCAGACGCTTTTCCCGCTCTCCTAGAGGCCGGCAGAATGCTGCCAGGGTGGGCAGCTGAGCCTGGGAAACGGGGTGCGGCTCCAGGGAGAGTCCGCCTGCGTGGTGTGGTCGGCTTTAGTCATGTCGGTTTGGTGGTGAAATTGTTTGTAACAGCAGTGAGAGATTAATTACTTTGTTTTAGAGAGATGAATTTTTCAAACAAGGTCTTGCTTTGACTATGCTGTTGCGTTGCACTGAGCACAAGCAAGCTGTCCTGGAAAGGCCCGAGCGAGGACCATTGCCGTCCGGCGCCGGCGGCAGAGGACAAGGGCAGCGGGCTGTGCTCCCGCAGGCGCCGGCGTGACGCGAGGCGAGGGGGTGCAAAGTCTTCATAGGGGACCTGGGAGCTCTTTTCTGAACAAGTTGGCTTAGTTATTGAAACTGACTGGGAAGTGAACACACTGGTTAGAAATGGATGCTCTTGACCAAGAGGCTCACAGCGTTCCCTGAAGCAGCCAGGTCACAATCAAGTACGTGGCTGGCGGTTTCCAGGAGTCCTGTATGTGGGCACATCGGCTCAGCGGCGGAGACAGGCCGCGCTCCGCGGGCTGGCATTAGAGCACTTCAGCGCAGGTCGCCTTGGCGTCGACCTCTCCTGCACTGAGTGGGGCTGAACGCTTGGTTTTCCTCCTCTTTGCTCTCCGGGTCTGAGCCACCTTGCCTTGGGAGGATTTATTTTTTAGCTTTCCATTAAACCTCAGTGTGAGGACATCCAGAGCTGTTCAGTCATGTAGATGGGGGGCCAGGCTGCCCTCTTTATAGCACTTAGGACCTGGCAGGTGTCTCTGACCTCCCCCGCCCCCTCCTTGCTCAGAGGAGGAATTTCCCTGCTGTCAATTCTGGGGCCCCAGCTCCCCGGGCGCTCATCACCCGTGCTTGGAATTCTGCCGCAGCTTCTAGGAAGGAGCTGCCTGCCTCTCTGAGCCATCTTCAGTCGAAAGGACCCCCCAAAAGTCCGTTTCCACACCCCACCACACTGCTCTGTACCTAAGCCAGCCCTGATGCCTCAGAGTAACTGGCAAGTCTCCCATGCTTGTCCTGCTCCCCGCGTGGGTCTTCGGGTCAAGCAGGTCCCCCAGCCATCCTGCACGCCCCGTGCTTGTTCTTGGCCCAGTCTCTGCCCAGGCCTTTCTCAGCCCAGCCGGGCCCTGCCCAGTCTGGCCCCAGCTTGTCCGTGTACCTCTTCTCGGCCTTAACCTCTGACGGCCCGGGGGTACCGCAGGTGTGGTCGTTCCTGCCTAGTACACAGCTCCACTCGGTACTCAGACACCCCTCAGATGACCCCTGAACCCCCCTTCCTGACGTAACATGAGAATTTCTAGAGGATGTACTGAGCGCCTACGTGGCAGTGGGGACTCAAGGTCAGCACAGCTGGCAGCAAGCTGGCCCAGGCAGTGACAGTGCCTGTGGAGGGACCACAGAGGGAGCGGTTAAGTCAGAGCTGCTGCTCTCGGTTCTCGTGTGGGATCCAAACTCTTCTTGTCACACAGGTGGCTCCGCTCTGAACTGAGTTCAGGCACCCGCACAGCACAGGTGACCTTCCTGCAGAAGCCTGCTTGGGCTGGGCTTCCGGTTAATGCAGTGGCCTCGGCACTGAAATTACTTGTTTGGCAGTCTTTCTCCTCAGCTAGACAGCGAGGTACTTGAGGGAAAAGGTCTGTAAGTGTTGCTCATTCTATCCCATGATGCATGAGGTACAAGACGCAATTCAAGGGATTTTTGGATGAAATGCTTTAAAAAAATACTGATATTGTACAACTCCCTAAATATACTAAAACCCACTAAATCGTACAAGTTGATGTGTGCATTATATCTCAGTAAAGTAGTTTAAAAGTACTAGCAAGTTAGTCAGACATAGTGCTCCCCAAACCCAAATGAGGTTCGCTCGGCCCTAGAGCCTGACACACTTACAGGATGTGCCACAAGGCACTGCTGCACGTGCACCAAGCCAGCAAACAGCTTGGACGGCAGGAGGCAGGAGGTGGAGCTGCTCAGGACAACGTGATCATCGACGATTTCATCCAGCTGAGCAAAAAGCTGCTTCTTCAGTTCTAGGTTTTCTGGAACACATTCCTGAAAAGGACACCCTCCGGTTACCACTGTGCTCAGGCCCCAGGCGAAGCGTTTCGGGTTTGTGTCACCCCGAATGTGCACCCATTAGAAAACCACCAGCAAAATTTAAGAACAAAACCGAAAGCTGCCGAAAAATACTACAAATCTCGATAAGTCTACAGACTGAGTGATGCATATATGGCATTGTGTTTTCTAGTTTCGTGTCAGTCTGAAAATTCTCAAAATAAAAAGTCCTCTGAGTCCGTGGGGCGGAGTCCACGGGAAGAACAGACAGCAGCACCGCCGGCCAAGTGCCACACGCATGGCTGTGGCCGTCACCGCTTACTCTGCCTCCCGACCGTCAGTCGGCTTGTGTTCAGGGAACTTTATGGACTGAACAAACATGCTACATCCATAATTCCCAAAAGGCTTCACGAGAATCCATTTCTAGTTGGGAAAAGACTGTTTGTTCCTGAAAAATCTAAAATTACTTTAATGGGGATAAGGGAGGAGGGTAGAGAAACAAATTTGGGTTAAATAACACAGATAACGGCTGCTCTCAATTCCGATCACGTGCGGAGCTGGGCAGGGAGCGGGATGGGGTTTCAGACGCCCAAGCGCGGGCGCAGGTATGGTGAGCCCCTGGGAAAGCGGCTGCAAGTGGCACAGGGAGGACACTCACTGGACTTTCCGGAGCATCCTGCCACTGCCCCAGGGGTCACGCCGCGAGGGTCACGCCCACCCAGGAGGGCCTGTGAGCTCCCATGTTTCCTCGTGAATGGGGATAGTGGTTCTTGGTTGGGTCTGAGAACAGCATCAAGTGCTGCTTGTTAATGGAAATTCTCAGGCCCGGACCTACGGAACCAGACTCTGGGCCTGGGGTCCGGGGATCTGCATTTTTATCAAACATCCTGGTGAGTTTCTTTCGTTCACTAAAGTCTGAGACCCACTATGTTGAGGTGTGAGGCCGAGAGGGGGCCAGCGGGGCGTAGCCCAGCAGTGGAGTGTGGCCTGCGGAGTGGGGGCCGCCAGGACTCTCAGCGGTGGTTCGCTGCCAAACACCCTCGAAGGGCTCCCATTCTGATGTCGGGTCCCCACCCCCTCCCCTGCCAGGTGCTGACCGAGCCAGTAATTGGCACTGTGGTGGCAGCAGTGGCACAGACACCGTCAGGTGACCAGAAGTGTGCAAAGTCAAAGTGCAGTGCACAAGTATTACCAGTAATCTCATTAGAACCGCCCCTCAAAAGTAAAATACTTGCAAGTTTAATGTTATCTAGTAGAGTGAAGCTAGCTGTGTAAATATTAGGACACGAATTCCATTTCTGTACCATCTGCAAAAAGATTTAAAGTTTTGTTCTAAGGGTAAGGAGTTAATATCGTGTTTGTTTATACTTTTGTAAAGTATAATCAAACCATGTGAAATTTTATTCAGAACAAAAGGTCACATAAGCACCACATCTCAAAGCCGGGGGGAAAATGCAGTCATTTAAGAACTGTGAAGCCCATTGTGTTAAATCGCCTTATCAAAGGGGAAAAGCTACAGTAGCTGGCTGGTTGCATTGAGTAATTCCTGGATCAGTTAAGTCTGCAAGTTGGGTTGAGTTTAAATGGAGCCTTGTAGTAAAGCCAGAGACTAAGCATGATGCAGATACTGTTTAAGCCAATAAAAGAATCCCGTGAATAGCCTTATTGTGAGCCTGCCCTGCAGATTCTCCCCTGAAATTCTATGCCTTTCTTCAGATCGTTTGATTATCAAAGAGGCAAGAACACTTGAATCAGAGAAACCCAAACCTGCCGCAATTACGTAAGGGTTTTTAACGGCGTATTTGCCCGAAGTTTTATTGTTGTTGTTAGTAGTGACCCATGTGCTGGGCCAGGGTGACCCATCTTCTTGCTCGTCTGGGAAAGGGGGTCTACACACGGTTACCCAGGACTCGCGTCGCCTGCATGGATCACAAAGCTGAGAGGAGCTGCAGTCGCTCACTGTCTTCCCCAGGAGGGCCAGGAGGAAGGCAGGGACCCCGCCCCGCTCACCCCCGTGAGCCTCAGCAGCACGGCCTGGAGAGGCAGAGCCTCCAGAGGTGAAATGCTTAGTTTGATTTTGCTGAAACTCTGACAGCATTTTCAAAGCAATGACTGCTCCCTCTTGGTGGGTTCTTTTTGAGCTGGGAGAGCTCATAACCCCTATGATATTCTCGTGAACAACTGCTAGCTCAGATTCTGACAGGAGTCTTGGGACAAGGAGGGCACTAAGTCACTTTCCAAGTAACACAGCTGCCAGCGCACATCGAAAGGAGCTCACTCGTGACGAGCAGATCGGATGATCAAAAGCGGGGTTTGCGTTTAAACACCCCTTCCCCTTCCATTCTTAAAACTGGGAATTCCCTGGTGGCTCAGTGAGTTAAGGGTCTGGCAGTGTCTCTGCTGTGGCCCGGGTTCAGTCTCGGGCCCTGGAACTTCCGCATGCTGTGGTCATGGCCAAAAGGAAAAAGAAGTGACGAAACAGTGGTAGTATTATGTATAGGTCTAACTTTTCATTCTCTCATGTACTTATATTTTAAAAAGTAAATCATTTATATGCTTTGGTGTTTTATTATCACTAAAAGTTAACAGTGACAGCACTTGACCCAGCAGGCTGTTTTGGAGAAGCAATGTGGCCACAAGGCAGGCAGGGCCCCGGGCGATTCCCAGGCAGAGGAAGATGCCGGGAGCTGAGCGCTCACCTCTGGACTTTCCCACTAGCCGTGCTGCAGTGTGCATTTTCCAGAACAGATATTTTCATGGGGAAATGACATTTCACTGATTTTTTAAAAAGTCAATCCAGGCATTTCAGATAGGTGTCCTGCTGCTAGAAAATCTGCATTGGCTAATGTGAACTATCTGGAAGGAATTGTCAGTGTGTTTTCCAGAAATATAGAAAACCTGAATTAGAAGACTTCAGTACTTCATACATCTTATTTTATATGCAGAGAAGTTCTGTTGGCCAATTTTAGCAAGCAGGGCGTAGCAAGGAAAGAAAACCAAAATTCTCCTGCGGTCGTCGCAGAAGGAAGTTCATTGCCAACATGCAGAGGGGCGTGGGCAGTGCTGTAAGTTCCGTCTCTTAGCACTAACTGGATCTCTTGCTTCAACCTGCTTATCGTCACTACCAGTTTCTTTTCCCTGTTTCTTCTAAGAGCACAGTCTCTTTAAAATCTGTCAACTCTGGAGTTCCCATAGTGGCCCAGCGGGTTAAAAACCCAACTAGAATCCATGAGGATGCAGGTTTGATCCCTGGCCTCGCTTAGTGGGTTGAGGATCTGGTGTTGCCGCAGGGTGTGGTGTAAGTTGTAGATGTGGCTCGGATCCAGTGTTGCCGTGGCTCTGGTGTAGGCCAGCAGGTACAGCTCACATTTGACTTCTAGCCTGGGAACTTCCATATGTCCCCCTTTTTCTTTTAGGGCCACATGGTGGCACATGGAGGTTCTCAGGCTAGGGGTCCAATTGGAGCTAGAGTTGCCAGCCTACACCACAGCCACAGCAACGCTGGATCCTTAACCCAGTGAGCAAGGCCAGGGATTGAACCCGCATCCTCATGGATCCTAGTTGGGTTGGTTAAATGCTGAGCCACGACGGGAACTCTGGGGAACTTCCATATGCTGCAGGCGCAGCCCTAAGAAAAAAAAGAAAGAAAAAAAATCTATCAAATCAATAGACCGTTATGACTAGACTTCTCAAGGGGTAGACATAAAAAAAAAAAAAAGACAAACCTTATTACTCTAGAAGAAACAGTGTGTGTTAAGAGTACAAGTTCTCAATACCACAGGCAATAAACTGCACTGCGCCCTAACTAGAAGCTCATATTTTTCCTTAAACATCAAACAGAAGTTTATCTTATAAATCCTAATCAGTGTTCTACAGTCCTGCAGTACAAACCATACCCATCAAGTAGCCTTTGCATTAGGAGACTGCGCGGACCTGCTGAGGAAGACGGCCTCCTGGGGACTGGGGTCGGGGTTGCGGGGCTTACGCCGCCTGCTCTGAGCCGCCCTTTCTCAGGGAGCCACAGGCACGGAGAGGGGGCAGAGGCATCGGCTGCCATCTGGTGACGTGTCTCCGCCCGTCCTCATTCCAGCCATCCTTTGTTGTGCCTTTTATGAAACCATTTATTTCCAGTTGTGTTAAAATGCTTGACATGAAGAATTTTAATTCATTTCTCTCGGAGTTCCCGTCGTGGCTCAGTGGTTGGCGAACCTGACTAGCATCCATGAGGATGCAGGTCTGATCCCTGGCTCAGTGGGTTAAGGATCCGACTTTGCTGTGAGCTGTGGTGAAGGTTGCAGATGAGGCTCGGATCCTGTGTTGCTGTGGCTGTGGTGCAGGCCGGCGGCTACAGCTCTGATTGGACCCCTAGCCTGGGAACCTCCATATGCCGTGCGTGTGGCTCTAAAAAGACAAGACCAAAAAGAAAAAAAAAATCAATCTATCATCTATCTTAAGCCTGAAATTAGCATGTAATTTTCCAGCATTTCTAAATAGAATGAGTATGTGCTCACAGGATCATACACGAATCACTGGGTATTACGGATGCCTTTCCTGTCCTACAAAACATTCGGAAAGCCACCAAGCCATGTGCTTCTTGCCAAATGCTGGAGTGGAGACATGTCCCTAAATATGAGCCTCCCGCAGCCCACCTGTGAGGTGCTCCGGGAGGCAGGGTGGGCCCGCCGCTGCCCCTGCAGCACCCGGCCACGTGCGGCTGAGCCACAGTCCTGGTGTTCTCCCTCCTGCTCAGAAAAGACAGCAGATGATCTGGGAAGGTGGTTCATGTGCATGTATATACGCATGTACTTATTTATTGGTTTGTGTGTTTGTTTACTCAAAACTGACCTGTCATCAGTGGAATTTAACTGTAAATAGGCTCTCATCAGATTTCTCTAATTGGCACCACAACAACGGTTAAAAAAGAAAGAAAATGTGTATAACCCCGCAAACCAAGGCAGACAGGCAAATTTACACTGTTTTGTAGGTTAAAAAGAGTGGGTAGCTAATACGGATTTCTTCCATAAACTCTTGGAGGCTCCTGGTCTGGGTCATGTGATGGACTCGGAGACCTAAAAGTCCTCCCTGGATCACTCCGTGTAAAAGAAGTCATCCTTTGAAATGAGTAGCTGTGCTCTCAGGAATGTAAGGAGAACCACAGGCAAACCAATGGAGGAAGCAGAAAATCGCAGCGGCCAGCCCCCGAGTGACCGGTGACCATCAGGTGGGGAGAGCATTCGGGTGGCCCCAGGAAGCGCTGAACTAGTGGCCTCACAGCTCAGGGCGCTGCGGTCAAGGCCCTGTGATGCAGCCGAGACCCTCAAAAGGCTGCATTTTCAGTGCACTTAAAGACTATTTTAAGCCGGAAAACAGCCATCTGCTAAGGGAGAAGAAATGGAGGCTTGGCTGGTCTGGGCTTCAGCTGGGATTGATGGAGTGGTAAACTGACTGGCGAGTTCATATTCGTGAGTCCGAATTTCACCCAGTGGCGTTCAGAGGCATACTGCACTTGTGGTGTGGACGCTCACGAGCTGAGCAGAGTTACATGGAAATCGCCTGCAGGCTGGTGCTGATGCCGGGAGACACAGCCAGACCTAGAGGGAGACCTGCTGAAGAGGCCTCACCTCCCTGGGTTCACAGCCACAGAAACTTAAGGCTTGACTGCACACACGGGACCCTCTGGACGGAACAAGAGCAGAACCTCACGCAACTGAAAAATAGAGGAGTCTAGTAAAATAAGTATGTTCAAATTAATTAAAAATATAAGAAAGGAATCAAACCCAGAAAGACCAGGGTGATTTGGAAAAGCACTAACTACAATATCTAGAAATTAGAATTAAAAATAAAGTTACTGAATAAGTTAAGCAATAGGATAAATGCAGCTGAAGAGAAAATTAACAAACAAGACAGAGCCAAGGAAAGGACTCAGAATGCCATCAAGAAAGGCAAAAAACTGACGGGTCACAAAGGAGAATTGGGCAAACCCACCGTTACATGACATTTTAACACCCCTCTCTCAGTTATTATAAGAAAGCATTAAAAAGTTCAGGAAACATGTGGAAGGAGTAAGCACCACACGTAGCAAGCTTGACCTACAGGGTATGGAGAGCCTTGCATCCAGCTCTGGAAATACACATCCTTTCCCAACACACGGCACGTGTATTAATGGTGCCAAAGACTGCATCGTGATGAGGTTTCTGTATTCCAGAGGACTCATGGTACACAGCCATTTTCTCTAACTACACTGCATGTAGGACAGAAATCGCAGAAAAAATTACTTAAAACACTTGGAAAATTGAACAGTAACTTCCAAATAGTTCATGGGTCAAAATGAAATGCTGGAGTTCCCATCATGGCTCAGTGGTAACGAACCTGACTAGCATCCATGAGGACGAGGGTACAATCCCTGGCCTCGCTCAGTGGGTTAAGGATCCGGCGTTGCGTTGAGCCGTGGTGTAGGACACAGATGCAGCTCAGGTCCAGCGTTGCTGTAGCTGTGGTTAGGCCAGCAGCTCAAGCTCAGATTCAGCCCCTAGTCTGGGAACTTACAATATGGTACAGGTGCGGCCCTAAGAAGCAACAAAAAAAAAGAAAGAAAAGTTATACTAAAGAAACACTGGTACTGGAAAATAGAATTCAAAGATGAAAGGTGCATGAGAGCAGGAATTTCTATTTTTTGTTTATTGCTGTATCCCCAACTCCAAGAACAGAATGTGACATGGAGAAGGCCATCAGTGAACACCCGTCGAGTCAGGGAGCTAAGGAGTGACGCTCTGTGATGCCGTGGTCAGTTAGTACAGCCTCAGTGGACACGTGTCAGCTGCCTCTATCCTCACATTACTTTAGTGAAACTAGCCAGCGTGGGCCGAACAACCAACCCAAGGCACTTCCCTTCTCCAGGTAGCCCGTGGGGCAGTCTTAGCCATTCCTGGACCTTTGTGTTCAAAACGGACTGCCACCTTCCATGGACTGAAACTCTGTTCTCTTACTATGCTTTGTCCTGCCCTAACCTGATGCCTCGTTGAGGTCCAGGTGTCTGTCGGCAGTACCCTGAGGCCTGAGGGCGAACAGGCCTCGCAGCTGCTCTGCCGGCCTACAGGCAGGACCCCGCTGCCGCCGTGAATGGAACGGATGCTCCTTCCGTTCGCTCGGCCACCAGCCAGGCTCCTGATTCCGCCGGGGGTCTCCACCGTAAGCACAGCCTCCAGTGCTGCTCAGTAGAACAAAATTCCTGCACCTGCATCTAAGGCAGTGACTCCCACCTAACTGGCGGTGTAAAGCGTACCGCACCAAAGCCTCTCTTGGCTTAGCGCCTGTTTGCGGTCTAGAAGGACTTTGCAGTCTAGAGCAAGGGGACCGCTGAGGTGACCTTGGGAAGATACAGCCTTTCGGCCGGCCACACACAGAACAGTAGCTTTAACCCATGAATTCAAACAGAGCTCTGCTGAGGAACCAGCCTGTGCCAGGAACTTTGCCGGGAAGCAGACCAGGAAGACGGAGTCCCTGCTTTTCAAGAAGCGCAAGTGCTGGTGGGGAGGACAGACGGAGACGCACGTAGCTTAAGGGATCGGGCACCGGCTGTGACAGCAGCAAGCGGCAGCACGCAGCAGGCCACGCCCGTCCCTCACAAAGAACAGTGAAACCTTCTCACTTGGTCTCCAAAGGTCGCATTTATCACCGCAGCCCAGGGCCCGGCGCTGTGCACCCTGGAGGTCACACAGCTAACTTGCCAAGAGCGTTCCACTTTGGCCACGGCGAGACCTAGATTGCTGGGACAAGGCCTTCTGCTGAGAACGATGTAAAAAAACCCTGAAAATATATTATTTCAAAAATCAACTTGAAGTTATTGGAAAGCAGCCAAAGCGGTGAGGAACAGCAGGGCCAAGATTCAGGTCAGAGATGTAAGCCTAACATTTGTCTCCACTCTTATCCTCAAGGCCGCGGCCTTCTCGGGAGCGCAGACGGCGTGCTGGAAGGACAGGCAGCGCTCTCGTGGACTCAGCAGTGAGGAGACTCGGCTCTCGGGCCAGTGCCAGCCCGGGCTCACAGGTCAGACGCCCGGGCTCTTCCCTGGGAGCAGGGGGACCAGTCTGCACAGGCCTTGACTCAGCTCGGTCCACGGGTAAATCAGAGTCGCCCCTGCCGTGCCCCCTCCAGCGAGGAAGACAGCATCAGCCAGAGCCTCAGCTTAGGTTCCAAAGGGTTTCTCAAGCACTGCCTACTCCCAAGTTAAAGGCCCTACTCAGTGCAGACCTCACCCGGCAAAACCGCTGATGAGAATATGCACCCCACCAAAGCTCTGTGTTTACTCAGAGCCTCTGGATTAACCAACTTGCAGTCCTTCGTGATCCAAAAAATCTTCTAAAGCCCTGAGTCACAAACTTAAATTCAAAGGAGATGAGTTCTGTTTGAAGCACGGAGAGCCCAGGCCTGAGGATGAGCTGTCACCAGCTTTCGTCACCCTGCTAGTCACCAGTCGATTCTCTGGCCTGGCTGGTTTTCCCTCTCCTTCCTCAGCAAACAAGACCGCCGTTCGTGTGCATCCGGGATGTGAGGGCGGTCCGAGCACCAAGCCGGAGGCCTTGCCCCATCTTGCCCAGCGGCACCTGCCATTCAAGCCAGCTAACCGTGTGTACGCCGTGCTTTGGCAGCGTGGCCCAGTTGTGGGTGTCTCAGCACTGCGTTCACCTAGGCGATGTCTTGGCTAGAGACCCCTAGAGCCAGTTCAGAGGCAACACCAAGGAGCCGGTTAATGATGTCCACACAGCTGCCCGTAGTTACATCCAGCAGCAGGGTCAGGAGAAACATTCTGTTCTAAAGATTTAGTGTTCTAAAATATTCAAGTATCACAGAGTTCCTGTTGTGGCTCAGCAGGTTAAGAATCCAGCTAGCATCCATGAGGACGCAGGTTTGATCCATGGCCTCGCTCAGTGGGTTAAGGAGCTGGTGTTGCCACAAACTGCCGTGTAGGTCGCAGATGTAGCTTGGATCTGGTGTTGCCGTGGCTATAGTGTAGGTTGCGGCTGCAGCTCCAATTCCGCCCCGGCCCAGGAACTTCCATCCCCCACAGGTCCAGCCGCAAAAAGAAAAAAATATAGATATATTGCTTAGCAGGTACTAAAAAGAAATACTTTTTTGTCTTGTGAAAAAACCGTCTTATAATTTAAATTTTCAGCAATCATTTCTTTAATCTGCCCATATGCCAAAAAAATTTTAACCTCTACCTGAATTCTTCTGTTCATATCACAGTAGCTTCTGGTGCTGAGAACAGAGTTACAGTGTTACTCCCAGTGCACAAGAGCTGACAGACAATCTGACAAGGACGTAATGAGGCCTAATTTTCCAATACTCAGGGCCACTCTCAGACATAAAGTTCTCAAAGTTCAAATGTCGGAGTTCCCGTCCTGGCTCAGTGGTTAACAAATCCGACTAGGAACCATGAGGTGGCGGGTTCGATCCCTGGCCTTGCTCAGTGGGTAAGGAATCAGCATTGCCGTGAGATGTGGTGTAGGTTGCAGACGCGGCTCGGATCCCGCACTGCTGTGGCTGTGGTGTAGGCTGGCAGCTATAGCTCTGATTTGACCTGTAGCCTGGGAACCTCCATATGCCGCGGGTGCAGCCCTAGGTAAGGCAAAAAGACAAAAAAAAAAAAAAAAAGTTCAGAGGTCAACAAGAAAAATCTAAGGGAAATAGCCAGGAACTGTTGTGGTTCAACGTCTTGACTCTTTCAACGAGTGGTACAAATAGACCTTAATTCACTGAAGTGACTGGAGACAAAGGCACCAAAAAACTACCATAACTAAAAACCCGTTGTAGTTGGGAAAAGGGCACTGAAATAAAAACCCTTATCCCTGGGGGAGGAACAGGAGTGGATGCTGGGCCCCGACCCTGGGAGCGCCAGGGGCACTGAAGAGGTCACACCCCCAAGCCCCAGGGACGCGGAGCCTGCCGAAGACTCAGGCTCGGTCAGAACCCCAAGGAAGGTCCCTCCACCAGGCCCGCAAGTATAGTCCCAGGTAACAGAAGAATTCTTCTGGGAAGGGACAGAGCGAGAGCGTGGAAGGAGGTGCTCTCTGAGGGCAGTGCAAAGGGAGAGCTGAAAGCCGGGGTGGAGAGCACCCTGGAAGGGAACTGGGCAGCCGGCCCTCGTCCTGCAGGTATTAAAGGGTATTGCTGAAGGAGTCTGAAAGCCGTGTGCACCAGGGATGGCTGCAGTTGTTTACACACCTTTGGAGCTTGCCTAACTTCCGACTCGACGGACTCAAAGCCCCACAGTAAACCAGGAAGGAAAAACATCTCTACCTGGCAGCTGCCCAGTGCCCACCCCGCGCGCCCGCCACCACGCACGCTCTTAACACTCACCTCTGCCCACCCTGATCAAAGATTTGTACTTAGCCTCCCATGTCCCCTCCTGGGGCTCAGTACTCTGAATGTTCTGACTCTGTGAGAATAACTGAGGTGGAAATGAGTTCCCAGGAAGATGGTGGCAGCTCCGTCACTGGGGCTGTGGCACTAACCAAACCGCCAGTCTTGCGATCACTCTTGGCTCAGAAACCAAGCAGGATGCACGAGGATAAATCCAGACCTACTGCTTCTGGACTTGCAGCCTCAGTTGGGGGTCCTTGGTCTGTAAGTTGGGAGGCCCCCGACAAAGACTGAAGGAGGAGCGAGCTCTGCTGGGTGCCGCTGGGCTGCTGACAGAGAGCAGCTCGCTTAGTCACAGCTGCTCACCTGGCTCTCATGGCAGCCGGACGGCTACGGGTTCTGTAGCCGCCTCGTTTTACAGAGGAGGAGGCTGAGGCACAGCCAAGCCGTGGAGCCGCCAGCGGCTGCCTCTCAAGCCAGACCCTTCAGCCTCACGGACAGTGGGTCTAAAGCCTTACGGAGCATTTTGATTTATTCATTTACAAATTAACTAGAGGAAGAAACCTAAGACACACATAGGTCGAGGGTTGGATAATACTGCATGTCATCTACTGACTTTGCATGTATTTTCCCTTAATGTTTCTTTTCTTTTCTTTTTTTTGGCCTTTTTTAGAGCCCCGCCCTTGGCATATGGAGGTTCCCAAGCTAGGGGTCTAATCAGAGCTGCAGCTGCCGGCCTACACCACAGCCACAGCACCGTGGGATCTGAGCCGCATCTGTGCCCTAAACCACAGGTTGGATCCTTAACCCACTGAGCGAGGCCAGGGATCGAACCAGTGTCCTCGTGGATACTAGTCAGGTTGGTTACCATTGAGCCTTAATGTTTCTGGAGTTGGAAGGTATCTTAGAGTCAACAGCGTCTGCACTAACACGTCACACAGCACATTCACTGGTAATTGACTTAAATATACTCCCAGAGGTTTGAAAGCACAGGCGCTTTCAGGATCGTAGTGCACTGCTCTGGGCAGAGGCTTGATCAGACGTGCAGAGGTCAGGAACACACGTGGCTGCTTCCCTGTAAACAGTAACCAAAAGGGCAGGCCCCGCCCTGGGGGCACGGCAGGGACCCGGACGAACTGACCCAGTTCAGGGCCTGGGGGCCTTGCGCTCTAGAGCAGCTGTGCAGCAGCAGCACCGTGTGGGTTGCGTATGCAGATCGCAGTTTTCTGGTACACAGATTAAATAAAGCCAACAGTGAATTTGGCTTTACCATTATATGTGATTTAACTCAGTACACCCGAACATTACTTCAGCATGTAATTGGTACTAAAAATTATTGGGATGTTTGACCTTTTCTGTTTTCCTTAGTAAGTCCTTGAAATCCATTGGGGATTGTACACTTGTGTCAGGGTTGGTTTTTTTTGGTCTTTTTAGGGTCACACTTGCAGCTTATGGAAGTTTGCAAGCTAGAGGTGGAGTCAGAGTTGTAGCTGCTGGCCTGCACCACAGCCACAGCAACGTGGGATCCGAGCCACATCTGAGACCTACACCACAGCTCACAGCAACGCTGAACAACGCTGAATCCTTAACCCACTGAGCGAGGGCAGGGATCAAACCCACGTCCTGATGGATACTAGTAGGTTCATTACCACTGTGCCACAATGCGAACTTCTTGTGTCAGTTTTTGTTTATTTATTTATTTATTTTTTTCTGTCTTTTCAGGGCCACACCTGTGGCATATGGAGGTTCCCAGGCCAGGGGTCCAATCAGAGCTGCAGCCACTGGCCTACACCACAGCCACAGCAATGCGGGTTCCACAACCCAGAGAGCAAGACCAGGGATCGAATCTGTGTCCTTATGGATGCTGGTCAGGTTTATTAACCGCTGAGCCACGGTGGGAACTCCATCTTTGTGTCCGTTTTGACCAGCACATCTCAGGTGCTCCAGGAGCACTCGGGGCCTGTGGAGGCCACACGGAGCAGGCAGCTCTGGACCCAGGGTGTACCTATTGCCAGAGCAGCTACCAGCACCCATCCCACCAGCAGTCACAACCCAAAATCACAGCGTGAATCTCTGAAGAGCCCCCTTTAAAAATGTGTTCAGGGAATTCCTGCCGTGGTGCAGCAGGTTGAGGGTCAGGCCCTGTCTGTGTAGTGCGGGTGCAGTCCCCAGCCCAGCGCAGTGGGTTAAGGATCTGGTGTTGCTACAGCTGTGGCCTAAGCTGCAGGTCGAAGCTGCAGCTGTAATTCAGTCCCTGGCCTGGGAACCTCCATATGCCACAGCTGCAGGCAAAAAAAAAGGTGTTCAGTCTTGCCTTTTTAAAAAAACTGTTAAAGAAACAGACACTGTGGGAGTTCTCATTGTGGCTTAGTGGATGCAAATCCGACCCATATCCATGAGGATGTGGGTTCGATCCGTGGCCTTGCTCATTGCCATGAGCTGTGGTGTAGGCTGCAGATGCAGCTCGGATCCTCCGTGGCTGTGGCTGTGGCTGGCAGCTGCAGCACCCGTTTGACTAGAGCTAGCCTGGGACTATCCACTTGCCTCACCTGTGGCCTTAAAAAGCAAAAAAGAAACAGAGACTGCAAGAAAACGGGAAGTAGAAAGTAAGAATCCATCTGTCTTTTCCCACCTAGCCCACTCTTCACGTGCAAACACGGGGTTTTCCCAGCTTGGGGAAACAGATGATTTTGATCTTTAACAGAAACGGGTCCCACTTCATGTATTGTTGGGCGGTTCTCTGTTAACGTCCCACAAGCCCCCACAGTGGACCTGTTAACCCCATCCGTTTCTCTGTCCACACACTGGCTGGCTTCCGTCGCTGCTCCCATTGTGGGGTGACGGCTCTGCACGGCAGGGCAAGACCCGCAGGAGCAGATGTGTGGGGCGCTGAGTCGGCTCTCCTTAGTTGCTGGTTGCCAGACGAACCTTCCCGAAAGGAAGGAGCTGGCGGAGCCACCCCAGGGCACCGGCAAGAGCACCCTCCGCAGCATCCGTGCCACCTGCTCATCTTTGCCGCAGGTATTGGGCATGTGTTTCTTTTATAAGAGTTCGGGGGCTAAATGACCCACTGAAGGGGGACGCCCAGGGGCGCGGTGAGGCGAGGCCTCCCTGCCTCCTAGGGCGGCCGCACCAGCCTCCAGACGCGTGCTCCTGACCCCGGCCGCGGGCTCGGCCTGCTGTCGCCTGCCCGCCCACCGACACTGGTTTGCCTCTCTGAGCGGCCCGTTTTCCTGCCTTTCCGCCACGAGTTCCCTGTTTTCCGTGGGATTTGGACATTGCACACCTATTTCCTAGCCTGCGGTTTTGTGCACAGCGCCTCTTGCACCAGAGGCTTAATTGTCATAAGCCAGGCGTCTGTTCCTTTCTCTGTTGCCTCATGAGGCCCCCGCTCCGTCCACCAAGCAGGACCTTCGCTGTCTCTGGCATGGACTTACTGACGCCTTCTCGCGTTTACTCTTGGGGCCCGTTTTTATAAATAGCATGTAGTAAACTTTGTTAATCCTTATGGGAAAGGTGGCGGTTCCCCGTGCCAGTCTTGCTTTAGACAGCAGGCTGGGGTACCAGGGCGAGCACCGGCACCGCACGGAGCGGGCGGGCAGGCAGCATCCCGCCCCCAAGCAGCTCCTAACCAGGTGCAGAAGCGTCCAGATAATCAGTGCCCCCCCGGCAGGGGGTGTGGAGCCCCAGCAGGAGCTGGTGGGTGGACGGGCCTGGCCGACTCCACTGGACGGGGCGGGAGGAGGGACGGGAACCCTCGGGAAGGCCTCTCACGCACTGTCAGGGTGGCCCACGCACAGAGCAGAGCCTTCCCCGCTGTAGACATGTTCTCAGGCCTTCCAAGAGTTCAGGGTTGGGGAAGAGGAGCAGCGACAGAGGCTTGTGACCACAGAGCTCAGCTCGCAGCCCGTCATTAGCCTGTCATTCAGACTGAAGGGTCTGAAACATGGTGCCGCTCGCGAGGGCCGGTTACAGGGGGATCTGAAGCAGCGGCAAGGAGAGCGAGAGGAGCTGGGTGGTGTGCTGAACGCGGGGCTGGGGATCAGGGGCCGGGAACGGTGAGTGCAGAGGCTCCCAGGCTTCTGGCCGGCAGCCCAGGGTACCGGCTGGGGAACCACGGTGCAGACGGTGATCTCTGAGCGCGGGGGCGTTGAGACACCCTGTCAGCATCACGCTGCGGGATAAACAACGAGATCTGCTGCCGGAAAGCAGCCGCAGACTGACCGGGACAGGCCTGGGCACCGCCCTAAAGAGCCTTCGGGAACCAGCCGGGCCTCCCGGGGAGAGAGCTTCTCACTGACCTGCCCGTGG
Organism: Catagonus wagneri; assembly: GCA_004024745.2. NCBI lineage: Eukaryota > Metazoa > Chordata > Mammalia > Artiodactyla > Tayassuidae > Catagonus > Catagonus wagneri. The sequence goes on along the minus strand of PVHT020004944.1, from coordinate 44,870,540 downwards.
GAATATATTCTTGGCGGAGCTCCGTCAGCCGGATGCCATCACGTACCCGCACGGGCCACTCTGCAGCCTACACTTCGCAGCTAAGCGGTTACTCCACGCCTGGCCGTGCTTTCAGGGAGAGGTCGCCAGGCTCGCCCGCTGCGCCGTGTCGGCTGTGCGCCCACCTGAGGCCTAGGCGCTCCCTGCACAGGAGCCAGGACGGAGCTGGACGGAGCCCAGCCGCTCAGCTCACCGGCTCACCTGGGCGCTGTCCTGGGGAGCTCCCACGCGCGCACTCCTTCCTAAAGCCGCAGACGCACCCGCGGGACGCATGCATTCACGCAAACTGCATCAGCAGAAGTAGCACCAAAGAAAGGTGCCTGCCTTGAATCTAAATGTAAAAAGCTGAAGAAAAGCTGCCGGCGTAGGAAACTAGCCCGTGCTGAGCGTTCCGACCAGAGCCTGCTCTGGATCAGCACTTAGGAGGCCTTGCGGTTTACTTCCCGGACAGCCCTCCCCGTGTGTTACCGCGGGTCCGAAGTCAGGCCCGCTGCTCACAGAGCTGGGACAGCTTGCCAGGGCCGTGTCCCTGGGAAGTAGGAGGACGCCTGGCCTCTGCCAGGGTTGGGGCGGAGCGCTGCACCGGCCGCCCCGCGTACCTGCCGCCGCGGAGGCAGCACGTGGTTGTTGCTGGAAGCCTAGAAGCTGTGACCAAGGGAGAAGACAAGCCTCACAAAGCTTCACCGCCAAGAGCCTCATGGGCATTTGCGCGTTTTTTCCTCTGAAAAATCAGCTCACTGTGCAAACTGGCCCGCGCTTTATGGCGCTCCAGTCGGGGCAGCAGCCGCGCGGTTGAGGCCAGTGCCTCGTTTTACCCCAGAAGACGTAAGAGGACCTTCCCCTGCTCGTGTGCCACGGAGGGAGGCGGCTGTTCCAGAGCCTCCCTGCCCCCACAGCCTGAGGCGCCTCACACCCCCTTCGGAGCTCCTTGTTCAGGTCACCTCAGGTCCCACCTACTCCCTGGGGGTCAGGGGGAGGCTCCACGTTCCTGCCAGATCAAGAGCCTATCCTGGAACCGGGACAGGTAACAGCTGGGCAGGTGTGCTGTCCGCGCCCCTGTGCTCTCGGAGCGGCCGCGCCCACCCCTCATGTAAGGGCTGCGGCCCAGAGCAGGACGCGGGCTCTCCGCTGAGAGCGTCCCCTCCGGCTGAAAGCTCCCCGTGTCCACCCCAAACAGACTGACAAACGTGCTGCAAAGTCAGTACCACAGCCACTGGGGTGGAAGCCTGTGGCCTGCCGAGCGGTCACGCTCAGCAGATGGTCAAAAACTGAACAGTGTGACGCCAGCGAGTGTTGAAGAGGGTGTGGGAAACGAAGCCCCGTAAATACAGCTGGAGACCGTTAGCATGGTCACTGTGCACATGCCAGCAACACAACGTGGCAGACAGGGCGATACCCAGGAAAGCTGAAAAGGCATAACTCCTACACCCGGAAATGCCTCTGAGCATCTCCTCAAAGAACTCTTATGTGTCCACGAGGCTGCTGAAGGCTGTATGCGGTACAGCTCCTAACAGCAAGAAGCTAAAACGCTCTAAGTCTCCGTCGACGGGGGTGTACAGATTGTAGCATATTTATGTTAACTGAAATTAAAACGAGTAAAAAAGAGTTAATGTGTCAAGAAAAATAGATCTCAGATGGCTTAAGGCTGAGTGGAAGAAGGCAAGTTGTAAATGTACATTTCTGGACTGTCCATCGTGGCTCAGCGGTAACAAACCTAAGCAGCATCCATGAGGACGATGGGCTTTGATCCCTGGCCTCGCTCAGTGGGTTGGGGATCTGGTGTTGCTGTGAGCTGTGGTGTGGGTTGCAGATGCGGCTCGGATCCTGTATTGCTGTGGCTGTGGTGTAGGCTGGCGGTTACAGCTCCAGTTCGACCCTTATCCTGGGAACCTCTATATGCCATGGGTGTGGCCCTAAAAAGACAAGAAAAAGGCAAAAAAAAAAAAAGACGAGCACTTTAACACAACTTTCTTGTATCTTTTCTGATTTGCAGCACTTTTTCTTGTTTGATGGTTCGTTTTGTCTTGTTTTTTTAGGGCCACACCTGCAGCACGTGGAGTTTCCCAGGCCAGGGGTCGAATCAGAGCTACTGCTGCCAGCCTACACCACAGCCACAGCAACACAGGATCCGAGCCGTGTCTGCAACCTACACCACAGCTCATGGCAACGCCGGATCCTTAACCCACTGAGCAAGGCCAGGGATCGAACCTGCAACCTCATGGTCCCTAGTCGGATTTGTTTCCGCTTTGCCACTTCGGGAACTCCGTGGCACTTCTTCCTGTATCTAAAACATGGTTTTACTCCTGTAAATGTGCCCCCCACCTGCCACTTGCTGTTCTGTCCACTGGGTCTGCCTCCGGAGCATTTTAATTGCGTACAGGGTTGTCAGATCCCATTGCACGCTTCGGAAGGACTTTACAACCTTCAGGAATGTGAAAACTGCTTCAGGAAAAGGTCCTGCACATGCACGGCCGCCTTCACTGCAGCCCCGAAAGAAGGCACCGTCGTCGTTTGTGTGCACAGAGCCTCTGACAGAGCATCGCTTGATGGGAGCCCTTCTAAAAACGTGTAGAGTGCTGTTTCACGTTCAGTTTGTCCTTGTTGTTGCATAGTTTATGCAGAGAGCAGACTAGTTCATCCAGAAAGCCTTTACAGACATGGTAAGGATGGACAGTATCTACAGCTTAAGGGATATCAGACTTTTAAATAGCCCAGCTCTTCATGAAACACATCCAGAAGGGGCCCGAAGACCAGATAAACACGGTTTCACAGCAGGAAATGGCTTAGCGGGAAGCACCAGCCTGTAACCCACGCCCCCCGCCTCCCCGGCCTGCTGCGTGGTCCTGGGTGGATCAGCTGACCTCCGGTTCCTCAGGACGGCAGAGACGCGAACACGGAGTTATTGCAGCAGCAGGCCGAACACGGGACTGTCAGAGGTCTTCCGGGGTTGGACCTAGAGGAAAAGCTCGCGGGCCCTCGGGAGTAAATCTGGAGCTCAGGCTTCGCTGCTGCGTCACAGCAGGAAGAGGCACGGCCAGCGGTGAGGCCCCACTGCCGGGTCTCAGCGGAGACTGCGGCTCCTCCCTCGAGCAGGAGCGAGAGACAGCGGTGACTGCACCGCAGCCCCCCGCCTCCAGGTCTCAACCAAGGCCGGCAGGGACCTGGGGCTTTGGGAACACCGGCACAAGGACACGATGTGCCTTCCTGCAGGGAGCCCTCCAGATGCCCCTACCTGCAAATGGGACGAGGAATTCTTAAACAAAACTTAAAAGCATGAGGTACAAAGGAAAAGACTGTAAGTAGCTTCATACAAAGATAGCATAAGCAAAGCAAGACACCCTGCCAACTGTGATTAAATAGTAAAACAAAGGCCTCTGTAGAAATTTTGAAATAACTGCTGCAAATCAAAGAAAAAATAAAGCATTTTGTTTAAATGGGCAGAGAGTACAACAAGCACTTCACTGAAAAACAAGGAAGGGCGGGGGTGGGGGAAGCAGCTCAAATATCCAGCCTCTAAGGTGATGAGGGAGACGGACTCGGGCCGCTGCACATGCACCACACTGGTGCTCCGAGGACCGTGTGCGCGTGTGTCTGATGGCACAGCTGCCGCACAGGAAGGAAGGTCTGTGCCTGATCCCCACCCTGGTCACACTCATGCATGGAGAGGGACGTTCGAGGACGTTCAGGGCAGCGCCCTCTGCAGGTCAGTGTCGCTCATGTGTCTTAACATCCAGCACCAGGGGAACAAACGAAGGGAACCAGGGATTTTATATCAAGCACAGGTAGTAGACGTGGGTGGGCCACAGTTACGTGCATCAAAATGGGTGACATCATGCAGCAGCCAAGTGTTTAGCTCGCGCTCAGTAACCCGTACAGCACAGCGCTGCGCAGCGTGCAGGACACATCTGTGCAGTGAGAGCAAGAGACACAGGAAGCAGAAATTTCAACAGTGGTTCCAGTGGGCACAGGAGAGCTGCGGCAGGAGCTGTGTTTCCAGTTATTTCCTTAAACTGTGTGGCCCACACAGCCCACCTCTCTGGACGTCACAGTGTCATGGTCTCTGTTACAGAAGCTCGAGTACAGCACACAAGAAGACCCTCGGCTGGGGGGGGGGGACTATAAAATTTCACATAAAATTCTATAAGGGTCAAAAGAAAAGGATTTGTGAGGGTGGTGGACTCAAGATAACTCATTTTCGTTTCTCGTTTTTTTAATGGTAACTGTCACGTATTCTAACATTTCAGGAATAATGTCTTTGGAAAGTACCCAGAACGCATGCGGTTAACTGGCTATACGTGACAGGGTAATTCCGTTGTAACTTCAGCGTTATTAATAAAAGGCATCGGTTTCCATCTCTTCATCTCTAAAGAAGGGCATTCCCTGCTGGGGTTAGGGAGAGAGCAGACAGCTAATAAAATGCCAGGGTACAGATGGAAAAGCGCAGGTGCGTGCTCCCGAACTCCACAAGGAGCAGCAGGGACATCTCGGCGACGGCCAGTGGAGTCGCTCACTGACTGCACAGTCGGAGTTCTAAGTGAGCGACAATGGATCTGTCACATTTTCCTGTACTTTCAGCCATAACAGTGACTGGTGACCTTTTCTTGATCTTTTTTCAACTACAGTTCATTTGTAATGTGCCAGTTTCTGCTGTACAGCCAAGTGACCCAGTCACGCACATGTATGTGTATTCCCTGGTCGTACTGTCTTCTGTCACGGTCTCCCCAGGAGAATGGATACAGTACCTTGTGCTGTACGGCAGGGCCTCAGTGCCCATCCGGCCTGAATGTAGCAGCCTGCATCCACCAACCCCAAACTCCCTGTCCACCCTGTTCCCTCCCCGCCCCCCACCCTGGCAACCACAAGACTCCACATATAAGTGGTGGCATATGGTATGGGTCTTTCTCTTGTGGACTTCAGGTAGTATGAGAATCTCTAGTTGCATCCATGTGGCTGCAAATGGCTTTATTTCATTCTTTTTTAAGGATAAGTAGTATTGTATATTTGTACCACATCTTCTTAATCTGTTCGTCTGTCCTGGACACGTAGGTGGATTCCATGTCTTGGATATTGTGGATAGTGCTGCGCTGAACATGCGGGCACACGTATCCTGTTGAGTTGTAGTTTTGTCTGGATAGATGCTCAGGAGTGGAGTTGTCGGCTCAACACAGTAGCTCTGTGTTTAGTTTTCTGAAGAACGCCCATGCTTGTTACGTTTCGTTAGGTCCCATTGGTTTATTTTTTCTTTCTCTTGCCTTGGTGGACTGACCTAAGAAAACATTTGTCTGGGAGTTCCCGTTGTGGCACAGCGGAAACAAATTTGACTAGCATCCATGAGGTTGCGGATTTGATCCCTGGCCCACTGAGAGAGGCCAGTGTTTCCGTGAGCTGTGGTGTAGGTTATAGAAATGGCTAGGATCTGGCATTGCTGTGGCTGTGGTGTAGGCTGGCACCTGTAGCTATTAGTTGACCCATAGCCTGGGAACTTCCACGTGCCGAGGTGCAGCCCTAAAAAAAAAAAGAAAAGAAAAAGCATTTTTGTATGGTTGATGTTAAGAGAATGTTTTGCCTGTGTTCTCTTCTAGGAGTTTCATGGTGTCGTGTCATATTTAAGTGTTTAAACCGTTTCGAGTTTGCTTCTGTGCATGGTGTGAGGGTGTGTTCTAACTTGACTGATTTACATGCAGCTAGCTGTCCAGTTTTCCCAGTGCCACTTGCTGAAGAGACTGTCTTTTTTCCCATTTTCTATTCTTGCCTCCTTTGTCAAAAATTAACTGACCACAGGTGTCTGGGTTTATTTCTGGGCTCTCTATTCTGTTACACTGGTCCTTAAGTCTGTTTTTCTACCAGGACCACACTCTCTTGATTACTGTGGTTTTGTAATGTTGTTTGAAGTCTGGGAGAGTTATGCCTCAGGCTACATTTATTTCTCTGAGGATTGCTTTGGCAGTTCTGGGTCTTTTATGGTTCCATATAAATTTTTGGAGTGCTTGTTCTAGTTCTGTGAAAAATGTCATGGGTAATTTGATAGGGAGCACATTAAATCTGCAGATTGCTTTGGGCAGTATGGCCATTTTAACAATATTCACTCTTCCAATCCAGGAGCATGGGATATCTTTCATTTCTTTGAATCCTCTTTAATTTCCTTGATTAATGTTTTATAGTTCTCAGCATACAAATCTTTCACCTCCTTGGTCAGGTTTATTCCCTGGTGTTTGATTTTTTGGGGTGCAATTTAAAAGGTATTGTATTTTTATATTACTTTTCTAATATTTTATTGTTAGTATACAGAAAAACAACTGATTTCTGAATGTTAATCTTAAATCCTACTTTGCTGAATTTGTTGATCAGTTTGAGTAGTTTTTGGGTTGATTCCTTGGGGTTTTCTATATATTGTATCATGTCATCTGTACACAGTGACGATTTTACCTCTTCTCTTCCAATTTGGATACCTTTTATTTCTTTTGTTTGTCTGATTGCTGGAACTAGGACTTCCAATACTATGCTGAATAACAGTGGTGAGAGTGGGCATCCTTGTCTTGTTTCAGATTTTAGTAGGAAGGCTTTCAGCTTTTCTCCATTGAGTATTGTATTGGCTGTGGGTTTGCCATAAATGGCTTTTGTTATGTTGAGATATGTTCCCTTTATACCCACTTTGGTAAGAGTTTTTATCATGAATGGGTGTTGGACTTTGTCAAATGCTTTTTCTGCATCTATTGAGATGATCATGTGGTTTTTGACTTTTCTTTTGTTAATGTGGTGTATGACTTTGATTTTGCATACCTTGAACCATCCTTGCAAACCTGGGATGAATCCCACCTGATCGTGGTATGTGATTTTTTTTATGTGTTGTTGGATTTGTTTAGCTAAATTTTCATTGAGAGTTTTTGCATCTATATTCATCAAGATATTGGCCTGTAGGAGTTCCCATCGTGGCTCAGTGGTTAATGAATCTGACTAGGAATCAAGTGGTTGTGGGTTTGATCCCTGGCTTCGCTCAGTGGGTTAAGGATCCGGCGTTACCGTGAGCTGTGTTGTAGGTCGCAGATGAGGCTTGGATCCCACATTGCTGTGGCTGTGGCGTAAACTGGTGGCTACAGCTCCGATTAGACCCCTAGCCTGGGAACCTCCATATGCCGTAAGTATGGCCCTCTAGAAAAGGCAAAAAGACCAAAAAAAAAAAAAAAAGATAATTGGTCTGTAGTTTTCTTTTTGGTAGTATCTTTGTCTGGTTTTGTTATTAGGGTGATGGTGGCTTCATGAAATGTTTTTTGAAGTGTTCCATCTTCTTCAATCTTTTGGAAAAGTTTAAGGAGGATGGGTATAAGTTCTTCTTTGTGTATTTGATAAAATCCTCCTGTGAAGCCCCCTGGTCCTGGACTTTTGGGAGTGTTTTATTACATATTCAATTCATTTCTAGTGACTGATCTGTTCAAATTATCTTTTTTTTTTTTTATGCACTTTTAGTGGGCTGTATGTTTCTAGAAAGTTGTCTATTTTTTCTAGATTGTCAAATTTGTTGGCATATAATTGTTCATAGTATGCTCTTGGTTTTTTGTATTTCTGCAGTATCAATTGAGAGCCATCCTTTTTTTCTTCTTATTTTGTTTATTTGCGTTCTCTCTTGTTTTTTGGGAGTCTGGCCAAGAAGTTTGTCAGTTTTGTTTACCCTTTCAAAGAACCAGCTCTTAGTTTTGTTGATTTTTTTTAATTGTTTTTTTAATCTCTGTTTTATTGATTTCTTTTCTCATCTTTATGATTTCCTTCCTTCTGCTAACTAGGTTTTGTTTGCTCTTTTTTCCCAATCATTTTAGGTGGTAGGTTAGGTTGTTAATTTGAGATTTTTCTTCTTTTTTGAGTTAGTTCTGTATTGCTCTGAACTTCCCTCTAAGAACTGCTTTTGTGGCATCCCATAGATTTTGAATGGTTGTGTTTTCGTTGTCATTTGTCTTGAGGTATTTTTTAATCTCCTTTTTGATTTCCTCATGACACACTGGTTTTTCAGTAGCATGTTGTTTAGTCTCCATGTAGTCAGTTTTTTTCTCATTTCTTTTCCTGTGGTTGATTTCTAGTTTTATGCCATTGTGGTCAGAGGAGATGCTTGAAATAATCTCTATACTCTTAAATTTGCTGAGGTTAGTTTTGTGCCCTGGTATATGGCTAATCCTAGAGAATGTTCCATGTGCACTTGAAAAGAATGTGCATATTTTTTTCTTGGATGTAATGTCCCGAAAATATCAATTAAGTCTACCTGTTCTCTCATGTCATTTCGGATCTCTGTCGCCTTACTCATTTTCTTTCTAGAGGATCTGTCTATTGATGTGAGTGGAGTGTTAAAGTCTCCTGCTATTACTGTATCCCCATCAATTTCTCCTTTCATGTCTGTTAGTATTTGTAGTATGTGTTTGGGTGCTCCTTATGTTAGAGGCATATATATTGGCAAGTGTAATATCCTCTTCTTTTTCTTTCTGGTCTTTTTAGGGTCACACCCATGGCATATGGAGGTTCCCAGGCTAGCGGTACAATCAGAGCCACAGGTGCCAGCCTGCACCACAGCCACAGAAACACAGGATCTGAGCCACGTCTGCGACCTACACCACAGCTCACAGCAACGCCGGATCCTTAGCCCACTGAGCGAGGTCAGGGATCAAACCCACATCCTCCTGGATACTAGTTGGGTTCGTTACTGCTGAGCCACAACAGGAACATGCCCCCATTTTGTAATTTTGATATCCTTGTTTTCATCTTCATGTTTGTCCTTTTGCTGTTTCTGCGTTTGTCGTCACTTTCACAGATGGGGTTTCCGTCTTGTTCCTGACCTGTGCACCTGCTTATGTAAGTGACCGCTTTCTGACTGCGGTTTCTTCTACCCTGGTCCTTCTTCCTTCTCTCCTGTTTAGAGACCTTTCAGTATTTCTTTTAGAATGGATTTATTATTGCTGTATTCTTGTAATTTTTCTTTGAGAAATTCTTTTTATTTCTCCTATTTTAAAGTATACTCTCTCTGGGTAGGGTATTGTAGGTTGCAGATCTTTCCGATTTAGCACTTTGAATATGTCTTGCCACTCTCCTCTGGTGGGTAGTGTTTCTGTAGAGAAATCAGCTGATAGCCTTATGGAGGTTTCCTTACAAGTAACCCTTTGTTTTTCTGTCTTGCTGCTGTTAGAATCCTCTCCTTAACTTCTGGCATTTTTATCACATCATATCTAACATGGGCTTTAATGCCAGTTACTGCCTGAATTCCGCTAAGTGACGCTCCGTCTCCCCCAGCTCCTCACAGTCATGTGACCCCCCCCAGGCACACAGGGCCTCCTCGGGGGGGGGAAGAGCCCGCCCCAAGTCATGTGATCAGACAGGTAGCAGCTCATTTGAAGCAAAGCAGGAAAGGGTAAAAGGCCCTGGACCCGTCGCGGTACCGCACGGATTAACAGCAGGCAGGGATGCAGGCAGGCTCGAGGGACCATTCTCGGTGAGTGCAAAGGCGCCTCCTCCAGGAAGGCCACCGCCTAGGCCAGGCTCCCCACCCAGTCACAGCACATGGCCTGGGTCAGGGGGAGCTCAGCCAAGACACAGGAAGAGCTACTCGGGTGCCTGGGCTCCTGAGAGATGCCCCCCACCCTGGCTGGGGGCCTGACATAGCACAGCCACCTCCTGAGAGGGTCTTCCAACCTGAAAGAACCTTTTCATTCTTTGCTCCAGTAGTTCCGACAGATACTGGGTGACGAGTCTTTGAATATTGACTTTCAAACACTAGGTGGCTCAGAGGCGGCAGTTCTGACTCCAGGTCCCTGTGGCCCCACGTGGGTGCAGGAGCCGAGAGCTGGGAAAGCAGCACCTGCCCGGGGTCCTTGTGCTGCTGCCGCTGCGCCGGGCCCGCCACACGCGCTGGCCCGGAGTTTCACCCCAGGTGTTGCTGGGTTTTCATTGCTGTCGGATTCCCAGATGGCGGCCCCGAACGCCTGAGAGCATGCGCCCAAGAAGGCAGCCCCTGACCTGCTGACTGGCGCCTGCGGCTCCGGGAACTGCTGCCGCCCGCCACCAGCGCAGGAAAGGAAGCAGCAACCAGAGGCTAACGGGCTGCCTGGGAAAGTATCCGCTGTTTCCCAGGCGTCGGCGACGCAGCCACGGTGCCCTCACAGGGCCTGCCTGCTTTCGGCTGAGCAGGAAAAGCAGCTACCTCCCCGGCTGGTGTTTACAGCTTCCATCCAACAGATGTCCTAAATTAAAGTGTCTACGTTGGGAGCTCCCATGATGGCTCTGTGGAAACAAAGCTGACTGGCATCCGTGAGGATCCAGGTTACATCCCTGGGCCTGTTCAGTGGGTTAAGGATCCAGCGTTGCTGTGAGCTGTGATGTAGGCCGGCAGCTGAAGCTCTGATTGGACCCCTAGCCTGGGAACCTCCATATGCTGTGGGTGTGGCCCTAAAAAGCAAAAAAAAAAAAAAAAAAAGTGTTTACACCAGACACTTGCTTATTTTGACTTTGGGCATTAATTTAACAACCTACAACTTCTAAGGCACAGGGAACAATTAAGTTTCTATGTATAGAAAAATAGGTTTAGACACATATATAGATCATATTTGTACCATATACAATCAGTATTATGTCAGCTTTCCAGTGTTTGTAGTAATGTCGCCATCCCGTCTTCCCGAGTGCCGCAGCGCTCTTCTAAACAGGTGGCTGGGCCAGGCTGGGCTTTTCGTCTGTCTGTCTGTTTCGGCTGGGGTGTGCAGCAGCTCGATGTGTGGTCTCAGTTCCCAGACCAGAGATTGAACCCATGCTTGAGCAGGGAGAGCACTGAACCTTAATCACTAGACCACCAGGGAGCTCTCTGAGCTTCTGCCTTTTTAAATTTAGGGGGTAGTAAGGTCACTCATTTAGTTTCACAGTAATTTTAGAACCAAATTAAGAATGTCGATGTTGGAACAATGATATGTTTGTTGTTACAAGTTCAGATAATGGAATGTTTTCATTTATCAGTTTAGTAAGCATCTTTTTTTTTTTTTTTTTGGCTTTTGTCCTTTTAGAGATGCACCCGCAGCATGCGGAGGTTCCCAGGCTAGGGATCTAATCGGAGCTACAGCTGCCGGCCTGCACCACAGCCACAGCAACGCGGGATCCGAGCCGAGTCTGTGACCTACAGCACAGCTCACAGCAACGCCAGATCCTTAACCCACTGAGCGAGGCTAGGGATCGAACCCGCAACCTTATGGTTCTTAGTCGGATTCGTTTCCTCTGTGCCACAACGGGAACTGCAATGAGCATCTTAAAGGTCAGTATACCCACCACCGGTGAGCCGGAAACCCCGCTGTCTTAGTGGGCTACTCTTATAAGGGTGCAGGGCGTTTACAAGGACAACCGCAAGCCACAGGGGCCAGAAAAAGGGGCTTCTACATCTTGATTCCATTTTCAGTGATCCTGCCCTTAAATATGAGACTTAAAATACGGAAGAATGATACACAGAGATAATCAGCCAAATTTCATTTGTAAAAGCAAAGCAGGCCGGCGTTTTCTAAACGGCATTTGATTCAGATGGTCTGACCCAACCCCCCCCCAAGCGCAGAAGCCTTGCAGAGACGGCAGGAGAGTGACACGGGGGCCAGGGCACAGGACACCCGGCTGTCCAGCCCTGGCTGTTCTGTTATGAAACTCAGTGACATCATCAAGATGGGTGACTAGGAAGCCGCAGACACGAGAACGAAGCAACAGCTCACAACCCCGAAACCTTTGGGAGAACTGCAGGAGCCATCAGAAAGCGGCAGGACCGTGGAGCACGGAGCCAAGAACACTTGCCTCTGAAGAGCTGTCCCTGAGCCAGCACAGCTCGGGGTGCAGAGAGAAGCCCGACCGCAGCCTCCCTGACGCTGTGTGTCCACAGGGGCCTGGCAGGGACCGGCCTCTGCCTTACCTGACTCCCAGCGCTGGGGGGCCTGGGTGCCCCTGAGAGCACAGGCGGTTCAGTGCAGCTTATTGGGGTGCAAGAGAGCCTGCAGGGCCACCTATAGTCACCAGGGGGAGCAAGAAATGCCGAGCGCCTGAAACAGGCCCCAGCAAAACTTCTAACTGTAAATTACAGAGAAGACACAACCCCAGAAAAGGCAGGGAGGCCTCAGAACCTCTGGCCAGGCCGCCTGGTGAGTCTTCCCGGGTGCAGAGTGAGTCCATAATCGGAGCAGCATCAGCAGACAGTGACGGGGCCAAATTCAGTCCATGGCCCACAGCTAAGAATGGATTGTACATCTTTGAAAGACTGTTAAATATGCAAAGCCCTCAGCGCCTAAACTATTTAATATCTGACCTTTTATGAGAAATTTGCTAACTCGTATATTAGAATATAGCTTTGTTAGCACTCAAATTTTCAGAGGCCAACATAATACTATGTATATTGCCTAAATTTTTAGTCTTAGCCTTCAAACCAGATTATTTCAATGTGTTAAACTGATTTCTGAACATTAGTGTTCACCTTTCGTCAAAACATTACCTAGCGAATAAGTGAACAGTGAACAAGGAAATGATTTTCCAACCTATAGAAAATACACTGTTAGAACAGTACATAAGGTCATGGGGAAAAAAAATCATAATATATAATTAAGTACAGAAATCAAGTTGTAAAACATATCATAATTGGATTCTTGCTATTAAAATGTCAAGTCTGTAATATGATAAAGTTCTAGAAGAATAAAAAACATCCATACCCTTTGTAATGTTCATCCCCAGGGACTAGCAGGTGAAGAAAAGCGGTTTCAGGTTTTACTTCATATACATGCTTATGATTCTTTTTCTTTCACGACAAGTGTGAACCATGTTTGAAATTTTTAGAACAAAATGACCAAATCCTGCTCTTTTTTTTTTTCTTTTTTGGACGGCAGCTGTGGCATATGGAAGATTCCAGGCTAGGGGTCAAATCAGAGCTGCAGCTGAAGGCCTACGCCACAGCCAGAGAAACTCAGGATCCGAGCCATGTATCAGACCCACAGTACAGCTCACGGCAACGATGGATCCTTAACCCACTGAGCAAGGTCAGGGATTGAACCTGCATCCTCTTGGCTACTAGTCAGGTTCATAACCCACTGAGCCACAACGGAAACTCCTGTTCCTATTTTTAAATGTAAACATTATGTTCCAGTTTATAAAAATAAAGATAATAAAGAACCTATGGGGGAGCTCTCGCTGTGGGACAGTAGGTTAGGAATCCTACTCAGGTTGCTGTGAAGGTAAGGGTTCGATCCCCAGCCCAGTGCAGTGAATTTAGGATCTGGTGTTGCCGCAGCTGCAGCGTAGGTCGCAGCTGCAGCTCAGATTTGGTCCCTGGCCCAGAAACTTCCATATGCTGTGGGCGCAGCCATTAAGAAATAATAATAATAAATAAGACCTTTGGGGTATAAAGCCAAGGAGAAGTTTGCTCTCACTCTGAAAACAGGAAAAAGCCAGCTAAAGTACCAAACTCTAACTTCTCAGGCTGGCCGAGGTCACAGAACAACCCAGCAGCCTTCGAGGGACGTCAAGATGCAAGCCCAGCAGCTGCGGAGTTAACACAACTCTGAGCTCTCGATTCCAGCGCTGTCCTGACTGCGTAAGGAAGTGCATTTAAGGCTCATAACTGTCTGACCAGCCCCGGGGCCCCGCCGGCTACCTCGGCCTCAAGTCTTAAGTTCCAGAGACTAGAAAAAGCCTCTGTTTCACGGCTCATGAGCCTTAATGCTCTTTCATGTCGGTGCTGTAGACAGGGTTTTCAAAATAAATGTGCTTTTCTTGCCAGGCAGAATCTGATTTCAAATTTGCACTAAGTTCTAGAAGGTCAGGTTCCATCCCTGTGTGCTCCCGCACTTCAGCAGCGCATTAGGAAACCTCTGACCCCTGCTTCTGTCCCCTGGGGTTCGGGTAGAGGACAGATCTGCTGCACAGAACTGCACTCATGTTTCTGGGCGGTGACCCTCGGGACACAGTAAGTCCTACTGTTGGATGCTTTGTGGTTGCAGAATTGTTTGCATTAATTCACAGGCTCTGTCTCCTGCATTTGAACAGTTTCCTAATAACAGTGATAACTTTCTGTTAATAAAAGAAAGTCTCCAGATAGCCTAGATTTAATTTTTCTATGGTGAGAAGTTTTCCTTTTATAATTGGGAAAAAGGGAATCATAAAGAGTTGCTAGGAGGGGCTGGCTAACAGGACGTCCGGGCACTGAGATGGCAGGTGCTGCAAGGCTATGGGGAGCAGATGCAGCCACGGCCTTCAGCTTCAGTGTGTGTGTGTTTTTCGGCTGCACCTATGGCATGTGGACGTTCTGGGGCCAGGGATCGAACCCACGTCAGGCCACCAGGGAACTCCTCAATGCCATTTTCAGATAGAAGGTTCTCTCAGGTTAGACATCACATGATGAACAGATCAATTTTTTTAAGTCCAAAGAGTTAAACTCCTATCTGATAGAGTCAGAAAGGCAAGAAAGGTTCTAACTTTTAAATAAAAACTATGATACAAAATCCAATTTACATTATAATGTCAAGTATGTTAGAAGGTAAACAGGAAAAATGAAACACAAATACACAAGAATACTGAAACATTTTTGGAATAATGGGCCTAAGCAGGACTTTCCTAAACTTTATTCTTTAAATTGTATTTTTAAGATTATCAGATTGTTAGAAACCCAGTGTAACTTGGGTGGAACCACATCAGGCAGGTTTGATTAGGAGCCTTGATTTACTTGTTTGCTCAGTAAACATGAGGTGAAATGAAGATGCGTTAGTTGCAAAATTTGGAAAACCAAGTTTGTCCCATGTCATATAAGAAATGTGTCAACATGCCCCAGAAACATGTCCCGGCCACGGACAGTGATGAAATCGTGATTTCTAAGGGGACACTCTGGCCATGCTGCTCCATGCCTGCTCCACTCCCAGCGCCTTAAAAACACCAACCTGTCTGTCTGAGAGCGCCTCCAGTTGGCACCCCAGCATCCCTGCCTCCACTTGGCCCTTGGCCGCAGATGCCACCTGCGCTCAGCCTGGAGGGTCTCAGCTCTGGGGACATTCTCTCCCCCAGCCTCGGCAGAGCCCTCTTTTAAGTGAAGTTGTTGGAAAAACTGAATGCTGCAAAGGCGCCAAGAAATGGAAGGGTTTGTTTTAGGTGATTTCTTTCAGCTTTCACACAACTACATACGAAAACAAGAACGCAACCTCTCATTCGATTGGAACAAAAGCAAAACTGGTGTTAGCTGTTGAGAAAATCTATTTTTGCCTAACCGCCTAACACTGTCCCAGCGGCATGAGCAGAGCCCATCTGGAAGTCCTGTCACATAAACACAGTCCTGATTTTCAGGTACATGGTGTCCAGGGCTGCAACAGCCTCCAACCCCGCTGGTTGCCCAAGGAGCCGGAGATAAGTCCTCCTGGCCCCGACACCAGCTTCTCCCCATGGCAGGTGCGCCCCACTTACCTGGATATGCACTGTGCCCTCTACTGCCTCCCGGAGGTCGGAGCACCCACTGATGAGCGCCAGCTGCTCCTCGGCACCCAGCGAGCCCTTCAGGGCGCCGGACTGCTCCAGCAACTTCATCTCTTTTCTAGGAAGAAATGGAGAGTGAGCTGTGAGTGTTGAGAAACTGTTCAAAATCAAATCATCACCGTCACTAACCAGCAAGGGGATGCAAACAAAACCATTAGGATGGTGACAACTGAAATAACAGAGAAGAAACCAAGTGTTGGCAAGGACTCAGGAAACTGGGACCCCACGTGCTGTTGGAAGATGTAAAAGCTGCAGCCAGTGCAGAATAGGAAGAAGATGTGGTACATATATACAGTGGAATACTATGCAGCCATAAAAAAGGACAAAATAATGCCATTTGCAGCAACGGGGATGCAACTAGAGATTCTCATACTAAGTGAAGTATATCAGAGAAGGACAAATACTGTAAGATATCACTTATATGTGGAATCTAAAATGTGGCACAAATGTACCTTCTACAGAACAGAAACAGATCGTGGACATGGAGAGCAGACCTGTGGTTTCCCAGGGCCTGGGGAGAGGCAGTGGGATGGACAGGGAGTTTGGGGTTGGCAGGTGCAGGCTGTTACATTTAGAATGGAGGAGCGATGGAGTCCTCCTGTACAGCACTGGGACCTGTGTGTAATGGGGTCACTTTGCTGTACAACAGAAACTGAAGAAGCATTGTAAATCAGCTATACTTCAGTAATAAAAAAATCGGACCACCATGAGCCTGCAATTCCACTTCCAGGCAAATACCCCAAAATGAGAAGCTGGGACTGGCACGTGGATGTGTCCTGCATCCTGCATCCACAGCCACAGCCGGCCCTCCCAGGTGTTCTGGGATCCACCGCGACATCCAGACCCTCTGTCCTTCACCTGCCCTGCCCCGACACCGGTCTTCCGGCATCAGCTTTCGTGTGCTTAAGTGCCTGGCCTCTGAGTCGTTTTATCCTCACCAGCTGCTCCCTCCCTGCCCTGCTCTCTGCGTCTCAGTCGTCTCAAGAGATGTGTTGGGCATTCTCTGTCTGTCCTCCTTTTCATTTCCTGCTCCTTCACATTTTCCTGAATTTCAAGCTCAACGGCCCCTGGAGATCTGATTTCCCATTCAGTGGTGCTTGTGACACCTGTCTCTTGTTTTGTGACATGTGGTTTTGAATGGGTGCCCCTGCACTGTCGCGGTGGGAGTCCTCTGAGCCGTGGGTCACACCCGTCACTCTGGTGCAGCTTGCCTCCTGCCGGCACCTGGGGCCACTGCTGGCCAGGGGACAGTCTGAACTCGTAGCTGGGAAATTTTTAGCCCACACAGTATGAATTCGGGCTCCAAGACTCCAAGAGGGTGGTTTACAGCTATAAATTCTCATAGAAATTCCTTCTCCCCTCCGCCCAGAGTCCCGTGTGCGGGTTGGTGTCATCCTGGTGCTCCTTCAGCAGCAGTGCAGCGCTCGCAGCCTCGCTTCCTTTGGGAGCTCCGAGCCTGCCCGCCCTCTGCACAGACCGGGCTCCGCGGGCAGAAGCCCTGGATTCGCAGAACCGGCAGGCGCACTTAGGGCAGCCGTGGCTTTCATGTGTCTCTCGGGACCTGTGTCCCAGGTTTGGTCTGGGAGAAGTTACAGCGCTGTCTGGTCAGCCCAGCTCTGCACTGTAAATAACCTGAACATTTACTGACTATGTCTAAGTATTTAAAGAGGACAGGATGTCCCACATTGCCAGACACAAGCTCTGAACTCATGAAACGTCTGCTCTTCCCAGAGTTCCTGTCGTGGCTCAGTGGAAATGAATCTGACTAGTATCCATGAGGGCACAGGTGTTTTTGTTTTCAGTGACAATCACTTTGGTTTTATTAATTTATGTATTTATTCCTATAATGATTTTTATTTTTTCCATTATAGCTGATTTATGGTGTTCCGTCAGTTTTCTACTGTACAGCAAGATGACCCAGTCACACACACGCGTGCGTGCGCATACTCACACACACACACTTTCTTCTCACATTGTCATGCTCCATCGCAAGTGACCAGACATGGTTCCCCCATGCTATACAGCAGGATCTCATTGCTTATCCATTCCAAAGGCAATAGTCTGCATCTATTGACCCCAAACTCCCAGTCCCTCCCACCCCCTCTCCCTCCCCCTTGGCAACCACAGGTCTGTTCTCCATGTGCATGATTTTCTTTTCTGTGGAAATGTTCATTTGTGCCATATATTAGATTCCATATATGTGAAATCATATAGTATTTGCCTTTCTCTTTCTGACTTATTCATTTAGTATGAGAGTCTCTAGTTCCATCCATGTTGCTGCAAAGAGCATTATTTTGTTCTTTTTTACGGATGAGTAGTGTTCCATTGTGTATATATAGCACATCTTCTTAATCCAATCATCTGTCAATGGACATTTGGGTTGTTTCCATGTCTTGGCTATTGTGAATAGTTCTGCAGTGAACATGTGGGTGCCTGTGTTCTTTTCAAGGAAAGTTTTGTCCAGATATATGCCCAGGAGTGGGCTTGCTGGGTCATATGGTAGTTCTATGTATAGTTTTCTGAGGTACCTCCATACTGTTTTCCATAGTGGTTGTACAAGTTTATATTCAGCGAGGGCACAGGTTTGATCCCTAGCCTGTCTTGTTGGATTAAGGATCCGGCATTGCTGTGAGCTGTGGTGTGGGTCACAGACAAGACTCAGGTCTGGCGTTGGTGTGGCTGTGGTGTAGGCCAGCAGCTATAGGTCCAGTTTGACCCCTAGCCTGGGAACCTCCGTATGCCGCCGGTGCAGCCCTAAAAAGACCAAAAAAGAAAAAAAGTCTGCGATTCCTGATACTATGTATATTTAAATTTCACAAGCAGGAGTTCCTGATGTGACTCAGCGGTTAATGAACCCCACTAGCCTCCATCTCGGCAGTTAACCCCACTAGCTTCTGTGAGGATGCGGGTTTGATCCCTGGCCTCGCTCAGTGGGTTAAGGATCCGGCATTGCTGGGAGCTGTGGAGGAGATCACAGATGTGGCTCAGATGCCTCATTGCTATAGGCCGGGCATAGGTCAGCAGCTGTAGCTTGGATTTGACCGCTAGCCTGGGAACCTTCATATGCCACAGGTGGGGCCCTAAAAAGCCAAAAAAAAAAGTGTTAAAAACAAAAACTTTGACAAGCAAAGGGAAATAGTCATCATCTTGGTTTTAGTAATGTGATGTTATCCAGTGTGCATCTGAGATCTGCTGTACAAATAAATGCATAGCAGTTATTAACTGATTACATCATGGTTCTTGTTCATACGAACAGGAAAGAAAAACAGCAGTGATTTTTAGGATTTTCTTTGCAAGGCCTACTCTTTTGTTTTCCAGTTCTGTTCATTTGGGGAAAAAAGATATATAAGTAATACCTAAACTCCCCTGAATCCAATAAATTTAGTCTTAAAAACGAGAGATACTTAAATGAAATGCATCAAAACAAAGAGAATATCTTTTTTAATTCAGTCTTGCTATTCTTTTCGGCTACCAACTGCCCCAAAGATAAAAGATGCTGGTTTCCTGAGTTCCCTGGTGGCTCCGGGTGTTAAGGACCTGGTGTTGTCACTGCAGCAACGTGTGTTGCTCTTGTGGCACAGTTTTACAATCCCCTGCTCGGGAATTTCCATA
The DNA here is from genome assembly GCA_004024745.2 of Catagonus wagneri. Lineage (NCBI taxonomy): Eukaryota > Metazoa > Chordata > Mammalia > Artiodactyla > Tayassuidae > Catagonus > Catagonus wagneri. The sequence continues at coordinate 44,851,394 of PVHT020004944.1, read as the reverse complement.
TGCCTCAGATGCGGCCAAAATTTTTTTTCTTTAGCCTTTTAGGCACGCACTGGCAGCATATGGAAATTCCCAGGCTAGGGGTCAAATTGGAGCTGTAGCCACCGGCTTACACCCCAGCAATACCAGACCCAAGCCGCACCTGCAACCTACACCACAGCTCACGGCAACGCCAGACCCTTTTAACTCACTGATCAAGGTCAGGGATCAAACCTATGTCCTCGTGGATACTAGTCGGATTTGTTACCACTGAGCCACAACGGGATCTCCTAAAAAATGTTTTTAAATTTAAAAAATGTAAAAAAAATTAAAAAATTCAAGGGGAAAAAAAAAAGCTGCTGGGGGCGAGATGGGACCTGAATGAGCCTGCCTTGCTCTCAGCTGCGTACAGCAGGCCCCACTCGCTCCTCCTCGCTTTTCCCACTAAGCCACCATGTCTCTCATTCGGTTCATGGGATCAGCTGGCACAATTTAGTGGCTTAAACAGTGCAGATGGAGGCACCCAGTGTACTAAAGAGAAGAGAGAGGCAGACCCCTGCATCCTCCTCCCTCGGGGAGGACCCCTGCTGAGCCTGGACTTCCCTGGACCCGGGTTCCTGGTGCCCAGAAACCCCACTGTCTCCTCTCGGGACTTCCCTACCGACAAGCCCCAGGCTGGGCCCAGAGGAGCCCCGGGACCGCCGGGAGGGTAGCGACGGACCTGCAGCCCTGACCTCCCCCTGGGCCACACACCAAGTCCCCGTGGAGATGTCACCTGCACCTCTGTCCCTACGACCTGAAGGGGCCCTCAGAGAGGGGAAGTCACCACACAGCTCGGAGGCTCGCTTGGAACCAGACCTGCCGCGCCGGCCGAGGCTGGGCGTCAGAACCACCTGCAAAAGTGGACTACGTGCCCACAAACAGAACCGGAATAAAAACACTCAACTCTGAGCTACCACCAGGCAGAAAGTCACCTCCATTCAGGTGAAAGAAAGCACCTGCTGCCGGCGAGAAAAGGTGAGGAATTTCATACAGTGCCCCTGCTCCTTTCCCAGGACTGTTTTCTTTTCCCAGCTCTGAGAAGGAAAGAAAGGTAGAAAGGTTAAGCGTCCTCCATTTCTGCCATAAAGAACAGCAACCAATCCCCATGGATTTGCTGTTTTGTCATTTTTTAAATTAGGAAAGTTTTTAGCCACCAGCCTCGCACAGCCATTTCCTATGGAGCTCACGGGGGTTTTTAACACCAAGGCCAGTGACAGACACACAGGAGCCCGCTTCGTCCTTCAGGGCACCAGCCCCTGCTGAAGCTTCGGGGCCAAGCACACTGAGTCAGATTAGGTCAAGCCAGTGGGAACAGAGGTCCCTTGTTCCTCAGAGGAGCTTCAGTTCTCAGACCTTCTGCAGTGACGTCCCCATGCGGCGGGGAGGGGCTCCTGCAGTCCAGACTCGGGACCAGACCTGCATCAGCACTTTGGCCTTGAGGCTCCTTTTCCCGGGAGGGCCGGGGACACAGGTGGACAGAGCTGGGAACCCTGGCGTAGGGACCCTGGGGGACAGAAGAAGGGGCTCAAGAGCTTTTCCGCCTCCTTTTCAAGTTGGCAGATCTGCACAAACCAAGCCCAGCCATTTGGGAACCTGGCGTCCCAGTTACACTCGTTACTGTATTTCTGACTGTTTTGGAAGAAATTCTGCTTCAAGCTCTGCAGAAGACGGACATCAGTACCTGGAAAAGACACGACTCCCACCTCACACGCGCTAGGACCTGGCAGCACTGAGAACTATTAAGAGCCATTTAACTAAGCACACAGTCCCCGTCCCCTAAAGTGCCCTGGACAGTGGCTGTAATGTGCCAGCTTCACCTCTAGAGGGCAGCCCAGCACCAGGGCCCGAGATGCGTGCCTCCTGTAACCTCAGCAAAGGTTTAAAATGTTTCTTGTTTTAGGGCGGCACCTGTGGCATATGCAGGTTCCCAGGCCCACGGCAACTGGATCAGAGCCGCATCTGCAGCCTGTGCCGCAGCCTGGACCAACCCGGGGTCCTTAACCCACTGAGACACAACAGGAATTCCTGTATTATTATTTCAAATCAGAAAAGAAGAAATGTTAACAGCCGTCAGTGTAGGATACGATATAGGTGATGTTTTTATATTTGTTTTTGGGATTTTTTTCAAAAGGAGCATTGATTTGTTTAAGAAGATAAGAACTTATCAAAGAGATAAAGCGCAAATATTTGCCAAAGAGGAGAATCCGTTCCCAGGCCAGACCCTAAGCTCCCGTGTAGGAACAGGGAAGGGAGACTGAGGGTTTGGGCTATGAACTTTGTAGTGGCAGCTGTCTGTGCATGTATTTCCTTAATGAAACGGTTTAAATTGGGAGTTTCCTGGCGGCACAGTGGGCTAAAGATCCGAGTTTTGTCACAGGTTTGATCCCTGGCCTTTCAATTTCACTTGCGTGGGTGCAGCCAAAAAAAATAGCTTAAGCTCTAACAACCTAGGCCATCAGCTATTTCACAGTATTCCTGGTGTTTCGCCCACTTTCTGCTCTGCACCCCTGCACCCTGGCCTCGCGGCCTGCTTCCTGCCTGCACCTGGCTCCACGCCTCACACAGGCACCCAGGGAACAAAGGCCGTGGCTCCCGTTTCTTTGAGGACCTCAGTGTGGGGCTGTTATGAACCCATGGGAATTCTGGCAGTTGTCCTGCTTCCCACCCGCTCCCTGAGGTGCGGGGGCTGCTCGAGGTCGGGAGGGGGCGGGCAGAACCTGGAGGACCAATGTGCAGACCTCTCGGGAAGCCTATCCAGGTAAATGCGCTGGAGAAAGAGAGTGCCACCGTCTGTCCCACAGGAGGCCCCCGGCCCAGGCCCCACTGCCCTGCTGTCACCCCCTTGGGCGCTCCAAGGTCTCTCTTCCCTCAGCAGTGGCAACACTGGGGTGGGGGGACACCTGCTTCAGCCCCAGCCTGTCAGTTCCACCTGCGCCTGCATGGAGCAGCAGGCACCCACGAAAGCATCCTCTGCCCTCCCAGTCGTGGTTGCCCAGGACTCAGCTCCTGCCTGCACCCCCTCCGTCCCCTGGGGATGCATGTACCACGTGCCCGAGGTCACAGGATGGGACATCCGTGAATCTTCAAATCCCAACAGCAGTCACTCCTGATCCCACATCCAGAGACGGTCAGAGTATCTGATTTCTCCCAGAGTTTCTCCATGTACAGTTGGCAGAGTTCCCACTGTGGTGCAGTGGGTTAAGAACCTGTGGTGTAGGTTGCAGCTGCAGCTCAATTCAACCCCTGGCCCAGGAAATTCCATATGCCTCGGGTGTGGCCCAAAGAAAATAAAACTAAAAATTGTTTTAAAAATGTACAATTAGCATGCATAACTTTCACAAATCTGAGAAAGCAAAGCCATTTCTGTGTGGGAGGAAGAGCAACCATCTGAAATGAAGCAGTCGTTTGAACTGTACTGTGACGGCCAAGGGACAGCATGACCGGTGAACACACAGATACACCGGGGTTCAACAGCCTGCGGAACCCACAGCCCAAAGGGTAAAACCTGGCGGGGACACTACAGGCCACCTCTGACCTCCTCAGCCCGGCCGGCTTGTCAGCCCTGCCCTGCAACCCTCCTTCCAGGCAGCGGCCATGGACAGGCTCCTGGCCGCCCTCTATTCTTTATCAGCCTTCCGGACGATTCAGGAGACCTCTCCATGAACATTGTACACATTCTTCTTAGATTTACACCAAATGGCACACATTTTTTGGTGACTGCGGCAGACCCGGACGAGAGCAGTCCGTGGCCATCCTGTGAACTTTCAGCCTCGGTTATTCCAGCCAAGCTCCGTGCACAACTCAGAGGAACAGACCAATCCGAGGAATCCTGACCAGAGCTGGGTTTAAGACGCTGAAGGAGTGCAGAGCCCTGGGTGTCAAGTTAAAGACAAGCTAGAGACCCAGTTACTGGAATAGGACGTTCAATTACTAAGGGGACGGGGGCAGAGCTCGCTTCTGCTGTCAGGTCCAGATCCACGCAGAAGGCAGGGCCATTCAGCGGGCTTGAGCTCAGTGGGACTTTCTCCGGTCGGCAGAGAGGTGGCAGTGAAGGGAACTGAGAAGAGGGGTTCGCCCACAGACAGTGATTTTAGACGGGGCTGCATCCCCACAGGCAGCTGGCCCTCTGCACCGAGCGCGGCCGTCACTGAGCTGTCACGCTGGCCCGGACTGGGGTCCTGGTCTCGTGGCTAGAAAGGCCCCTCACCACATGGAAATGAGACTGAACCCATGTCACCAGAAGTCAACAGTCCCGCTTCACAGGTCCGTGGCACAGCTTGTTGGTTCGCTCGATTTTTTTTCTTCTTAAAATACACTCTCCTTCTCAAATTCTTGAAGCCTAATACGTGCCAAGCACTGAGCACACAACAGAGAACAAAAGCCCGGCATCTGCTGACAGGGCAGCCCGAGGTCGGCTCCCCTGCTACAGTGAGACGGCATGTGGCAGGTGCAGGTCACTCGCTTTCCCACCCGGTTAGGACAAGACTAGTCTTAGGTGACAGCCTGTTCATTTTTCTTTAATTCACTAAGATCTCTTGGAATGATATTGTTTAATCTTGCAATGTTTTTTTTTAATTTTTTTTAATTGTTTTTGCTTTTTAGGGCCACATCTGTAGCATATGGAAATTTCCAGGCTAGGGTTCATATTCAAGCTGCAGCTGCTGGCCTACACCACAGCCACAGCAACACGGGATCCGGGCCACATCTGTGACCTACACCACAGCTCATGGCAACACCAGATGCTTAACCCACTGACTGAGGGCAGGGATGGAACTCGCATTCTATGGGATACTAGTCGGGTTTGTAACCCGCTGAGCCACGACAGGAACTATTTCAGGAATCAACTATTGGAGTTCCCATTGTGGCCTGGCTGTAATGAACCCGACTAGTATCTGTGAGCATGTGGGTTCAATCCCTGGCTTCTGTCAGTAGGTTAAGGCTGCAGTGTTGGGAGTTCCCATCGTGATGCAGCGGAAACGAATCCAACTAGGAACTGTGAGGTTGCGTGTTCGATCCCCAGCCTCACTCAGTGGGTTAAGGATCCAGCGTTGCTGTGAGCTGTGGTGTAGGTCCCAGGTGTGGCTTGGACCCCACGTTGCTGTGGCTGTGGTGTAGGCCGGGAGCTACAGCTCTGATTCCACCCCTAGCCTGGGAACTTCCATATGCCACAGCTGTGGCCCTAAAAAGACACACACACACAAAAATTACCCAGTTAAAGTTTACTTTTACAAATTCAGAATCAAGATGTACCATTTTCAACTCATTTAGGATCTGTGTTTAACAGGCTTAACATAAATAGGCTTCTCATGCAGAAGTAATGAATTTGAACCTTTGCCTTTCTACTGTAGAACGTTCAAAAGAATCTGAATAGGGTAAGAGACCAGACCGCAAGGGTTGACAGATGGCAGCAAAGACTACAGAAAACACAGCCACAGATCCTAGAAACGGTTAAAACCATTGCTGAGCTAGCACTCAATACATTCCAGGCCCTGAGGACAAGAATCATGCATGTTGCTTCCTGGCAGCGGCGATCACAGCTGTCTGAACACTCGCAGGGCTCTGTCCTCACAGCGCTCACGTGTGTGACACGAGGACCACGGAGCTGGAGCCACAAAAGGATGCTCTGTGGGCACAGCCACCCAGTCAGTCCAGCAGGAAGATACACTGTTCATGCCTCTAGACAAGAGGGCGCCTAACACCGGGACCTGACGGTCATGTCAGCCTGCAGGCTGACCGCTTCCTCACTGAAAGAAGCAGGTCGCTTTTCCCCGGATGAAAAAATAACTGAGCAAAATACCCACAAAAATGAGGTCTGGATTCAGCCCTCGTAACTCAGGCCCTCTGTGCAGACAGCGCACGTAGAAAATCTTGTGACTGAAGCAGAGGAAGCAGGTGGCCTTACATAAAGTCACAAGGCCAGAAGTTCAGCGATGACTCCCCAGGAGGGGACAAGACATGACTCAGCCAGGTCTCCTGGAGGGTTTTGCGCCCAGAGATCTGGGTAGAGGCAGTCACGGGGCGCCACGAAGTCCCCGCCTCCTGCTCGAGACGCACAACCAGTTCTGCGTATGGAAGTTAACTCCGCTTACGCATCTGAGGTTATGAAAATAAAGCCAGGGCGTCGAGCAGACCTGCGTGTACTCAAGTCTTCGAAACAGAATTCGGTGCGCTTGCTTTTCCGTAACAAGGCTGCTCACGGTCATACATTATTTTGGTTTTGGCTTTCTTTTTTTTTGGTTCAAAAACATTACAGACTGATATCTAAAAAGTTCAATCTAACTGGCCACCAATAATATTTTAAAATATTGGCTCTTAGTTAAGCAAAGGAATATGATAATAGAAAAGCCTTTAATCTGTCCTTTTTTTTAAGAAAATACTAATTATAAATTCTCCATATTCTTCCTGATTCCTGAAAGGCCAGAATCTTTCATGATACACCTTAAAAAAAGGCCTAATAATACAAATACCCCCAAGAAACAGAACAAAGAACTTTGCAAGTAGGAATCTTAGTTTTCTCTTGGCTACAGCCGAGCAGGAACTGGCTGTACAAAGTGAAAGATGTGGTGACAATTGAAAAGTGTGGAGTCAGCAAACCATAGTCCACTGTTGCCATACGGCCTGAGAGAGAAGGCCAACTTTCAAATGGCTGAAAAAGGAACCAAAATGACAACACTTGTGACCTGTGAAAATTACCTGAACTCCGAAGCGACTGTTACTGCTCTAGGTTTGCTGGGCCCCAGGCCTGCCGCCCGGCTTGCTAGCCACAAGGAGGGGCGGCTGTAGAGACCACGTGCCCTGAAAAGCCCTTTCCAGCCCAGGCCTGGGGCCCACTGGGGGCCGGCTCGGGGAGGGGACTGTGCTCTGCAGCCCTGGAGGGGCTCGGCTCCAACCCCAACCCAGCCCCAGCCAGAAACCCAGTTACAAGCCCAGGATGCTGAAGGCCCGTGTCACTGAGCTGCCACCCAAAAGGACTCCCTGCATCCTTCCTCAGATGGAGTCCCTGGGACTTTACCGTAAATTCCCTAAAGTCTCCCCATAATGGCTTTTACGTTGTCAGGACGTCAATTCCTGTGGCTCCCTACATCGCCTTGATGAAGTAAAACTCATACATTAGGGCAAGACGAGAAAGCTTCAAATAAAATTTTTCTCTGTGCGTCTGGGCCCGGCCCCCTCTTCAGTGTGTGCTGCGCCCCCACGTTAACTTGACCTCCTCGGCAGATCCCCTTCCTCCTGGGTCTTGTAAGGGGTGACGGCCCGCCAGGCGCACCACGCAGACCCGCACTGCGTCAGGTGTCAACGGGAGGCCGAGCAGGACCCTGCGGGTTTCCTGGGTGCAAAGCCCTGTGTCCCCTGCTTCTCATTTGTAGGAAACAGGCTCCACTCCGCCTCCCGACCTCCCCTAAGCTGCGGAAAACAAATTCAAACAGTTGCCAATCAGGGAAGGGGGGCACGCAGAGACAAGGGAGGGGGACAAAGGCGGAGCCTCGGGGGCAGGTGCTGGTCCCCCTCAGGGACACACAGAATGGCTCCTCCCAGAACTAAGGCCCAACCTGGGGTACACGGAACGCTAGGATAGCAGCGTTCCAGGTCCGCCCTGGGACCTCGCCACCAACAGTCAGAAGACAGTCACGCACCCTGCAGCCCTCACCCCAAATTTTGCCTTTAAAAACTTCTCCCCCAAAAGCCGTCAGGGAGTTTGGGGTTTTTATGAGCACAAGCCACCCGTTCTTGCTCAGCCCTGCTGTGAACTTTCCTCTGCCCCGACTCCAGGACATTTCTGTGTGGCCTCACTGTGTGTTGGACTCAGGAACTTGCGTTTGGTAACACGGGATTTTTAGGGCATATTACCGTGTTCCCATAGTATATCGCCAAGAGTGAACGGTGATGTTCACTCTGGACTTTGGGTGACGATGCGTCACACAGGTTCATCAGCTGTACCGTCGACAGGGTGTTGGTAACGCGGGGGCTGTGCGTGTGTGTTTGGGGTAGGGGTTCCCAGAAAATCTCAGCATCTCCTAAATTTTGCTGTGGACGTACAACTGTTCTAAAATGTAAAAGTTTTTTTTTGTTTTTTATAGCGGTACCTGCGGCACATGGAAGTTTTCAGACTAGGGGTCAAATTGGAGCTGCAGCCGCCGGCCTACACCACAGCCACAGCAACGCGGATCCTTAGCCCATTGACTGACGCCAGGGATAGAACCCACATCCTCCTTGATCCTAGTTGAATTTGTTACTGCTGAGCCACAACAGGAACTCCCGTAAAATCTCTTTTAAAGAGAGAAAACCTAGGTATTTTTCAAAAAGAGCTGCTTCATTGAAAAAATATTTGTCGACTAAAAAAATGAAAGAAACCAGCAAAGGGCAGGGCTGCCCTAAGGGTACATGCGGAAGGGGCCCGGTGCCCGAGACCCCCGGTCAGGAGTGAAGGAGACAGAGTCACATCGGGTCAGTCTCTAGACCCACGAGGGTGGCGGAGGAAACGCTCAGGGGAGACAGCTAGGTCCAGTGCAGGCACGGGCTTTCCACAGGTTTAGGGCCAACCGAGTTCAAGCTCACAAAGATCACCCAACACAAAAGGCAACAAAAGGGAGTAGGTTTTTCTCCCCTAAATGTGCCACCTTGTCACGAGGACTGCTTTGAGCTAAAGGCAAGCTGCTCAAGCCAGTTAAGGGGGTCTTGGGACCTCTGATCCACACCCAGCCCTCGGGGTGAAGCACAGGTGACAAGCGGACTTAACTGACGTGGGCCGGGGCCGGGCCTGTCCTGCAGAATCTGAGCATCTCAGAATTGAGCTGAGGGCTAGGAAAGCCCAGCCCTTTGGAGTGGAAATCAGAATCCCAGCTGTTCAACACGTGGGTCAATTTGAGTTCCCTGGAGGCCTAGCAGTCACTGCTGTGGCAAGGGTTCAGTCCTGGCTGGGGAACTTCCACATGCCATGGGTGCAGCCGAAGAAGACGGGGGAAAAACCCACAGGGGTAAGAAACTTTTTCTGTAAAGGGCCGAAGAGGAGTGTTTTAGGCTTTGTGGCCATATGAAGTCATTGTTACAGATTTTTCTTTTTTCTTTTAATCCTTAAAAATGTAAAAACCAACCCTACAGGAAACAGGCTGCGCGGTTTGCCCGCCCCGATGCTGACGCAGCAAGCGGGTAATGATGGGATTCCTTCCGGGCGGTCTGCTGCGCCAGCGTCCCTCTCTCTGCAGACGAGACGGCGAGGCCAGGGAGCTCCCTGGTGGCCCGGTGCTTAAAAACCTGATGTCACTGCTGTGGCATTTGTTGGATCCCTGGCCTGGGCACTTGAGCATGCCGTAGGCATGGCAGAAAAACGAAAATCAAAACAAAAAATTCTCAGTGCGTGCCCAGTGCACAGGAGCTCAGGTTTTATGAATGAAAGTAGGATTAAGTCAGTCAGGGAAAATATGGTTTTACTTCCAGCTCCGCAGTGATTTCTGCAGGAAAGGGAGCCGCATTGACGATGCCTTTCACCAGCAGCCTGCCCCTCCTCCCTCCCTGGAAGCACCACCCTGGGCCTCGCCCGCCCCCGCCCCACCCCGGGAGCCTCTCCCAGGAAGGAGGGGACAGCTCAGCTCCCGCCCCTCAAGGGTGGAGCCTCTGCACCACCCAACCTTGTAGCGCCTACAGCCCCTCCCAAAACCCTGTGCTTCCTTATCTGGACCCCAGTCCCTCACTGGTTTCACCTGGAAGCACTTCCTTTTTTTTTCTTTTTTGGCTTTTTAGGACTGCACCCGTGGCATATGGAGGTTCCCAGGCTAGGGGTCCAATTGGAGCTGTAGCTGCCGGCCTTCTCCACAGCCACAGCAACGCAGGATCCAAGCCGGGTCTGCGACCTACACCACAGCTCACACCGCACTGAATCCTTAACCCACTGAGCAAGGCCAGGGATCGAACCTGCGTCCTTATGGATACTAGTCAGATTCATTTTCACTGAACCATGACGGGAACTCCCTGGAAGCATTTTCGAAATAAATCCCTGGCCCAGGAGTCTTTATCTCAGGATCTGATTCTGAGGAACCTGATCTAAGACAGCCCCAAGTATTGTAAAGATCAGATACATAATAGAAAGGAAGTGTGCTAAATGCTCAAAGCCTTGAAAAATGGAACCACAAACATGGAGCAAACAGTGAGAAACTATTAATAATGAGCAGGTATATTTGGGAAAGAAGCAAAGAGAATTTTTTTTTTTTTTGCCTTTTGTCATTTTTTAGGGCCGCACTCACGGCTTGTGGAGGTTCCCAGACTAGGGGTCTAACAGGAGCTGTAGCCACTGGCCTACGCCACAGCCACAGCAACACAGGACCTGAGCCACGTCTGTGACCTACACCACAGCTCACGGCAACGCCGGATTGTTAACCCACTGAGCAAGGGCAGGGATTGAACCCGCAACCTCATGGTTCTTAGTCGGATTCGTTAACCACTGCGCCACAATGGGAACTCCAAAGAGAATTTTTAAAGTGAATATTTCATAAAGTATATTTGATTTACAATGTGCCAATTTCTGCTGTAGAGCAAAGTGACTCATATAAACAGTATGACTGTATGTGTGTGTGTGTATATATATATATAGTATATATACACAGACATTCTTTTTGTATTATTTGACTTCATGGTCTATCCTAGGAAACTGGATATAGTTCTCTGTGTTATAATTGTTAAGCTCAGTGAATGGTTTAAATAACATTAGATGCAGCTAAAACTAGAATTAGTAAACCAGAAAATCTGAAGAACAAATCCAGAAGGTACCACAAATATGGGTTTGGGGTATTGACGGTACTCTAATTTCTCTGGGTTTGCGGTTCTTACCTGTGACACAGCAAAGCGGGGCTAGGTGTATAATTTCTCGAGGCCTAGAGCCTGACATCATACCCTGTGTAATTTAGTCTTTTCAAAAAGTCAAGGAGTTCCCTTCGTGGCTCAGTGGTTAACGAATCTGACTAAGAACCATGAGGTTGCGGGTTCGATCCCCGGCCTTGCTCATTGGGTTAAGGATCCGGCGTTGCCGTGAGCTGTGGTGTAGGTTGCAGATGCGGCTCGGATCCCGTGTTGCTGTGGCTGTGGCGAAGGCCAATGGCTACAGCTCCTGTTAGACCCCTAGCCTGGGAACCTCCATATGCCGCAGGTGCGGCTCTAGATAAAAGGCAAAAAGACAAAAAAAAAAAAAAGTCAACAATAGGAGTTCCTGTCGTGGCTCAGTGGTTAACGAATCTGACTAGGAACCATGAAGTTGCGGATTTGATCCCTGGCTTTGCTCAGTGGGTTAAGGATCTGGTGTTGGCTGTGAGCTGTGGTGTAGGCTGCAGACTTGGCTTGGATATGGCGTTGCTGTGGTGTAGGCCGGCGGCTGTAGCTCCAACTGGACCCCTAGCCTGGGAACCTCTATATGAATTGGGCATAGCACTAAAAAACGGTCAAAGAGAAAACCTCTTATGTTACACAAAAATGCAAATTCAAGTTAATGTTCGTGGATGCGCCCTAGAGAAAGAGCATAGGTGCCTAGCAGGCCAGGCCTGGCGGGTCAGAGCTGTGACCAGTGGTGGCATCCTAAGGAGACAGCCGTGAATCAGCCTGCTTCTGTGTCTCTGGCCTCAGCATTTTGGGTTTTTTCCTTGGTTCTTCCTGCGATTGTCCCTACAGCCCCACCCCTGCCCGCTTAGGGCTCAGCATGTGGTAAACTGATCTGCTCTCACACCTCACACAACGATTATCCCAGATAATTACGGTCTGGGCAGACCAATGGGCCAAAACAAGCCTTGGGACATCTGATCCTGCCGAGGAGAGCCCGTGCCGCTCCAGCCCGTGCAACACAGAAGTTCATGAACTCACTCAGCTGGAAGCCCAGGATCTGCGCTCAGCACCCTCGCATGGCCTTACTGCCCTGAGCCCCTTCCCCACCACCTGAGCCGCCGCCCCAGTCTTCACCCGTCCTGGCCGTCATCAGCTCCAAGGTGCGACAGCCCCCCAAAGAGAGTGAAATGACAAGAGTTCACAGCCTTGAGGACATGGAAGACAAACGACCGACGGCAGCCACAGCTGGAGTTCCCCCCGCAGACTCACCTGATGTTCTCCAGGGCGTCTGCCACCTGCTGCTGCTCAATGTCGTAGAGTTTCACCCTGAAGCCTCCGCCGGCGAAGAGCATAGCCCAGCTCCGCCCGATGAGGCCGCTGCAGGGAGAGAGGCGTGGGTTAGCTTGCGACAGGAGCCCTTTCCCTTCCTGGCCCAGGAGGGGCATGTTTCTGATGGCACGGCATCCTAGTTCTATGGCAGCAGGTATCCTCAAATCATGTGTTTTAGCAGCTGCTTTTGTTTACGGCGGTTCCGGGTGGGAGCTCCCAAGTCCTCCCTCCAGCGCCGCGTCCAGGCCCCCAAGGGGCACCAGCCACCGCTCACACGCGGAGACCAGACCCCAGCCGGCAGGCGCCAGGCGTCCAGGAGAAAGGGCCCCGGGGACTGTCTGGCCACAGTCTTAGGCAAGTCCCCGAGCCTGAAGGACAGAGGCCGCGTTTCCTTTCCTCCTCACGCTACCACCTCCAGTGCTTGAGGCGACGTTAAACTACAGGTCTTATCTCTGCTGCTCTTAGCACAAAACCAGAGGCCTTTCGTTACGTCCATTTTACACATGGGAAGACCAAGGCACAGAAGGGCCCAAACTACACGGGCTCCACATGCCGGGAGCCACACCAAGCGGATTGCCCCTGAGTCCTGCCTGGTAGCTCCCATGCCCGCTGTTTCCCGAGAGGAAAGAGAAAAAAGACAGGAACTCACATGGGGCTGTTCAAAGGTGAGAAATGAATGCAAGTCCCCGCTGTAGTGCAATAGTTAAGAACCCGGCATTGTCTCTGTGGCAGTGCGGGTTCCATCCCCAGCCAGGTGCTATGGGTGAGGGATCTGGTGTTGCCGCACCGCGGCTCGGGTTCTATGCCTGGTTCAGGAACTTCCATATGCCGTCGGCAGGGCCATTAAAAAAAAAAAAAAAGAATGCCAGGAGCACTGGAGCCCAAATCATGGATTCTAAAACCGTCTCCAAGGAAGCGTCCTCCCCGAGTCCTCCCTGCACCTGCAGGGGTCCACCTGCACCCTCCGAGCGGCCTCCTGGGATAGGGAGCTGATGCAAACTGACGCGCCTGCGGTGGCTCGTGATCAGTGCAGCCTGAATCTCTGACCCACATGTGGGAAACAAGAACAAACCGAACCTGGAATACATTGTCTGGGTTCAGAGAAACTCTAAGGGACTCAAAACAACTGCCTGCATGCGTAGTTGGGGCAAATTATGGACAGAAGATACAAAAAGACCAAAAATCCAACTGCCACTTCTGGGCACCCACCCCCAAAAGCAGGCGTGATCCCTGCACCCAGCACCACCAAGGGGGTGGGCAGACCACTCGAGCCACCCCTCTGGGCCCACCCGTGGATCCGCCTCCACCCTCACCCCACTTAGGGGAACAGCTCACACCTGCTCAGGGACCAAGCAAGGGCACCCGTTCCTGCTGCAGGAGCCCCAGTAAAGCCTTGCCCAACTTTCTCCTCTGGCCTCAATTTCTGTTGATTAAAGGACTCCGTGTAGCACCAGGAACGTGACCACGCTGGCATTTCCCCCCAGACAGGTCCTATCTTAACTTGAGCCCAAGGCCCGAGGTCTGGGTAAACACTACGCAGTGCACGTCTGAACACCAGAAACACAGATGCGAACTTCTCCACGTGCTGAATGTGGGGTGGGGGGCAGGACTCTCCATCCTAATTGCTGCGGTCAGACAGGTTGCCTGCTCCCCTCGAACTCCTCATCACCCTCCCTCAGACATCAGAAATAAACTTGACTTGCAGATCGCAACTCCTCCCCACGAATGCAGAACTGGAGAAGGGCAAAGAGGCCCTAGAAGGACACGGGCTTGGACCCCCTGGGCCCACTCAGCGGCGGGGGTCTCCAGATGGTAAATACTACAGCACGTGCGCTGATGCGGAGAAACTGCGGGTACCGAGGGCCAACTGGAAATTATAGTGGGTCTTCCAATACAGGTGGAAGTTGACAGTACAGGTGCCCCTCGAGCCACTGGGCGCCCCTAACCCGCAAGTGGCTCGAGGGGCACCTAGTACTGTCAACTCCGAATGTCACTGAGCATTTGTGTGGTGCTGGCAGGCCACCTTTCCGAGGCTGTGGCTGAGAGACACTTGACCCGGAGACAAAAGGTGTAAGGCAAGCACAGTCCCCACCCCAGCACAAAGTACGCCTGTTCGTACATTTTATGTTCCTTCACAAGGCAGCCTCACACCCGTGTGCCTGGAGGGGACAGACACAGAGAATTCCACTGTCTGAGTAAAAGGCGACGCAAAGCACCCTGACCCTTCCTTAATATGGGCTCTGAGGAGAGACCCAGGCAAGGATCTGTTCTCAGAACCTGCTGTGGCCCGGGTCAGGCAGGTGGCATCTCGGCAGCGGAGCCGGCCCCTGAGCCTCCCAGAAGGAGCGTCTAAGGATCAACAGCATGTGCGGACAAGTGGGCAGATTGCTGTTGTCGCCTACCAATGGAAAGGGGCACAGAAACGCCTTTCTACGCCTTTCTTCTCTCTCTCTCTCTCTCTCTCTCTTTTTTTAATGAAAATTGCAGGAGTTTTAAAAGAAGGGTGGGAGCAAACCAGGAAACAGTGTACAGAACTTAGACTGCCAATCTGACACACACGCCGCGGCCAACAGGAACGCCCTCGGGATCCGGCGCCGTCGCCACCCACTAGGCGCGGATTCCCATCGCGCGATCCGGTCTCTGCGCTGAAGCCGGGACCCGCCACACGCGACCTCCCGCCGAGTCCCTCGGCGCCCATTCCTCGGACGGAAACGCGAGAGGACACGCGGGTGCGGCCCCGGGGCCCAACAGCCCTGCACCCACTCGCAGCGCCGCCTGCCACCCGCATCGCACGCAGCCTGGCTGTACAGGGAGCGAAATCGCCGCGCCCCGGCCCGCCCAGTCCAGGGCAGGCGCCCGCATCGCGCGAGCCGCGCCAGCACCCCCCACTCCCGCGACGGCGCCCGCGCCCACCCGCCTCCCTCCCGGGCGAGCCGGCTCGACCCCCTACCTGCCCACCACCGCCACTCCGTCGGCCGCCGAGGCCGCTGACGACGCCATGGCCCGCACGGTGCCAGAGCCAAGAGCTACAGCGCGCGCGACCCGGGCACTGGCTCCGCCCGCGCGGGAGGGCGACAGGGCCGGGGGCCGGGCCCATGGGTGGGGCGCGGGCGGAGCCTCCACATTTCCACGCCCCGCGCGCGCAGGGGCCCCGGCCCGGGCCGCGGGGGCGCGCCTTGAACTCGGGGCAGCGACGGAGGGGGGCGCGGGGAGCTGCCTGGCCCATCGGGCGCGAGGAACCTCCGCTCCTCTCCCCCGGGAGCGCTCACAGGGGGGCTGGCCACGTGCTCTGGCAGCTGTGTGGGCGAGCGGCCGTGGCGCTCGCCAGTAATCCGCTTTGCCTTGCTTGATTCGCATCCGCGCGCCTGGAATCATTGCACCGGGAGGGGCCGCCTCCAGGCCAGGGCCTGGCGCGACCTCTCAAAGATCCTCCGAAATTATCACTCAGGTTTCCTTCCCTTTTGAAGAGCTTAGCACCACTTTCGTCTTAAGCCGAAGGCGGGTACTGCTGAGTTCACGAATTCAGTCCAGGGAAGCCCCGCCTTTCTTCGCGGATGAGGCAGCGGCCCGGGAGCCTTGGGACCGCAGGCGAAGCTCGGGTGGGCCGTCTGCCGGACAAGGGCTGCGGGGCCGCCGCGGGGAGGGCCGCAGCGTGGGGCTGTGTTTCCTGCTCCCAGGCCTAAGCGGGTTTTGTCCCCGAAAAAGGAAATGTCACAGCGCCACATCACGCTGCCCGTGATAGCAGTGTCCACAGCACAAACAGGGAAACGCCAGTCATCCGGGTCGAGGCACTTAGGCCGCGCTTGAGCAGGAACTCGGGTGACAAACGGAGCCCCTCCTGCCTTCCCCGCTCAGGAACAGAAAAAGGGATGTCTTGTAGACTTAGGCGTGTAATGGGGTGTGTGTTACACACGCGCACATGTGTGACACGCATATATATTCCTACGTAGTATTTGTTTTCTCCCCCAAAATGTCAGAATTTTCATTCTGAGGTACATGTATTTATTTATTTTTGCTTTTTCGGACCGCACCCGTGGCATATGGAGGTTCCCAGGCTAGGGGTCTAACAGGAGCTGTAGCTGCCGGCCTTCGCCACAGCCACAGCAACACGGGATCCGAGCCGCGTCTGCGACCTACACCACAGCTCACGGCAACACCGGATCCTTAACCCACTGAGCAAGGCCGGGGGTCAAACCCAAGTCGTCAGGGTTACTAGTCAGATTCACTTCTGCTGAGCAAGTATGGGAACTCCTATTCTGAGGAAATGAGAATTTAGTTCACAGAAACGGCAGTTATTTGTGTCTGCTTTGTTATGATCCCCAAACTGGAAACACCCCAACCATCCTTAATTTGGCAACTGGAGAAACAATCTGTGGTGTGTCCATACAAAGGACAATAATAGAAACAAAATTGGCCATAAAAAGGCACGAACTGCTGGTGTGCACCGCCAGGATGCGTGCGGGAACGCGTGCTCAGTGAGAGAGGCCGGACTCTCAGACCTGTCCTCTGTAGGTACTTCTGTCTCCAGTGACAGATGGCGCAGTGACTGGCAGAAGGGATGGTGGCTGCCAGCAGCTGGGGGGTGGTGAGGGATTCAGTACAAGAGAAAGGGGGGTGGAGCTGGTCTGTCTCCTGATTATGGCGGGTGTTACACAGGCGTGTAAATTGCCAAAACTGGGGAGCGGCCCGCTAGCGCCTAGTGTTAGGGTTAGGGAAACGCCATCTCACTGCAGCGCTGCTGTGCTGGGGTTCAGGTCGGACCCCTGGCCCAGGAGCCCCCCATGTCGAGGGCAGAGCCAAAAAAAAAAAAACCTCACTGAGATATGCACTTAAGTGAGTACATGATATTCTGTGTAAGCTATACATACATAACTTAAGTACAGTTGATATTAGGTCGATATTGGGGGGAGTAGGGTTTTGGATGATTTATATCCTTAGGGAATGTTTGATTTAGGGGGAAAAAACACCACACGAAAACCTTGGTTAGCTAAGACGCTAGATGTGGGCAAACTTGCAGTGTATAGTTGGTAAAAGAAGTAAAAATGTGGAGTTCTTCTGACCAGTGACAGAAACAGTGACTATGCAGTCCTGCATTTTTTCTTATTTTTATCTGTCTTTGTATATGTTATGTGATATTTTTCCTCCCCGTTTTCCCGTGTTTTGTGTAAGCGTTGTTGGTAGCATGTAACTATAATTTTATTATAATTCAATCATTAGATCACAAATATTCAGGTGAAACTTAACAAAGTAGACACGGACACCCAAAGTGTGACCCAGAGTGACTGAACACCTGTCTTCTGTTTGGAGCAAGCAGTGGAGCCTCTCCGCTGGGGAGAGAGAACTGCACCCGAGGGGACCGCAGAGCCGTTACTGTGTGGCAGAAAATGTCAACTGTCTGTAGAAGGGCCCGTTGAACTGCTGTCTCCACTCCCAATCCACCCTCCTGGGGTCTGTTCTGTGATGCTGGACTTGGCCCCTGCGATTTTCTGCCCGCACGGGGCACTAGGGAAGAGACGCAGGCGGAGGGGATAGTTTGCATGCTGACCCTGTTGGTGTCCCCGACAACTGCACTGGTGACCCATGATGGCTCCTTCTCCAGCTTTTTGGCCCCCCAGGCACTGCTCTCTCACCGCCCCCTGGGGGGGGGTCGGCCTGGGTTGCACGGGCCCCTCCTTGAACTGCTGTTTCCTGAGCCCCCTGCCTCCCCAGGAGCAGGGCCCTCCCGATCAGCTGTGTTCCGTCTAGCGCGTTGTGCTTGGCGCAAGAATCATGGTCGTAATTCTGAGATTTTTCTCTAATTCTGAGAAAACTGTCGTTTCTGCGTTCATTCTGGCCCTTTGACCTGTGTAACTGTTGAAAGCTGGGGTTTGTGAGTTGATTCTGTCGGAATCCAGGTAGCCTGAAACCCATATGCATCCGCAGAGAGGTTTTCACACGAACTTCCTGGTGATAGTTTCCATGTGTCATCGCCGATGTGTTTTCTTTTAGCTAATGTAATTGAGATTCTCTTCATATGCCTTGGTCATACGTTTCTCAAGTCCTAATCTGCCTTTGGAAGTTCAGCCTGTATAGCCTGCGATTCGAGTATGAGAGAAAAGCCTGTGGATCAGAAGAGGTAGCTGTTAACTTGGTCCAGTTAAAATTGCATCCAGCACATGGAAGCACGTGGGTTCTGGTCTGTTTTTTGGGTTTTGTCTTGGCTGCACTTGCGGCACATGGAAGTTCCTGGGCCAGGGATCAAACCTGCGCCACACCAGCAACCTACACCGCTGCCGTGACAGTGCAGGATCCTTAACCTGCTGTGCCACAGCACAAATCCATGTAGATTATGTTATCATTAAGAATTAAATATTCTTAGAGTGGGTTTGCACAGCCTTATTGCAAATCTTACGCGTATAACCAAGTATTCAAACCTTGAAAATGAGCCAGATGACAACTAAATTAAACTTGGGATAGATTTCAGCAGCTGAATTCCTTATGTATTTCCACTCATTTCATAAAGTAACTTTAGTAACTCAATATCACCACCAAGAAAAGGCAAGAAGTTTGCCGATTTGGACTCCAAAACTTTAAGCTGAAATATTCCTTTTTTGTTTTTTTTTTGGTTTTTTTTGGCCTTTTTACCTTTTCTAGGGCCACACTCGTGGCATATGGAGGTTCACAGGCTAGGGGTCTAATCGGAGTTATAACTGTCGGCCTTCGCCACAGCAACGCGGGATCCGAGCCGCATCTGCAACCTACACCACAGCTCATGGCAGCACCGGATCCATAACCCACTGAGCGATGCCAGGGATCGAACCTGCAACCTCATGGTTCCTAGTTGGATTCATTAACCACTGAGCCACGAGGGGAACTCCCTCAAGCTAAAATATTCTTATATAACCATACAAAAAAGGAATTACAGGTGACTCCAGAGACCAGACTTCCTCGGACATGTTCTGTGGACAAAAAGCACTACAGAGAAAATCTTGAGTTTTATCTTGTAGTTTTATTTTTCACATATTATCATATTGCTATTCTTTTTTGTAATTGACCATTTATTTTATTTTGTTTTTTGGCTGTGCCCTAGGCTTGCAGAAATTCTGGGGCCAGGCATCAAACCAAGCCACAGCAGTGACAACGCCAGATCCTTAATTTGCTGAGCCACTAGGGAGCTCTGTGATTTAGACAATTTTTAATATGAAATCTTGCTAATTTTTTTAATGGTTTTGGAACATCTGAGAGAACTTTAGAATCACTTTAGGGGAGTTCCCATTTGGGCTCAGCAGGAACAAACCTGACACTGCCTCTGAGATCGTGGGTTCGATCCCTGGCCTTGCTCAGTTAAGGTTCTGGCGTTGCCCACGGAACAGCGTAGGCCACAGATGGAGCTTGGATCTGGTGTTGCTGTGGCAGTGGTGTAGGTCGCAGTCATGGCTCGGATCTGGCGTTGCTGTGGCTGTGGTGTAGGCCGGCAGCTACAGCTCTGATTCAACCTCTAGCCTGGGAACTTCCATATGCCGCTGGTGGATCTCAAAAAAAAAAAAAGGGACAGCTGCAAACCTTGATCATGGTGCTTGAGGAAGAAAGAAGAGCCTGCCCCAGCCTAAAGGAAGCAGAGCTGGGCAGAAGGGGCAGGTGAGCATCAAAGCCTCAGACAGGTGGGGGCCTTGACCCAGGGTCCAGCCTGCCTCCCACCACGAGAGAGGGTCGGGCGCATCGCATTATTCCGCGCAGGCAAACTAGCCCACCTGGGAACGGGGCCCGGGATGTGGGTCTGTCTGCCTGCGCACCTCCGGGAATTTCCAGAGGCGAGGGGCGCCGTGGCCCCGGGACCCGAAGGAGGTCACTACATGGCCGACGGGGCCCGGGGGGTAGGGAAGCCTGGGCCTGGCAGCACCTGCTTGGGCTGCGGCCTGGGAAGCTGCACTTCCTGCTGATCTGCATGCGTGGAGGCACAGCAAGGGGTGGTGACAGGGCCTCGGACGGTTGTGGGGCAGAGGGACTCAGCCTGGTGACCTCTTCACCTTCCACGACCCCTGCCCGGGAGAGACGCCTCGGGCTGAAGTGAATGGAGCTGTGCAGGTAAGGAGTCTGCGGGCGGGCGGCTGCCTGCAGCTGGCCAAGCCCAAGGAGCGGAGGACAGACGGGGACGTGCCTTCCCGCTGGCGTGGAAAATCCCAGGCGCCTTGTCCACCAGATAGGCAGGCATGGCTTTGGGGCCCACAGGCGTTGAGGGGTCATAAACGCTGGGGTGCTGGTTGAATCTAGCCCACAAATTTGGAGTCTGTTGACCTGTAGATTTTTCAGGTGGTGATTGTCAGTATTTCTGGGGACAGATGCATAGCTCGGTCATACGTTGTCAGGGTAGTCACCTGCAGGAGTGACCAGGAAGGGGCTCTCCCGCCCTCCAGGGCGGACGTGGCGGGGACCCCATAGGAGGACCCACATGTGTTGTGTAGACAAGGGCAAGAGTGGTGAAATATGAGTTCCTGCTACTTACAGGATCGTGTGTCCCGCAGTTTCAGGTGCCAGGGAAGCCGAATCACAGTAATGATCATCTTAGGTTTGATTGTACAGCCTGCTTTGTTAAGAAACGCTGAGTGTGAGGTCATCAGCTAAGTGGCGAACTTCCTAAGGCTGAGGGCCAGCCCTCGTTTTTTCTTGCTAAGCACACTCTGAAAGCTTTCTCGTGCTTATTTCCCAAAGCAAAGGAAGGAGCCCTCCTTCTCCCCACTTCCTGTGTGTTTGTTTCCTCAGTTTGGTGTGACCATTACGTTGGTTCCCCTCCCCCCACACAATGCAGAAACAATCCCACGGCCCAAAACAAAATCTGGAGGGAGTGGGATCAGCGGAAACGAATCCGACTAGCAACCACGAGGACGCAGGCTCGATCCCCGACCTCTATCTGTGGGTTAAGGATCCAGCGTTGCCGTGAGCTGTGGTGTAGGTCGCAGACACTGCTCTGATCTGGTGTTGCTGTGGCTGTGGTGTAGGCCGGCAGCTACAGCTCCAATTTGACCCCCAGCCTGGGAATCTTCATGTGCTGCAGGTGCGGCCCTAAGAAGAAAAAGAAAAAACGAAAAAACTGAAGGGGTCCTTTCTGTTTCCAGAAATCACTTTTATGTCCACGGTCCCAGGAGGCCAGGGAAGCTTGGATTACACTGTGCTGTTCACACCGTATAACACGTGACGGTATTATGTTCACAATGAGTCAGCATTTTGGAAGCTAGAATTTCAAAACATCCTTGATAATCCTTTTTCCTTTTCTCAACTATTAAACTATTCATTTTCACTAATAATAGGGGGTTGATTTTATACAGAATCTAGAACAAGTGATAACCCTTTCACACCTTTGCGTAAACGAGGAAAAATTTCCTCTTACGACACTATATTCCTAACTGCAGAAGACTATTGTGTCATATTGATTTTTTAGACGATGCTTTACTGCCATCTTCTGGAAAATTGTTTTTATTATTATTATAAGTACCAAATCTATGATACCTTTTATATGAATAGCACCTTCTTAACCATCTATAACTCCCGATTTTGTGAAAAACATTCCCCGTTGTGCAGCGCGCAACCTAGACAGATGCACGTGGCCGCGGCCGCGATGAGTGTAATCCTGCCTGGGGAAGTCCATAGGCTTGAGCGTCACTCTGCCCTGATAGGTGCTGCTCCTTGGCAGAAACTTAGGGTTTCACAGCCATTATAGTCACTATGGCCTCTTTCCAAGTGGCCTCTGAATTCACTCAGAGATGTCAGTGAAGGGTTGTCCCTCTGTCTGAGCTCAGGATGTGGGGGCAGAGGGCTGCGTAAGAGAACCTGAGGTGGTGAAGCCCAGTGTGAGAAATCAGTGAAGATGCGTGGCTAGTCAAGCAATGGGAAGCGTGACTGAAGCAGGCAGGACAAGCAGGACCTTCCCTTGAGCGACCCTCGACTTTCATGCCTGGGCTTTTAGAGAAAGTACTTCAGAGTCATTACTGACAGAGACACACTTGCCATCAAGAAAAGAAAGATTCGGAGTTCCCGTCGTGGTGCAGTGGAAACGAATCCGACTAGGAACCATGAGGTTGCAGGTTTGATCCCTGGCCTCGCTCAGTGGGTTAAGGATCTGGCATTGGTGTAAGTCAGAGACACGGCTCAGATCTGGCGTTGCTGTGGCTGTGGTGTAGGCTGGCAGCTGTAGCTCCGATTAGACCCCTAGCCTGGGAAACTCCATATGCCGCAGGTGCCGCCCTAAAATGACAAAAGACAAAAAAAAAAAAGTAAGATTCTTCTTGCCTTTGGTACAGTTCAACAGTTTTACACACGAGCCACCTCAAAAAGACAAAAACCTAAAAAACATGCAAACCACCTCAAAAAGACAAAAACCAAACCACTCCTGCAGTCCCCTGAATTAAACAGACTCACCCAAACACAAGCCAAACAAATGGGAAGACTGATGATGTTTCAGTGAAGTGATGCCTTGACCTTCATAAGGAGGATCTGGAAGAACACAGGCAAATACAGCGTAATTCATTTCCCAACATTCTCTGTTGAATTGTTGCAGGTGTTTAGAAGAATTTACCACACACATCTTTAAAAAATAGTCAGGTCACTGGTGATGCTTTAGACCATGCTTTGGGCTTACAAACAGAGTTTATTCAAGTTGTTTTCAGAGGTACGGTCAGGTGGACTCGGTGTTCTCGCCCCCTCCCCCAGCAGTGCCCTCACACCCTTCCCTGTGACAGGCAGGTGAGAGCCTGCGGCTCCAGCACACAGCCGGGGAAGGGGCTACTGAGACTAACAGACTAAAAGTTATACTTGATTTACATTTGTTAGTTTTTTTTGTGTTTTTAGGGCCCCACCCACAGCATATAGAAGTTCCCAGGCTAGGGGGTCAAATTGGAGCCACAGCTGCAACCTCTGCCGCAGCTCAGCAACACTGGCTGTTTAACCCACTGAGCCAGGCCACGGATCGAGCCCAAGTCCTCACGGATACTGGTTGGGTTTGTTACTGCTGAGCCAAAATAGGAACTCCCTGTACTTGGTTTAAATTGAATTGATTTACCTTCATTTAAAATAGTCCTCTGCAGTTAATAGTGACCCTGACCATGTTACCCAGGGCAGCCTTTCGTCAGTCAGGAGTGCCGCATTTCTGGCTTATCCATTAGTGAAACTGCTGCAGAGGAATGAATGCATGACAGTCATTGTTAGACCCTGAATATGGCTGACACAGGTCAGTACAAATATTTATGCCGATAGAGTAAAGCAGTTAATTCCAGGTCACCAAATGTACTCGTACAATACTCTCCATTCAACAGCAGTTTGGTTCCATGGAGCACACTTGTTTTTTTGTGATTTGGGATGAAAGAGAGCTTACTTTGGATTGGATAAACGTGATGGAATTTTTTTTCCAAACCACGTTCCAGCCTTCACTGACCCTCCTTTGGCGTTGAAAAGCTGAATTCACATCTGTTATTCTGAAACCGATTTAATTACTGATCCATGCAGAAAAAATCGACCTGTCCCGCTACGGAAGAAGGCTTTGTGTAAGCACACGCTCCCGAAAGCCGGAAAGGAAAGCCAAAGCAAAGGGATCACTCTGCGCCCACACCGCACAAACTGCCCTTTTAGCGCTGGCTTCGGGAGGCGGCGGTGGGCCGCTCGTGAGAGGACCAGGCTGTGCTGCTTTCTCAAGAGACGCCTTCATCTGGTCCCGCTTCACTGCAGGCACAGCCGGGGCTACCTGGGCAGCGGTCAGAGCGAGCCCCAGTCCTCCTTTCAGCAGCTTCCATCCATCAACATTATCCAAACATTTGTTAGTATTTTTCCACTCTTCTCCCCCCTGCCCCCATGGTAATCAACAGTCTCCTTTCAGACTGAACACAGAGTTATTTCCTTAAATCTAGGGCATCCTACTGGCTTTTAAAAGTGAGATATTTGTGGAAGGTAAATTTTACTTTTGAACTTAAATATGCATTAATATTAAGGAAATTTCCCTTAACAGCAGCTATGTAATTACTGTATTTTTTTTTTTACAACTTTTAATCTTTTTATAGTTGAAAAGTTAAGCAAGGAAAAAAGTATTCTACACAACCATGGTGGATGCCAGGAACTATAAGGACTGGCCCCTGTTGATGGAAATAATAAATAAATAATCTCTAATTGGAATAGAAAAGAGTTTATTTGAGCCAGACTGAGGGCTAGAGCCCAGGAGGCACAGATTCCGAAGCACTTGAGGCTTACGAAGGCCAAAAGTGCAAACTTACATAAGCTGTTTGTCAAGAACTATAATTGGAGCTGGCCAGAAGTAGGGGTGCTGGCTAAGCAAGAATTGGTCCCGGTTACAAAGGGGAGACCTTGAGGCCATAAGGGTGCAGCTGCCAGCTATGGGCAGGTACTGTTTAGAGAAAGGCTGGTGTGTGTATGCTTGAGTCTTGACACAACTCAGAAAGTTCAAGTTCTGGGTGTCGCAGGAGTGCATCTGAAACCACACGCACAATGGCCACCGGCCTCCACCCTGGATCCCTGAGCCACGGTTACTCCATTTTGACTTTGACACGCGTTCTCTTCCTCAGTGGTTAATGCAGATGTACAATGCACGTTTGACAGGCCACAAAACAGGCGGGTCTGGCTAGCGTCACTGTACGTTCGGTCATGTACAAGGCAGCATGGCTTCTCCGTTCCTCCAGGAGGTTGCACGGACAGTATCAGGGATGACTGTGACAGTAGCTCGGGAGGCAGGTGGCAGCGCAGACCTGGCTTCTTCTCAAATGACCGCTGGGGTTCCCTGGTCCTGAATCAGCAAAGACGGCTGAGGCACAGGACCCGCAGTGAGCGCTTCACTCCAGTGACAAAGATGCGTCCTGACCAGCCCAGGGCTGTGCGTGCACCACGCCTGCGCACTTGCCCAGTCAGCTGGACGTGGAGCTCAGAGTGCCCCCCGTCACCCCGGACCCCAGCTTCTGATCCGACCCGGTTCCTGGCTTGGTGGCAAACCTGTGCTCGCTACTCCATCTGTGCCTCCAGGGTCTTTGTTTCTCCTCTACCAGGAGCACGGCTCTGAGCATTGCCTGCAAGGTCACAGCCAAAGGGCCAAGCCCAGCAGGGTAGAAACTCAAGTTTCATTTATACCTAGAAAGTGGTAAATAACTAAGAAATCCCTCTGAAACCCCCATTTAACTGAGTTTTTTTTTTTTTGGTCTTTTCTTAGGCCCGTGGCATACGGAGGTTCCCAGGCTAGGGGTCGAAGTGGAGCTACAGCTTCTGGCCTACACCACAGCCTCATCGACACCAGATCTGAGCCGCATCTGTCACCTACACCACAGCTCATGGGAACACCAGATCCTAAACCCACTGAGCGAGGCCAGGGATCGAATTTGCAACTTCATGGTTCCTAGTTGGAATTGTTTCCACTGCGCCTCGATGGGAACTCCATAGTCAGATTCATTTCTACCAAGCCACAACAAGAACTCCTGAAGCTTTTTTTTTTTAATTAACTGAAAAACTATCATTTTGGGATGGAAAATTAGAGAATTGAAGAATTATGAGAAATGTGGATAAATCTGGACATATACACAAATCAATTATTAGGCTCTTCTTTCTTGTGTACTTTAAGAATTTTTGGTAGTAATAAAGTTAGAGGTGTGATTGTGGCATTTTTATTTTGTTTTATTTTTCTGTCCACACCCACAGAATGCCAGGGATCAAACCTGCACCACAACCTGCAGCCTGAGCCAGTGACAATGCCTGGATCCTTAACTGCTAGGCCACCAGGCACTCCAAGTGTCATTTTAGACTACACTTAAGTGGAAAGATTTTTTTTTTCCTTGTCCAGGAAAAGAAGAGAGAGCAAGAGGGAGACATGCAAAAGAGTAAGAAGAGGAGTTCCCATTGTGGCGCAGGAGAAATGACTCTAACTAGGAACCATGAGGATGAGGGTTCGATCCCTGGCCTCGCTCAGTGGGTTAAGGATCCGGCGTTGCCATGAGCTGTGGTGTAGGTCACAGACGCGGCTTGGCTCTGCCATTGCTGTGGCTGTGGTGTAGGCCGGCATCTGTAGCTCCAGTTGGACCCCTAGCCTGGGAACCTCCATATGCCACGGGTGTGCACTGCCCCCCCCCCCCCAAAAAAAAAGAGTAAGAAGAGGTAGGACAGCAGCACTGAGCGCCAACTAGCACACAGTGATTCTGTGGCCATTATCACACATCTTATCTTTACATGTACCTTTGAGCCAGGTTACTTTACCATCCAAAGGCCAAGAGCTTGCCTTTTTCACCCTTTAGAAGTCACGGTGCCTCTTAGTCATTAGCTATCCTGACTAGTTCCTCTTTGGCAAACAATATACTGTAAAATTAAGGGTTGCAGTTGAGTGGGTGCCCCCGGGTTATAAATGAAGATCCTTCAGGTCCCTCTGTGCTTTGCTTATTCCTCTGCCCCCAGGGCGGGCAGCGGCGTAGGTACAGCTTGAAATGCCACCTTGTACATTACTATTGATTTCAACTAGCTAATGCCTGTGGTTTCTGTGGTGTGAACGGACGGAGAGTAATTCACAGTCCGATGTCCATTTATTTGAGGACAGATTGAAATTATTGGCAGGCTCAAGTTAAAGTGTAACTCGCAAGTAAGAAATCCTGCAAGGCTGAGCGCAAATTGAGGGCACTGCTGAACCAAAAGTTAGGATCTCCGGACCCTCCCTAAAGGCCACGAGGCGGATTTCGGTGGACTTGGATGGTGTCACTTGGAGAAACAGTGCTTTTCAGATTAAGGTTTATCAGTTTCAAGTAGGTCGTTCTACAGAGTTGGAGAACTGTACGTTCGATGTAGAAGGTGCGGAATGAAGCCTGCTCTTTTTCTTGCACATTTCAACCCAAAGAGAACCCCCTGATAAAACACCCAACCCAGTAGTACCAGTCGCTGCCATGTCACACAGAAGTAAAGATTTAAGAGGGTCTGGCATTTCAGTGACTGTTTTCACACACTGAGCGTCATCATCTTCCTAGTAAGCAGTAAAAAATTAGAAGTTTTACTGGTGGAGTTCCCTTCGTGGCTCAGTGGTTAATGAATCTGACTAGGAACGTGAGGTTGCGGGTTCGATCCCTGGCCTTGTTCAGTGGGTTAAGGATCTGGCGTTGCCGTGAGCTGTGGTGTAGGTCGCAGACGCGGCTCGGATCCCGCATTGCTGTGGCTGTGGCGCAGGCCGGCAGCTACAGCCCCTGTTAGACCCCTTGCCTGGGCACCTCCATATGCCATGGGTGCGGCCCTAGATAAGGCAAAAAGACAAAAAAAAAAGAAGTTTTACCGGTTGTGTTCTTAGTTTTAAGAAAGAATTGGTGTTTTTCTGAGCAGAAGAGGTGAAAGGTTTTCACAGTTTCTAATAAATCACTTATTAGATAAACCAAGTTTTGCCAAGCTGGGTGGGAATCCAGCGGTATGGGGTGTACTTGAGTGAACTTCTAACAATGAACAGAGTTCTGCAGAACTCTGTTATACGCTCTGAGAGATCAGGCGCATGTGGGGAGGTCTGGCCATACTGTTATGAGCTCTGCTAGTGGCAGATCGACAGGAACTAACATCCCACTAGTATCCATGAGGATGCGGGTTCAATCCCTGGCCTTGCTCAGTAGGTCGGAGATCCCGAGTTGCCGTGAGCTGTGGTGTAGGTCGCAGATGCGGCTCTGATCTGGCGTTGCTATGGCTGTGGTGTAGGCTGGCAGTTGCAGCTCCGATGCCACCCCTAGCTCGAGCACTTCCATATGCCACAGATACGGCCCTTAAAAGCAAAAAAAAACAAAAACAAAAAACAGCTAAGATACACCACGTGTTCAGGACTGAATCGTGCCCGCAGATTCAAACATAGCAGCCCTGACCCCGCAGGCCCGCAGAATGACAGTATTTGGAGAGAAGGCCTTTAAAGAGGGATTAAGTTATAAGAGGGCCCAGGGTGGGTCTTAATCCAGTCTGTCCTCATAAGATTAGGACACACAGACCCATGGGCCTGTGCAGAGGGAGACCACGGAAAGGGGTAGCCAGGACAGGGAGGGGCCTCAGAAGAAGCCAAGCCTGCCCACACCTTGATCTTGAACTTCAGCCTCCAGAACCTTGAGAAACAAATCTCAGTCTCTAAACCACAGTGTATGGAACTTGTCACGGCTGTCCTGGCAAGCACGATTTAGGAACTCAGGAAGTCAGAAGGGGAGAGTGTGGCCAGGCCAAGAGAATAGCAGGAAGGACCTTCTCAGGAAAAGAGAAAGTGTGTTGTGTCACCTGGAGGCGAGAGAGAGAGCAGTGCCCTCCCGACTTGAATGAAGGATGGCCAGGGCACAGGGTGCCCGTAAGGAGAGCAGACGCAGGGAGGTGTCAGGGACATGTGTCATTTCTGCTGCTCGACATCTGACGACCTTTGTATTTTAGGGGAATCTGAAAACAGGTGGGAGGAGGCTTAGGGGGCAGGTCCCCGCTTTCTGAGCTCCCTGGAAGCCAGAACAGACGGCTCCTGTTGTGTCTGGGGCTTGACTCAGGAGGAAGGCAGGCAATGAGTCACAGAAACCAGGGTCTAGAGGACAGACCCTGGAAACCAGGGATGGTTTCCAGGGTCTAGATGGAAACCAGGGTTTAGAGGACAGCTGTGTGACAAATGGCCACCAGCGGAGAGGCAGGTATCAAGGGTGGCAGGTGCCTACAGCAGCAGACCAAGTTGGGTGAACAACATGTCCTGGTTTGCTTGGGATTTTTCCTAGTTTTACAATGAAAACCCCCATCAGTCCTGAGAAAACTGGGAGGGCACACCGTAGGCAGATGGCCCCGGTGGTGGTGGTGGTGGGGGGCGGTTGGCTGTGTCTGACCTCCCTGAACCTCTGCTGTTTTTCCAAACCTTGTCCCTTAGCCTGACAATTCCGTGTTACCTGTTATCTTTCCCCCAAATCCCTTTTATGCTTAAGTTAGCAAGAATTGGTTTTTCTTGGCTGCCACAAAGAATGCTGAGTCTTGACCCCTGAAGGGCCATATGGAGTTTAGACCTTGTCCAGAGATCGAGGCACCGCGGGGAGAGCTCCCGAAAGGGTAGGAGCAGAGACTGAAGTGGGCAGGTTTTCACCTGCGGCCGAGGCGCGGAGGACAGAGGGAGCAAGAGCAAGACAGATGGAGAGGAAGCCGTGGGGAGAGCCAGGTGGTTAAGGAAACCCCGGGCGAGAGAGGAAGGCTGCCAGCCCGTCGTGGGAGGGACGCAGGGGCCCGACCCAACGGCGAGCGGCCCGCAGACGGCACGGCCCCTGCGCCCGCAAGGGCGTCAACCCCGCGCGGAAACCAGCCTGCGAAGCCCGCCCCGCCGCCTTGCTCGCGATCGGCGCCCGCGGGCTGTGTCACTGGCTCCCGGCTGCCGGCCGCTGCCCGCGCATCAGGGCCAGAGGTTCTGGCCCCTTTCAGGGTCTCCCCCGACTGAGCGCCCAAGTCTCGGAGACGGCAGGTCTCCAGGTTCCCTCCCGCCCCTCTCGCCCGGTCCCACCCAGAGCACAAGCTAGCCCGCAGGGGCTGGTTCTCTTCTCTGCTCCGCAGGGGCCCCGCGCCCGGGCTGCAGGTCCGCCGGCGAGTCGCAAACGTGCCCCGGCTGCAACTTCCCCAAAGAGCTCAGCTCCGCGGCGCCGCCCGCCCGCTTGCCGCCCGCAGCCTGCTCTACAGGCATCACGTCCAAAACGAAACTTCTCCAACGGAGTCCGCTCCCGCGTTCTGCCTCCTAGCAAACGACGCGGGCTTTGGCCGCATGGCCTGCCCCAGAGCCGGGAGGCAGCCGTAGGGCCTGCTTCCCAACCCCCTTCTCACCGCGTGATCGCTTATCCTGTGCGCTCAGTACCTGTGCGCTCAGACAAGCCCTTCTTCAGGCACCAGGTTGTGCTCCCCAACAAAAGACAAAGATCTCTGTTCTCTCTGGAGCTTAGTAGTTTAGTAATACGAGCTATGTGACCTTAATACGCGGTCTGGTAGTGTAGGCTTCAGGGAGTTCCTATTGTGGTGCAGCAGAAACAAAAACGTAGGATCCATGAGGATGAGGGTCCAGTCCCTTGCTGCCCTCAGTGGGTGGGGGACCTGGGGTTGCCCTGAGCTGTGGTGTAGGTTGCGAGGCGGCTTGGATCCCATGTTGTGGCTGTGGTGTAGGCCGGCAGCTGCAGCTCTCATCCCTAGCCTGGGAACCTCCATATGCCTGGTTGCGGCCCTAAAAGAGCAAAAGAAAAAAAAACAAGTAGTAGCTTCATTACAAGATTTAAAATGAAGGAGGAGGTCCCTGGTGGCCTAGCAGTTAAGGATCTGGCATCCTCACTGCTGTGGCTCAGGTTAAATCCCTGGCCCAGGAATTTCCACATGCCTCTGAGTGTGGCCTAAAAAACAATTAATACATAAATAAAATAAAGTAAAATGAGTGATTGTCCTTTAATTATCGTACTTAAAGGACAATCAGGTTTAAAGGAAATTGAATTTGTTTACAATTTATTTTTTATTACTTAATGAATTTTATTACACTAATAGGTGTACATCAGTCATCACAACCAAATTTTATAGCATTACCATCCCAAACCCTCAGTGCATACTCCCCCCCCCCAGCCTGTCTCATTTGGACACCATAAGTTTTTCAAAGTCAGTGAGTCAGTATCTGTTCTCCAAAGAAGTTTGTTGTGTCCGTTTTTTAGATTCGACACATAAGTGATAGCATTTGATGTTGGTGTCTCATTATCTGACTGACTTCCCCTAGCATGGTAATTTCTAGGTCTGTCCATGTTGCTGCAAATGCCGTTATTTAGTTCCTTTTAATGGCTGAGTAATATTCCATTGTGTATATGTTCCACATCTTCTTTATCTACTCCTCTCTTGATGGACATTTAGGTTGTTTCCATGTCTTGGTTATTGTATAGAGTGCTGCAGTGAACACTGGAGTACAGAATTTGTTTATAATTAAAAAAAAATCGAGAGAGCTGGAAGTTTATAGCCTGGAGATCCAAAGAGATAATGGAAATTATTTCTATTACCGAAGTGCAGTGACTTGAAACTGTTCATTCATTAATTTCTCAAATATGCAGTGAATAGCTGCTTTGAGCCAGGCACTGGAGCCAGCTGCTCTCCAGAGCTGTCTAAAAGATTTCCCCATTTCCAAGCTCACAAGGGTTTCCTGACAGCTGGCAAAAAGGACCTGGTCAGAGACAAAGCACCTTATTGTTCACAGCAAGGAAGCAGCCTGAACTTCACACTCCCTCCTGCCCATGTTTCTCCCCAGTCCCTGGACGTAGCCCAAGGTTTTGCTGCACAGGCAGTGACAGTGTCACAGCTGAGGAACCCCTAAGCTTAGGAAATTGCAGCCTTTTTTTTTCCCCTTGCTTTTTAGGGCCACATCCATGCCATACGGTGTTTCCCAGGGTAGGGGTTGAATCGGAGCTGCAGCTGCCGGCATACACTACAGCCACAGCAAGGTGGGATCCAATCCGAGTCTGTGAACTACACCACAGCTCATGGCAACACTGGATCCTGAGCGAGGCCAGGGATCAAACCCACATCCTCATGGATGCCAGTAGGGTTTGCTAACCAGTGAGCCAGATGGGAACTCCTGAGCTGGTTGGTCATCTTACCTTTTTATTCCAGCAGAGCTCAGCTCCTGGCATTAACTTTCTCCTCCAGGTGTCAGAGAAGCAAGACCCAATGTACTCAGCCTGACAGTCCCAGCTGTTCTCAGCCCAGGGCCCCATCTCCCTCCTACCTCACTGTCACATCTAAGAAATACCTTCACAGCAGCCTGACTGGTGTTTGCCCAAAACTGGGTACCTCGGTTCAGCTGACGATTACATTAGCTATCATAATTGTCCAGAACAAAAGCAAGAGACTCATGGAGAATTGTCTCTTGACATGCACTTAAAGTTTAAAACTCATTAATTACTAGTGTCTTTAGACACCTCCTCTCCCCATTTATCTTTAAAATTTAAGACAAACTTTAATGCAGTGAACGGGTTATGAACTTCATTCCTCCTTCACTCGCTGAGCTTCACTCTGAAGCTGGGTGCCGCCCTTGGCCCGTCTTAGGCCGCCCTGGAGGGTGTCCTGCCCTGGACAGGAGGACAGGACTGGACCACGAGGTGCGTGGACGCCGGGCAGGCGGCCTGGACTGCAGCGGGTCCCTGGGGTGGTCGCCGTGGGAGAGGGACCTGGAAGGCAGTGCGGCCCGGACACGCTTCCAGGGGTCGCAGATGGGCGGCGAGCGCCAGAGCGTTTAACAGCAATTCACTGGCACCGCCTTTCTTTGATAGGCCTTTCGACTGACTTCCTTCGGATTTAGGAGACGGTTCCTTTCCTTTCGGTTCCGCGACCTGTCAGCCCTCCAGGACCGGCGGCCGGCCCCGCCCCTCTGCGGAGGCCCCGCCCCGGCCTCACGCCCCGCCCCGGCCTCACCCCCAGCCCACCTCTTGGTGACCAGCCCCGGGCCCCGCCCCCTCGCGGAGCACTGTGGGAACGGCTTCCTTGGATCCGCGCGTGGCAACGCCGTGGCCGCCGCTCTCCGGAGTTACGGAAAGGCCGCTGCAGCCTCGCCGCGCTCGCTGTCGCCTTGGTCCTCTCGCCAAGAGGTAAGAGAGCAGCCGGGGTGGCGCGGGTGCCCGCCGCCCTCGGAGGCAGCTGTGGGGGGCCCGGAGGCCCAGCCCCCTCTCCGCCCCTCCCGGCCTGTAGCCGCGCGCGGCCCTCGCGCCTCAGACCCCAGCTTGCGCCGCGAAGCCCGGCAGCCCGCGGGGGAGGCTTGGTCAGTGACAGAGCACGAGCTCGACCTCCAGCTCAAGAGGGGCGTCCCCGAGCCCGCCGAACGTCGGGGTGGGGTGGGGGGTGTCCTGGCGCTCGGTCAAGACCCGGCGGCGCGTCCGCAGAGGGTCCTCCGAACCGGCGTCCGGAACCCCCCCTCCCGGCCTGTCAGCTGGGGAATCTTTTTCCGTCTGGTTACCGCCAGCAGAGACGGTCCCCAGTTGTAAAAGTTTCTTGCTTCTCCGAAGTCCCTGTAAGCTGAATTGACCTCAGAGGGGCTTGTACGGGGGAAGTTCTCACTCAGCACAGTGGGCCTTACAGTGTGGTGCCTGGACCTACAGCAACACTGGGGAACTTGTTAGAAATGCACATTCGGGAGTTCCCGTGTGGCGCAGCGGGTTAAGGACCCAGCGTTGTCGCTGCAGCGATGGGAGGAGATGGCAGTGTGTACTCTAACAAGCCCTTGGGTTTCTGGTACACTTCAAACTAAATTGCAAATATTAAGTTTGTCCTAAATACTTCAGTGCATATTAACTATAATTAAATACTTGCTTATAGTTTTTTCTTTTAAGAAAAAAGCAAAAAACTGTCTTCCCCCCCCTCGTACGTGGTGCAGTAGGTTAAGAACCCGACTGCACCAGCTGTAGTCGATGCAGAGCCGGGATTCCCCGCCCAGTGCAGTGGGTAAAGGATCCTGAGTTGTCACAGCTCTGCGTAAGTCACAGCTGTAGCTTGGATTCAACCCCTGACCTGGGAATACTCATATACTGGGCAGGTTTGGCCATAGTTTTTTAAAAAGAAAAAAATTTGCTGGAGTTCCTGTCGTGGTGCGGAGGAAATGAATCCGACTAGGAACCATGAGGTTGCCGGTTCGATCCCTGGCTTTGTTCAGTGGGTTAAGGATCCGGCGTTGCCGTGAGCTGTTGGTGTAGGTTGCAGACGCGGCTTGGATCCTGCATTGCTGTGGCTGTGGTGTAGGCGGGCAACTACAGCTCCGATTAGACCCCTGGCCTGGGAACCTCCATATGCCTCGGGTGCGGCCCTAAAAAGAAAAAAGAAAAAAATTTATGAACAATACAAGCGGAATTCTCCAGTATGCATTTCCTGAGTTTTCACAAATATGTACATCTGTGTAACATAAACACATGTCAAGAAACAGAACACCTGGAGTTCCCCATCGTGGCTCAGTGGTTAACGGATCCGACTAGGAACCGTGAGGTTGTGGGTTCGATCCCTGACCTCACTTAGTGGGTTAAGGATCCGGCGCTGCCGTGAGCTGTGGTGTAGGTTGCAGACACAGCTCAGATCCCACGTTGCTGTGGCTGTGGCGAAGGCCGGCAGCTACAGCTCCTGTTAGACCCCTAGCCTGGGAACCTCCATATGCCGCGGGAGCCGCCCTAGAAAAGGCAAAAAGACAGAAAAAAAAGAAAAGAAAAAGAACACCTATCACTTGAGAAAATTGTCCTGCCCCTTCCCATTCAGCACCCCCCCACACCTCTAAGATGCAGTCACTGTTGTAATTGTTTTCTGGCCATAGTTTTGCCTGTTGCAGAGCTTCAAATCAATGAAACATACATACATAATGCACGGTTTTGTGTGAGGCTTATTGTCTCGTACCTTTCTAATGATAACTGTACTAACCATTTCCCTGATGGTTAGTAATATTGGGCATCTTTTCTGTTGTCCATCTGTATGTCTTATTCGGAAAAATGTCTGTTTAGACTTCTCCGTACCAACCTCACCCGCCTTTTTTTTGCCTGCATGTGCGGCATATGGAAGTTTCTGAGCCGGGGATCTGAGCCTCAGCAGTGACAACGCCAGGTCTTAAACCTGCTCTGCTACAGTGGGAACTCCACTGCCCATTTTTTAATCAAGGTTTTTTTTTGTGGGGGGGGCACCCATGGCATTTGGAAGTTCCCAGGCTAGGGGGTCAAATTGGAGCTACAGCTGCCGGCCTGTACCACAGCCACAGCAACATGGGATTTGAGCTTTGTCTGCAACCTACAGCACAGCTCACGGCATCGCCACATCCTTAACCTACTGAGCGAGGCCAGGGATCGAACCCGCATTCTCATGGATCCTAATTGGGTTCATTAACCACTGAGCCATGAAGGGAACTAACTCCTTTTGTTCCTGTTCTTGAGTTGTATCAGTTTTTTTTTTTTTTTTTTTTTTTAAAAACAGCCGCACCTGCGGCACATGGAGGTTCCTGGGCTAACGGTGGAATCGGAGTTGCAGCTATAGGCCTATGCTGTAGCAACACCAGATCTGAGCTGATCTGTGACCTACACCAAAGTTTGAAGCAATGCCAAATACTTAATCCACTGATCAAGGCCTGAGATTGAACCTGCATCCTCGTGGATACAGTGGGGCGTTCATAACCTGCTGAGCCTCAGTGGGAACATCCATGAGTTCTTTATGTATTTTGGATATTAACCTCTTATCAGATATATGATTTGCAAATATTTTCTCCCATTCAGTAGGTTGCCTTTTCATTTTGTTGGTAGTTGCATTTGCTGTGCAGAAGCCTTTAAGTCTGATACAGTCCCATTATCTATTTTTAGCTGTGTTGCTTTTGTTTTTGGTGTCAAATATAAAAAAGTATTGCCAAGACCAAGGTTAAGGCTCTTATTGTCTGTGTTTGCTTCTAGGAGTTTTATGGTTCCAGGTCCTACGCTCAAGTCTTTCAGCCATTTTGAGTTGATTGCTGTGTATAGTGTATAATAAGGGCCTGGATTTATTCTTTTGCTCATGACTGTCCAGTTTTCCCAACACCATTTAGTGAAGACATTGTCCTCCCTCCATTGTATGTTCGTGGCTCCTTTGTTGTACAGTAATTGACTGGGAGCGCATGGGTTTATTTGGGGGGCTCTCTGTTCTGCTCCATTGGTCTCTTTGTCTCCTTTGACGCCTAGTTTTAAGAATTTGACATGAAAAAAATTTAAGCTATAAACATATATGGAGATAATTTTGAAAAGGTTGTTGGTTGTACTTTACTTCAATTAAGAATTATTTTTTATTCCAAGAAGACATTGACAGTACTGATTTCTCGTAGGTACAAACAATGCAAAATGTACACCTGGCTCCAGAGACCGATGAAGATGATCTGTATTCTGGTTATAATGACTACAATCCAACCTATGATACCGAGGTAAAGAGAGTCATGATTTTTTACATTGGTCTTTGCTAACCAGCTGGTTCATGAAAACTTAGGATTTGAGTGTTCTGCTTTTATTATGCTGTCGATTAAGTAACTTGATGATTAAAAGCCTAGGAAAGTGGCTATTACTGAAGACCATATTAACTGCTATCAGTGTAATAACTGCAGCAGAAGGAAAAAGCAGGGGCATGGAAAAGGTTGTGGAGAAGAATTAGGGCCGGTTATATACCTCATTCTCTTGCACTGGTTATCTTAATGCGTGCTTTAAAAGATTTGGTCACTTGAAGTACCTTAAAGCAGGCTTTTTTTTTCTTTTTAGGGCTGTACCCGCGGCATATGGAGGTTCCCAGGCTAGGGGTCTAATCAGAGCTGCAGCTGCCAGCATGCACGACAGCCACAGCAATGCCAGATCTGAGCTGCGTCTGCAGCCTATACCACAGCTCATGGCAACATCAGATCCTTAAGCCACTCAGCAAGGCCAGGGATGGAACCTGCGTCCTCATGGATACTAGTTGGGTTTGTTATCGCTGAGCCACGACGAGAACTTCTAAAATCAGCTTTTTTTAAATGCTCTAAATTTGAAATGTCATGTAGAGTTATTTTTCTGCTTTTAATTAAGTTTACAAGTATTTTATAGAACATTTGAGAATAGAAATGTGTAAAGGAAAATTAAAATCATAGAAACTATTACCACCCAGAGATAATAATTTACAGTGGTTAATAATAAATGTTTCTCTCTCTATATATTTATCTATATATATATATATATCATATCTATACTTTTTTGAATAAAATGGTATCATACCATGTATACGGTTCACTTTTGTCAACAAACCTATATGAGCTTAATATTGAGTAGTACGGTAATTTGTAGGTTGAAATTGTTAGACAAATATTTAAGTATTTTAAATCTGTTTACATCATTGTGAGAGTTAACAGTTTCTGAATTGTGAAAAACAAAAGCAAAAAACCTCTTAGAATTCCTGTTGTGGCACAGCAGAAATGAGTCTGACTACTACCCATGAGGATGCGGTTTCAGTCCTTGGCCTCGCTCAGTGGGTTAGTGAATCCCACATTGTAGTGAGCTGTGGTGTAGGTCACAGACGCGGCTCGGATCCCGCGTTGCTGTGGCTGTGGGGCTGGCTGGCTGTTGCAGCTCTGATTCAACCCCTAGCCTAGGAACTCCCATATGCCATGAGTGCAGCCCTAAAAAGCAAAAAAAAAATCCAAAAACAAAACCAAAAAAACCCCTTTCTTTATAAAATTATCTTGTATTAGTATATGAAAAAAGTCAGAATGAAAGATATGGGGATTAATTTACTTGCTAGCGTAGAATCAAATATTAGCATTTATAGGACTTTAAGAAAAGCTCATTTGGTCCTTGAGTTTTCCATATGGCTTTCAGTCTTGTTTTGAATTGTTTTTTTCCTTTGGAGAAAAAGGTTGGTCTGCAAATTTGAGACCTAGAGAGAAAACAACAGAAAATAGAAATCATTAATTTACCATATATGAAATAAAAATCTGGGAGATACTATGTATCGTAGAAAATTTGAGAAATACAGGAGATTGGAGAAAAAATAAAATGACAAATACTGTTATCCAGAGATCACCTGCATTAGCTGTCTCATCTGTATTTTGTTGTTTTCCCTTGTCTTTTCACGAGTGTAGGTGTTTCCTTCCCTGTATACAGACACACACACACACACATACGTGGATATGATCGCATAGAGTAGGTTTTTATTTTATTTTTTTGTGTTTTATTTTTATTTTTTTTAGGGCCGCACCCATGGCGTATGGAGGTTCCCAGGCTAGGAGTCTAATTGGAGCTACAGCTGCCAGCCTACACCACAGCCACAGCAATGCCAGATCTGAGCCGCATCTGCGATCTACACCACAGCTCATGGCAGCGCTGGATCGTTAACCCACTAAGCAAGGCCAGGGATCCCGCAACCTCATGGTTCCTAATCGGATTCGTTAACTGCTGAGCCACGACGGGAACTCTTAGACTAGGTTTTTAAATTTTGTATTGAAACATGAGCATTTTCCTAAGTTAGTATGAATTATGAAAACCATTGACTCTCTCCCTTTCTCCCAATTATAAAAGTTGTTATGTTGGAATTTCCTCTGTGGTGCAGTGGGATCGTTGGCAGCGTTGGCGGTGTCTTAGGAGCACTGGGACGCAGGCTCCCTCCTTGCCCAGCACAGTGGGTTAAGGATCCATTGTTGCCACAGCTACAGCTTAGGTCACATCTGTGGCTCTGATCTGATTACTGGCCCCGGGAACTCCATTTGCCGTAGGGTCCCCCCACTCCAAAAGAGAAAGTTACAAGTATTAAAAAAAAAAAAAAGTGCTCAGAAGTTCCCACTGTAGTTCAATGGGTTAAGGATCTGACTGTAGCAGCTTGGTTCACTCCAGAGGTGCAGGTTCAGTCCTTGCCCAACAGTGGTTTGAAGGATCTGGCATTGCTGCAGGTGCAGCTCGTATTCAGTCCCTGGCCGGGGAACTTCTGTATGCCATGGGTGCGCCCCCAAAAATAAATAAAATAAATAAAAAATTTTGGAAGTGTGCTCAGTGGGTTAAGCATCTGGTGTTGTTGGTGGCTTGGGTCATTGCTGTGGTGCTGATTCGATCCGTGGCCTGGGAACTTTTGCGTGCTGTGGGAGTTGCCCCCAAAAAAGTGCTCATTGTTAAAAAACAAAATCACCATAATCCCGTCACTCAGGAATAATTACTGTTAGCATTTTGTTGCTGTGACTTTCCTTCATGCATACGTGTACAATTTTCTTGTAGCGTGTTTGGAATTGAACTAGCATTTACTTTTCTGTTTGCTTGTATACAAACAATGCTTACATCACACACAACGTCTCATGATACTAAAAATTTAACTATGGTTTTAATGGCTGCATAATACCGTATACAGTTGTATTTTCTGACCATGGGATACTTATTTCCAGTTTTTCTCCCCTATTAACAACACATTGAACAATTTTATGCATAAATAATTTTCTGTATTGTGATCAAACATTTTCTTGAGTAGAGTCCCACAAGTGAAATTAATAGATCACTAAAAAAGGAATAATAGATTATCATGATCATTTTTAAAAACGTTAGAGAAACTTCCTAATGTTTCAGGTCATCACAGTGTGGCTTCGTTACTTGACTTGAAGCAAATATTCAGAGTATCATAGATTAAATTATATAGTAAGATACAAATATGTGGTTTATTCATGGTTTTAATTAATTGGAAAAAGTTAATACATAACTGCATTACTTGAAACAGTTGGTCAGGTGTTCATAGATGATGCAAATTGTTAATGAAATTATGAACAAAGGAAAAAAATGACAAAAGCTGGGTTAGTTTGGTATTTGTAGTTAGAGAATTTGTTGGCAGTTTTTAGTTTTTCATTTAGTTAGACTTATTGAGCTGATTAATTGCATTTTACTAATTTAGGAATATTAAAACACTTCCTTTTCCTAAAAGATGTTACCTCATGGTATGGTTGATTATGCTGAAGGGAGCCCTTAACTTGTACTGCAGCTGTGAGAGTTGCCCAGTTTCTATGCCTAACAGACTTGTGTGCTTATTTAATTTTGTGTAGTCTATATGTAATTTATGAAGATTATTTGAAATAAAAATTAAAGAAGATACTTGTACGTAATCCAGTTGTGTTTTAAGTACCTTGTAGTAGTGTCCTGGTTACGCAGACGTTTTACTGTAGTTGTCTCCAGGGTTTTTTTTTTTTTTTTTTTTTTGGTGAGGAGGGGCCCGCAGGTGTGGCCTGTGGAAGTTCCCAGGCTAGGGGTTGAATAAGAGCTGCGGCTGCAGGTCTACACCACAGCCACAGCAACGCTAGATCCTTAACCACTGAGGCGGCCGCATCCTTACGGCTACTAGTCAGATTTGTTCCCGCTGTGCCACAACAGGAACTCTCCAGGGGTTTAAAAAGATAATTAATCTTGACTTTTTTATGTGTTGTTTGTGTGCTTTTTTTTCTTTCAATCTTTCTTTGGCATTTAAAATTTTTTTTAAAAAAACTGTAGGTGATTTACATTGTTTTGTCATTTTCTGCTGTACAGCAAAGTGATGCAGTCCTGTATGTGTGTGTATATATATATATATATACACATACACACATTATTTTTCTCATATTATCTTTCATCATGTTCCATCATGTGACTGGACATAGTTCCCTGTGCTACACATGCAGCAGAATGTGTATTTTTTAATGATTTTTTGAAGCGATCAAGTAGATTTTTGTGGGAAGTAGACTGAAAGCAGATACAAGAGTGAGAACTGAACACAAGACGTGCGTGAGCGGCTAGAGCCAGCGTTTTTTTTTGTTTTGTTTTGTTTTGTTTTAGGGCTGCACTTTGGGCATATGGATGTTCTCGGGTTAAGGGTCCAGCCGGAGCTGCAGCTGCTGGCCTATGCCACAGCCATGCCAGATCCAAACCACATCTGTGACCTGCACCACAGCTGGTGGCAACGCCAGATCCTTTTAATCCATTATGGGAGGCCAGGGATTGAACCCACATCCTCATGGATCCTAGTTACGTTTGTTACCGCTTAGCAACGATGGGAACTCCCAAGATTGGGTGCTTTTGAGAGAGTCTGAAAATGGCATTTTGTTCAGGAAAGCTGGGAACACCGCTCTCTTGCCCTTGACTAGTGTTACTTTCCTCAGATTCCCTGGTCAGGAATCAGCAAAGATCATCGCGCTTTATTTCAGCTGAGGCTGTGGTTTCAAATGGCATCCCAGGGTGGACCTGGCGGTGCCTAGACTGGCTCTGGCCTGAACCTGACTTAACTCTTGCATGAGGTGAAAGGCACTTTCACTTAGGAAACAGAGATGGACGGAGGAAGGTGTTAGCCCCGTTTCTGGGAGAGGATATTGCCCTTTCTGCCCTAAGGTGAGGCTAGTAGCTGTGCCAAGGAGGGAGAGAGGGCGACGGGCTGGGAGTAGGGGCGGATTCTCTGTTCTTACCGCTCCGGCTAGTTGGGAGAAAGAACTAGAAAGGCCATGTCCTTGTGTACTTGATCTTTTAGCCAGGCATATTGACAGCGCGCATTTAAACGGGAGCCAGTAAACTGTCTTCAGCCTGATGAGCAGGTACTCCTCTCCCTAAAGGTGTTTCGTATGGCCTGCAGAGTGGTCTGTGGACGGGGTCCTCGAGCCCTCCCTGTCCTCAGCAGGTGGCGTGAGGGGAACCCTAGGGGTCATCAGTGCCAAGCAGTAGAGCGTCAGCATTTTCTCAAACTGTCACTTCGTGTTGATTGTTAAATCTGCCTTTTCATTTTAGGAGTTGGAAAATGACACAGCTTTTCAGCAAGCCGTGAGAACTAGTCATGGCAGGAGACCTCCAGTAAGTGAATTTTTTTATTGTGGTAAAAAGCACAACATAAAATTTACCGTCGTAGCTGTTTTTAAATGTACACCTTGGTAGTGTTCAGTTAAGTCTCATTGTTGTGAAGCAAAGATCTAGAACCATCTTTCTTCCCAAACTGAAGCCCTGTCTCCATCAAACAACCACTGCCATCTCCCTCCCCAGCCCCTGGCACGCTGTTTTGCTCTGAATTTGACTGCCGTGTGGCCTTCGTGTAAGTGGAATCACACAGTATTTGTCTTTTGGGGGCTGGCTTGTTTCATTCAGAACTGTGTCCTCTGGCTTTATCCACAGTGTCTCCCGAGTCAGGGCCTCCTTCCTTTTGGAGTCTGAGTAACACTCCATTGTATGGATGGACCACATTTTGTTCCACGGCCATTTGGGTTGCTTTCACCTCTGTGCTCTGTGGGTAGTGCTGCTGTAAACGTACAAATAGCTTGAGACCCCGTTTTCGATTCTTTGGATATATGCCCGGAAGCAGGATTGCTGCGTTTTATTGTAATTCCATTTTTAATTTTTTGAGGGACTGCCATACTATGTTCCACCGGTTGCCACGTTTTATAATCCCACCAGCAGTGCACAGGTGTGTCAGTTTCTCTACATCCTCACTGACACTTGTTATTTGCTCTTTTTTTCGTAGTGTCAATTTTAATGGGTTTTAGGTGATTGTCATTGTGGTTTTGATTTCCATTTCTCTGTTAATTAGCGATGCTGAGTATCTTTCCATATGCTTTTTGGCAATTTGTATATCATCTTTGAAGAAATGTCTGTTCAAGTCCTTTACTCTTTCTTTAACTGAGTTCTTTAATTTTTGTTCTTGTGTTGTAAGTGTTCTTCCTGTAGTCTAGATATTAACCCTTCCTGGCTGTATTGAAGATATTGCAGATATTTTCTCCCTTTCTATAGGTTGCTTTTTTTATTCTATTGATTGGATCCTTTGATACACAAAAGTTTTTATGTTTGTTGGAGTCCCATTTGTCTGTTTTAGCTTTTATTGGCTGTGTTTTTTGGTGTCATACCCAAGGAATCATTATCATTCAGTGCCGTGAAAATTATCCCAATGTTTTTTCCTAGGAGTTTTATAGTTTTGAGGCCTGCGTTTCGCCCTTTAATCTATTGCGGGTTCAGTTACAGGTTATTCCTGCCTTGGATTAACGACCCTCCATTAATTAATCTTCCACCAGTACATAAATGGCTAGAGTGATATTTTTCATTGTTATTATTAAAATTTTTGGAGTCCTCTTAGGTCCCATTTGTTTATTTCTGTTTTTATTATCATTACTATGGGAGGTGGATCTGCTGTGGTTTGTGTTGGAGAGTGTTTGGCCTCTGTTTTCCTCTAAGAGTTTTATAGTATCTGGTCTTATATTTAGGTCTTTAATCCATTTTGCGTTTATTTTTGTGTATGGTGTTAGGAAGTGTTCTAATTTCATTCTGTTACATGTGGCTGTCCAGTTTTCCCAGCACCACTTATTGAAGCGACTGTCTTTTCTCCACTGTATATTCTTGCCTACTTTGGTGGCTTTGCTGTTAAGGATCCGGCGTTATCACGGCTGTGGCTTGGGTCACGGCTGTGGCTTGGGTTTGATCCTTAACCCAGGAACTTCCATATGCCTCTGGTGCAGCCAAACAAACAAACAAATAAATAAAAATAAAATTTTTTACACGTCCTGCAAAGAGTAGACTTCTGCCTCTCACAGATGAAAGGCAGAAGTCTCACTGTGCCTCTCACAGTGATGAAATCTGCCAGGCCTCATTTGTAGTGGAAAATAAACAAGGTTTGCACTGATAAGAGGGTATAGAGAGCTGTAGCCGTAATGTTCTGCGCCTAATATTCGTTTTTAAAAACTGCCTCTTCCCACCTGCTACTTCTCTGGGACAATGGTTCTTGGTACCCACCCTCACCCCTGCCCCCTGGGGCACTCTGGGCCCGGAGAGATTTCTGGTTGTCACAACTTGGGCGAATGCCACTGGCATCTGGTGGGTAGCGGGCAGAGGTGCTGCTAAACATCATGCGATGCACACGGCACCCCACAGTAAAGAAGAACCTGGCAGAGGAGGGACGTGGTGTCAGGGAGGCGTCTTCTGCCTTTCCCTCCCGCACTCCGTCACTCTCTCCCTTTCCTCCCTCGCACACATGTTATTTAACAAAAATAACACATCAGTATTAAACCACCTAATGTGGGATGGCTCTTGGGAGTAGCTCCCTGTCACATGCAGAGGTGAACATGGCGCGTTCCCTGCAGTGAGTGAGGCCAGCTCTGCAGCTGGACACAGCCCTCCGCAAGGCACAAGGCCGTCCTTGCTCCTCAGACCAGCTGGGAAACCAGCTCAGCGTCATTCATTATCTGAAAGGACTCAGAACTCATTGAAATCTAGCATATTGAAGTAGTTCCAGTCGTGGTTCAGCGGAAATGAATCCGACTAGCATCCATGAAGACGCAGGTTTGATCCCTGGCCTCGCTCAGTGGGTTAACGATCCAGTGTTGCCATGAGTTGTGGTGTAGGTCAGTAGCTGCGACTCCTAGCCTGGGAAGTTCCATATGCCATAGGTGCGGCCCTAAAAAGCGAGAAGAAATCCTGTGAACTGATGGTGTCCTGTAGGGGAGGGTGCAGGTTCAGACCTGCCAAGGGAAGAGAGACGGGGCAGAGCTTCTGGTCATCCTTTCCCTGCGGAGCCCTGCGTGGCATCAGTCTCTCCGGCCACGGTGTGGTCACGGTCCTTACAGAGTTCTGCCAGCACAAAGACCTGCATGACTTTGGTGTCCAGAGTTCCTGTGCTCTCCATGGCACACTGTCCGCGGGGCTGCACTTTAGTCTCCAGCCCCCTCGCGGATACGAGTCAGCTTTGCTTTCACTGAGCCACAGCAGGAACTCCCACTGTATGTTAATTTTAAGGTTACTTTAATTGTGGAAAGAAAAATCGTATGTTGAGTTCTTCCACTAGGCTAATGACGACAGGACATGAAGCTTTTTGAGGAGGCAAACTGCCTTACTCATTGTTCTTTGCTCTGCCTGCTATGGGTGCTCCATAAATCTTTATCACATGGCTTAGTTTAATAAGCAAACCGCTTCAGTTTAGCAATTTTAGGTATCAGACAGGTGATCATTTTGCCAGCCTGACCCTTCATCAGTATTTAGAAATGACTTTGGAGATGCTCAGGTTATAGGTGAGGAAACAGGCCTGGGGACGCAAGGTCTTGCAGTTACCTGTGACTGAAAGTGTAGGTGTCCACTCCTGTTGAATGGTGTTTGCGTTATACGTACTTACTGTATTAAATGGGAAAACATTGTGCAGCTTTTATATGCAATAAGCTAAGCTCTCTTAAGAGGGATCAGATTGTACCTTGCACCATAGGACCTTAGGGAGGAAAATAAAATGGACAC
This sequence comes from Catagonus wagneri, assembly GCA_004024745.2. Taxonomy (NCBI): domain Eukaryota; kingdom Metazoa; phylum Chordata; class Mammalia; order Artiodactyla; family Tayassuidae; genus Catagonus; species Catagonus wagneri. Next base: position 44,806,584 of record PVHT020004944.1, on the reverse strand, counting down.
GAATAGATATTGCAAAGAATAATGTGCTGTGTTGTAAAGAGCGTAAATTGCTATGGGACTGCAAAGATAAGTTCTTTATTACGAGTTGGGACAATCAGAAGAGGCTGCTTAGAAGGTAGATTTATAGTTGAATATTAAAGAATGTATGGAGTTAAGATTGACCTTGAGGTTGTGAGAAATGGCATCATGGCTGAGGCTGCAAGGTGAGTAGAGAGAGAGGGGGTAAGGGCGCTCTGAGAGCTTTGTCCCACGCCAGAACTAAAGCCCGAAGAACGGACCCGGTCATTAGTGAGTAGTGGAATAACGGTCTCTTTCCTTCAGTTTGTTCTCACAGGGAAAAAACTTGCTGAAACACACATCTTTCCTTTACATGTTTTTCCAAGGCCTGTTATCTGTCACTTAGGTGACGTCACGTTTGTTGACAGTTTTGTTCAGTTGTTCTTTTTACCTTTTTTTTGAGGGGGCATTGGACTACAGTTCTGTCATCAGAATTGTTACATCTTTGTTTTAGATTGATTCTTTTATTGTTATGTGACATGTCCTTTTATCTCTAGTAATGCTGTCTTTTTTTGTTCTTGGTTTTGTTTTGTTATTTTTTTTTTCATAGGGCCATACCTGCAGCATATGGAAGTTCCCAGGCTAGGGGTCAAATTGGAGCTGTAGCGGCCGTCCTACACCACAGCCACAGCAACACAGGGTCCAAGCCATGTTTGCAGCCTACACCACAGCTCATGCATTGCCGGATCCCTGACCCACTGAGCAAGGCCTGAAATTAAAACTGCATCCTCATGGATACTAGTAGGATTCGTTTCCGCTGTGCCACAACGGAAACTCCTAAGATGTATTATGTGGAGTTCCTGCTGTGGTGCAGTGGGTTAAAGATCTGGCATTGTCTCTGTAGTGGCCTGGGTTGCTGCTGAGACACAGATTCAGTCCCTTGCGTAACACTGTGGATTAAGGACCTGGCCTTGTCACAGCTGAGGCATAGGTCACAGCTTCAGCTTGAATTCATCCTCTGGTCTGGGAATTTCTATATATCGTGGGTGTATTAGCAGCATGAATAGAGTTCTGGGTTTGTTGGTTTTTTTTAATACTATCAGATAATCTTACTCTTTTATTTAGTCTATTTACAGTTACTAAAATTTCTGATTTGGTTTAAATTTATTGTCTTAGTATTTGCTTTTTGTTCTTTACTTCCTCTTTTGTGTGTGTGTGTGTGTGTGTGTGTGTGTGTCTTTTTGCGTTTTTGCCTTTTCTAGGGCCGCACTCGCTGCATATGGAGGTTCCCAGGCTAGGGGTCTAATCAGAGCTACAGCTGTGGGCCTACACCACAGCCACAGCAATGCCAGATCCCAGCCGCATCTGTGATCTATATAACAGCGCATGGCAATGCTGGATCCTTAACCCACTGAGGGAGGCCAGAGATTGAACCCGCAACCTCGTGGTTCCTAGTTGGATTCATTTCTGCTGTGCCATCATAGGAACTCCTAGTGTAATTTTTTTTTACTGCATCCTGGGCTATGCCAGAATTTTTTTTTTTTCCTCTGTCTTTTTGCCTTTTCTAGGGCCGCTCCCGCGGCATATGGACGTTCCCAGGCTAGGGGTCTAACAGGAGTTGTAGCTGCCAGCCTTCACCACAGCCACAGCAATGCGGGATCCGGGCCGCGTCTGCAACCTACACCACAGCTCATGGCAACGCCGGATCCTTAACCCACTGAGCAAGGCCAGGGATCGAACCCGCATCCTCATGGTTCCTGGTCGGATTCGTTAACCACTGAGCCACGATGGGAACTCCTATGTCAGAATTTTATGTTATTTTCAGTTATTCTTCAGTTCTAGAATTTCCATTTATTCCTTTTTTATAGTTTCCAGTTCTGTACTGAAATTGTCAGTCTTGTCTTTTAATCCATTGTCCACACTGAGCATAGCTGTGCAGAAGTCTGTGTCTGGTGTTTCCATTAGGTTCCCCTGCTGCATGTCTATCCGTTTTGTTTCTCTTGGTTTTTGGTTAGGTTGTCTGGTTGTTTTAGACCAAATGCCAGATCTTGTAAGTGCAGATTTTTAGAGATAATTGAAGGCTGTATGTCTGTACTGTCTGGTATGATAACCACTAGCCACATGTGGCTGTTTATTTTTAAATCATTTAAAAGTACGTAAAGTTTTAAAATTCAGATCCTATTGCAGTGAGCCACATTTCAGATGCTCAGCACCATGTGTGGCTTGTGGCTGCCTTATCAGGACAGTGAGCCTTCACTGGGGAGAATTTACTTGTGCTCGTGGCTGCAGAGACACAAGTAACCCATTTGAGTTTGAGGCGATTCTAAGTCGGGCTCAGGTGCTGTGAGGGCAGGTATACCTCTGATTTACCTTCCATTCTGAGTGTAGCCTTTTGAGGTCACTGTCTGGAGCCTTGAGGGTCACCAGGGCTGCCACCTTGGCAGGCCTTGCTCCATGACTTTATCTCTTCGGGCTTGTCAGTCTGAAAAAGGCTCCATCCGGCCTCACAGCCGGGCCTTTGGGATTAGCAGATGGCTCTGAGCAGCCCTGGTGCGCTCACCGCATCCCCTCCCCGCTTTGCCTCATTTTGAGACCTCGTAATTCCTCTCAGCCTTGATGGTTCTCTAATGTATCCAAAATGATTTTTCACAAAAATATTTTTATCCACAGCTGGCCTTGGTTGTTCTTATGGAAGTTTTACGGAGCTCCCTGATGGCTCAGGGGGTTGGGGATCCAGCGTGGTCACTGCTGTGGGACAGGTTCAGTCTGTGGCCTGGGAACTTCTGCATACTGCAGGTGCAACCAAAAAAAAACAAAAAAACAGTAGTCCATCAAGCCAGAAACACTAGGAATTGTTATATTTTTGTGTTAATATAAATTGTTATGTTTTTGTGTTAACTCTTCTAATATTGATGTTTTAATTAAATATTTAAGACAATTATGCCTCCAAATTCACATGTGTAGCAGTTTCACTGACATGGTCCTATTTGATTCCCATACACTTTGTGTCTTTATTTCAAAGATGAGAAAATTTAGGTTCCAAGAGATTAAAAAAACACAGCAAGTAGAAGGAGAACTGAGACTCAACTCCAGATCCCCTGATTGCACATCCTAGGTCTGTTGTTAGAGCCAGTGTCTGGCTGTGATAGTCGTAGAAAATGGTGAAGGCGTAAACATGAAGACTCGTCTGTCTCACTGGCACCTCTGATCGTTCCAAAGTCCTCTTTCCCCTTTAAATGAATACCAGAATACTTAAATTAATAACATCAATGATATTAATTATAATAATAATAATATTAAAACAACTAATGTTCTTAATGATGTTAATTATAATAATATTAATAATCAATAGTAAAACAATTAATGTTATTAATGATATCAATTACAGTGATATTAATAATAATTAATATTTAGGATAATTTAAAAGAAATTATTTTAAGAGTCCCCTGGTTGCTCAGCAGGTTAAGGATCTGGTGGTGTTACTGCTGTGGCATGGGTCTGACCCTGGCTTGGGAATTTCTGCATGCCACAGGTGTGGCCAAAAATAAAAAAATAAATACATAAAAGAAATTATTTTTAATATTGTATAAGTATTACTCTATGGATGAGTCTCTATTTTCCCTTTCTTTTCCAGTTTTCTGTTACATAGCTTAATCTGAATTCTATTAACTATGTTTTTTTCCTCCCCAAGATAACTGCTAAAATACCAAGCACAGCAGTTGCTAGACCTGTAGCTACTGGATATGGGGTAGGTTTTCTCAAGCTGATGATGTGAAGACATCTTTCTCATGTATAGGTTCACTGTAGGCATTTGGTTCTGAGTAAGTCTGGCTACCTTCAGCCCATGACTCAGATATATTTTCCATTTTAGACAGTGATAAACATTAAAAATTGTTGATTAATAGCTTTGAATATTCTAGCCATTTTGGTTATAAATATAACAAAATATTTTCCTTTCCTATCTGTAAACCTCGTGTTTGTTGGTTGACTTCATTTTCTATATAATATAACCAAGTGTCATGTGTATTCCATGTGTATATTTTATGTGAAGTTAGATATATAAATGTAATGTTCATAAATTTTTAAAAACCTACTAATTAGTACCTGAAAAAATTAAGATTTAAGAGGTATATCATTTGGTCTTCCTTTTATTTGAGATTGTTGGAGGAAAGATGCTGTGTAAAACTCCAATAGGAAAATCTTTTAAATCTTGCCCACATTACCTACAATTTGGATATTTCAGCTTACATGAAATCATAAAAGGATAGGAGAAAAATGGAGGAGTGAAGTGAAATAGTATTTCCTAGTCTTTATGAAAATATTTCTTAGGGGTCATAAAAATGGCTTCAGAACCTAGAGGTCCCAGGCAGTTGTCATTTTGTATGAACCGAGACAGTGGCCCTGTCTGTGCTGTAACAGCGTTCCGTGTGAAACGCGCCTTTGTTAACCCCCTAAAGCAGTGTGGTTTCGCTGCTGTTTCAGAACAGGAGGCGGTGAGCTTATCTGTGCAGGGCCAGCACTTCAGGCTCTGTGGGACCCAGCTTTGCATTTGCAGAGCAGCTGTGCAGACAAATGGGGTGTGGCTGTACCCCCGTCAGAGTTTATACACAAAGGCCAAGGGCTGTCGTTGACTGATGGCTGTTTTACAGTTTATTGTGTGATCCTTTGTCGGGTGATAAATGAAAAAAAAAAAAAAAGAAAGAGGTTTAGGTTTGCTTGCCAATAAGGAGTTATAAAGAAAAGAGAGTTATAAAGAAAACTTTTATACCTTGGCTTGTAAGATTAAATGCAGGAGTTTTTGGAATCATTTTAACTTAGTTTTTTGTTTACTAGTCCAAGACGTCCCTGGCGTCGTCAATGGGAAGACCAGTGACAGGGGCTGTTCAGGTACCTCCACCCTGTGGGGTTCATTTTGGGCCTTTCTCGTGACTTAGAATATTATTACCCTCTTGTTGTAATGAAGATGTTACTTATGTAGTAAGTGACCCTGATTTTTTAAACTGTGGACCCAAGTTTGAAATCTTGGGCAGCCAAGTCTGTATGTATTTACTCAGGTCTCGTGGGAAATCCACTGAGGAGCGGCCCTAGGCCTGATAGTTTGCTGCTGGGGTGTCGTCTGGCTGTTCCCTCCAGCATCTACGGCAGTTTCTGTGGTTTCTCTTATAGGCAAATAGGAGACCAGCCAGAAGTAGCGGGGTAGCCAGCTCGTAAGCTAAAGAGGTACTAGCTAAAAATCCACAGGCATGTTTTTCTTTGCAAACTGGGAGAAGTCCAGTTAAATCAAGGAACTGAAGCTGTGTAGGGGAAGGTTTGGTACAGGCAGGCTACAGAGGAGGCGGGAGGAAGGACTAGGTAGCGATTAAAAGTCCTTGTTAAATGGGGGCTTTATTCGGAGACGCCTCGTGTGCAGAACCCTGACTGCACAGTCAGTCTTACGAAGAGAACTTTTCACATGACTCTTACTTTCCTAAGGAAGGAGTGACCAGACCCATGACGGCAGTGAGAGCAGCCGGTTTTACCAAGGCAGCTTTGAGAGGTTCGTTATGTTATTTCTGCTAATAAGATTTCTCAGATCTTTTAGTTTTTTAATGTTTTATATGTATAAATATTACCCTTTAAATAAAATCCAACATACCGTTGATTATTTTAGGTACCATTAAGAAAGGAAAGGAGTGGAGTGCCCTTGTGGCCCAGCGGGTTATGAATCCAGCGTTGTCACTGTGGTGGCTCAGGTCACTGCTGTGGCACAGGTTTGATTCCTGGCCCGGGAGCTTCTATGTGCTGCAGGTGTGGCCAAAAAAAAAGGGGGAAAGAAAGAAAAAAGAAAGGAAAGGGGTGACATAAATGTTTTGTATCCCAGTGGAGATGGTTGTTACACTGGCATGTAATCTGTGAAAATATATCGAGTTGTACATTTTAAATTTGTACTTTTGTGAAAATAAATAAATTTGTACGTATCTGAGTTAGAGCTCAATTTAAAGAATTAAAGGAGTGAGTTCTCATCATGGCACAGCAGAAACGAATCCGACAGGGAACCAGGATGCTGAGGGTTCAATCCCTGGCCTTGCTCCATGGGTTAAGGATCCAGTGTTGTTGTGATGTGTGGTGTAGGTCACAGATGTGGCTTGGATCCTGCATTGCTGTGTAGGCTGGCAGCTCTGATTGAACCCCTAGCCCGGGAACTTCCATATGCCGCGGGTGTGGCCCTAAAATAACAACAACAACAACAACAAAACACAAATTAAAGGTGAAAATAGTATTTAAATATCAGTTAAATAATAATTTTAAAATAGGAATTCCCGGAGTTCCTGTCGTGGCTCAGTGGTTAACGAATCAGACTAAGAACCATGAGGTTGCGGGTTCGATCCCTGGCCTTGCTCAGTGGGTTAAGGATCTGGCGTTGCTGTGAGCTGTGGTGTAGGTTGCAGATGCGGCCCGGATCCCGCATTGCTGTGGCTGTGGCTGTGGCTGTGGCCGGCGGCTACAACTCCCGTTAGACCCCTAGCCTGGGAACCTCCATATGCCGTGGGAGCGGCCCTAGAAAAGGCAAAAAGACAAAAAAAAAAAAAAAAAAGGACTTCCCATCATGGCTCAGCGGAAACGAATCTGACTAGGAACCATGAGGTTGTGGGTTCGATCCCTGGCCTCGCTCAGTGGGTTAAGGATCCGGCATCGCCGTGAGCTGTGGTGTAGGTCGCAGACATGGCTCGGATCCCACATTGCTGTGGCTGTGGTGTAGGCTGGCGGCTACAGCTCCGATTAGACCCCTAGCCTGGGAACCTCCACACGCCGTAGGTGTGGCCCTAAAATGACAAAAAAAAGACAAAAAAAATTTTTTTAAATAAAATTATTGGGATAAAAATGAATGTTTATTATACCAGTCATGGAAAATTAAGAAGCCAGCACCAGGTTTTAATGACATGATTGATAATTTAGAGTTTATAATAGGGATAGATTTCTGTGGGAGAGAAATACACACTGGGAGAGGATTTTTTTTTTTTCACGTGGTAATGCAGGTTTTTTTTTTTTTTTGGCTCTTTAGGGCTGCACCCACGGCATATGGAGGTTCTCATGCTGGGGGTCGAATCGGATCTGTAGCTGCTGGCCTACACCACAGCCACAGCAACACTGGATCCTTAACCTGCTGAGTAAGGCCAGGGATGGAGCATGTGTCCTTATGGATACTAGTTAGGTTCATTATTGCTGAGCCACAGCGGGAGCTCCCAAAGCACAGTTTTATTTACATGGTTTTATGAATTTTTTTTTTTTTTGTCTTTTTGCCTTATCTAGGGCCACACCTGTGGCATATGGAGGTTCCCAGGCTAGGGGTCTAATCAGAGCTGCAGGTGCCGGCCTTCACCACAGCCACAGCAACGCGGGATCCGAGCCGTGTCTGCAACCTACACCACAGCTCACTGCAACGCCGGATCCTTAACACACTGAGCTAGCCCAGAGATCGAACCCGCAACCTCATGGTTCCTAGTCGGATTCGTTAACCACTGAGCCATGATGGGAACTCCGATGGTTTTATGAATGTTAAAAATCTTGCCAGTTTCTCAATGTACAGTATATTTATGTAAACATAAAACAATGTCCACTCCATTGAATGAGTAGGTAAATTAAATAATGGTGCAAGGTCTTACCTTTCCTCCAGTTGTACTGGATTGCAAATTAAATGTGGACTCTTGACTGTGTCTCAGGCTCTGCATTCGACCCCCTCGCTCAGTCCCGTGGCCCCGCACCGCCCCTGGAGGTGAGGAGCGAAGACAGGTAAGTGAGTTCTGTGCTGCTTGTTTTCACACATTTCATCCTTGAGTATTTTAGAAGTTCCTCTCAGTGGAATCATAATCAAACCATCATCCCTGGTTCTTAGAACTAAGAATCATACCTAAGAGAAGCAGCCATGTGTATTCTGTGCAGTCTTACTGTACTATTACTGACCTGAAGATGTAGCTGGTTTTTATGGATGCCAGTATCGATTCTCTTGAAACCCAAATGGGGTTGTAAGTGTAGTGAGGTGTTCTTATTTTAAAAGGATATTTCAGGAGTTCCCTTTGTGGCTCAGTGGTTAGCGAACCCAACTAGCGTCCACGAGGACATGGGTTCAATCCCTGGCCTCCCCCAGTGAGTTAAGGATCCGGCATTGCCATGAGCTGTGATCTAGGCTGCAGACGCAGCTCGGATCTGGCATTGCTGTGGCTGTGGTGTAGGCCGGCAGCTGTAGCTCCAGTTTGATCCCTAGCCTGGAAAGCTCCATATGCCTCAGATATGGTCCTAAAAAGCAAAAAAAAAAAAAGCAAATTGAGAAATTGAGCATTCCCTTTGTGGCTCATCGGGTTAAGGACCCGATGTTGCCATAAGCTACAGCATAGGTCACAGGTGCGGCTGGGATCCATTATGGCTGTGACTGTGGTATAGGCCTTAGTAGCAGCTCCAGTTCGACCCCTAGCCCAGGAACTTCTGCATGATGCAGATGTGGCTATAAGAAGGAAAAAAAATAAATTTTGTTTGTCTTAGTTGTGGTTGAATGATTCAGAGTATACCTGCTTTTTTTCTTTAACAGCCCGGAAGAAAAGATTAGACAATTAGAGAAGAAAGTAAATGAGTTGGTAGAAGAAAGCTGTATTGCTCACAGTTGTGGAGACTTAAAACTGGTAAGTTCATAAACTAATAATATTCAAGATTATGACGTATGTGCCTGTGTTTGTGTCGGCTTTGATATGTTTACCTGTATAAGTACTTAATTAGATAAGTATTTTCATTTTGCTGTGGACTAAGGTTAGTTTTCACTGAAATAATTATTTTGGGAACCTGGAATTGTGACTCTGCTTCCTAACCTCTGATGTCAATACAGTTGGCTGATTTTGTAACTTTTCACATTGGTCATTTCAGGAGGAGAAAAAATTCTACTGCATCAGCTGACTAAGTTTAGCAGCCTCTGGGCTTCTGTGATCCACACACAGTTCTAATGGATCTTTGCTTATTTAAATCTCACTACCATAGAATCTTTGTCCTAAGTAAACTGAAAAATCGTGGTTTGCTTTCTGGGAATCCAGCTCTGCTGCTTATAAAAAAATTACATCTTTTCTCTTAATTTTCTTTGTTCACATTACTTTAATCATCATACCACATGAATATAATTTCTGTGACTTAATTATAAGATTAATGAATATCATTAGAAAGAAATGTTCAGTATAAAAAGCTGGTTTATTGCTGATAGAACCTGTGCTTTTTTATCTAATCCAAAAAAAAAAAAAAAGCCCCATGTTGAATTACTCTGTCTGTGGTTAGTCTGTCAGTGGAAATCAATAAAAGGTCCTTGTCTTTGTAAGTAAAATATATAAGGGAAACCAAGTCTCTCTTGTCGTAATGGTTAGTTTTGACTTGTCTATACTTTGAGCATCCCAGAAACCAAACAAATCCACCTAAATTCCTGTCTCATGAGGTTGAATTTAAGCACCAAAGACTCAGGAGCTAGGATGAAAAGAGGAGCAGACATGGTCAGACCCAGAGGTGGTAGGAGTGCAGGTGATGGAGAAACTCTGTGTGGGGCAGGTGACCGCCACATCTCAGCCCTCGGGCTTCGGGCTTCCTCTTCTTTCCCGGAAAGGACACAGGGCCTTTTCGGGGTTGGGGCGGGGGTTGGGGAAGCTCCACATTAAACACAGGAGGGCGTTCATGGAAGAGCTTGGCAGGGTGGCCACTCCTTCCTGCGGCTGCTTCCCAGCGCGTCCTGCTGAGTGAGTGCTCCTGGGGGTCACGGAGTGCAACCTTGATTTCAGGCCTTGGAAAAGGCAAAAGATGCGGGAAGGAAAGAGCGAGTCCTGGTGAGACAGCGAGAGCAAGTTACAGCTCCAGAGAGCATCAGCCTGGATTTAACTTACGCAGTGAGTACAACGCGCCTGGCCAGTGGTTATTTTAGCCAGAATCTGTAGATTCCAGAAGGCTTTCTTTTTCTTTGTCTTTTCATATGGAGGTTCCCGCTGGCCTGCACCACAGCCACAGCAACACCAGATCAGAGCTGCATCTTCGACCTGTGACACAGCTCACAGCAACGCCGGATCGTTTAACCCACTGAGCGAGGCCGGGGATGGAACCTGAGGCCTCATGGATCCCCGTCAGGTTTGTTACTGCTGAGCCGCGATGGGAACTCCTGCAGTCAGATTCTTAACACACTGCGCCTCAACGGGAACTCCTATTTAGTCATTTAATGGCATCCTGAGTACTTGGAAACCCACCGTCTGGTGACTACCGAAGATTGCTAATATTTGGGCTTTTGTTCAGTGTGATTACTTTAATAAGATTTGGGTTTTGTGGGTTTTTTAAATCTTTTTTTCTTTTTAGGGCCACAACTAAATTTTTAGATGTTTACTATATGTGGCTAATATTTTAAAAATCCATAGGATCTTTAGATTTGGGGATAGTTTATGAAGATCATTTTTTCCTCTAGAAACATAATTTACTATACTTTAACAATTTAAATTATAAATGTGTAGGGAGTTCCCCTTGTGGCTCAGCAGTAGCGAACCCGACTAGTATCCATGAGGACGCAGGTTCGATCCCTGGCCTTTCTCAGGAGGTTAAGGATCCAGCGTTGCCATGAGCTGTGGTGTAGGTCACAGACACAGCTGGGATCCCGTGTTGCTGTGGCTGTGGTGTAGGCCGGCAGCTGTAGCTCTGATTTGACCCCTAGCCTGGGAACCTCCATATGCCTTGGGTGCAGCCCTTAAAAAAAAAAAAGGACCGAAAAAAAAAATTGTCAATGTGCATATAGAGGAATACTATACAAACTGAAATTTTAAGATATTTCCACACGATGTTTAGTTTATATTTACAAAGAGAATTTGGTCCACTATCTTCCTTTTTCCTTTTATTACCAGCAGGATTAATAACACACATGTATTCTTTGTAGGCCTTCCTGAGTTTCAAGGAAAACAAATGCATTAATTAGAAAGAATACATAAAAAATGAGGTGGGGGTTAGAGGGCAGCCTCGCTGTCTTCATGTCCTGGGTCACGTTCGAATGCAGGGTATGCTCTGTGTCCGTCATTTCCTACTGAGCTGGGTACCTTAATATAAGCAGCTGCCTTGGTTACAGTATTTTAACCTCTAGAAGGATCATAGGCACAAGGGGCCTAAAATGGTTGCTGTATGTCACTTTGCAATGTTTTTTCCTTAGGTTCTTTTCAACTTGGCCAGTCAGTATTCAGCTAATGAAATGTATGCTGAAGCACTAAACACGTATCAAGTTATAGTGAAAAATAAGATGTTTAGCAATGCAGGTAGGTGTATATCATCAGTTTTCCACTAAATACAGTTCTTCTCTAGTGATAATTTATGTTTCCTCATTTTACACTTTGTTATTCTGAAATGATCTGTGCTCTAAGCAAATTCGTATTGTGATAGAGGTGATAGATCCTATTTTAATGAAACTCCACATAGATACGATTGAAGAAATACCATTGGTCTACGAAATAATGCCTAGTGGTAAGTGAACAATATATATTATGTATCATATAAAATGAGCTGTGGCAGCACCATCAGGCATATTTTCCCTTGTATGATTGATCCTCAAGAGACTTGTTTATGTTTAGCATTTATATTGTATAAGTTTTTTTTTCTTTTTATGGCCACACCTGCAGCACGTGGAGGTTCCCAGGCTGCGGGCCCAGTCAGAGCTGCAGCTGTCAGCCTACACCACAGCCACAGAAGTTTAGCTCCAAGTCGCATCTGTGACCCCACCGCAGATTGCATCAATGCTGGATCCTTAACCCACTGAGCGAGGCCAGGGATTAAGCCCGAATCCTCCCAGAGACAGTGTTGGGTCCTGAACCTGCTGAGCCACAACAGGAACTCCTATATTGTATAAGCTTTTGGCCTCAGTATTAATATATCGTATTGGTAGAATATTAAATCGTGTGATTCAGACTAGCTGGGTGTACTCTTTCTGCTGTGCCTGCACATTTCCTGAGCCATAGGCTTCTCCATCCTGGGCCTGCGGTGGGCCTGGCGGAGTGGGGGGCAGGGTTATGGAGGAGACAGTCCTTATTTCCAGAGGCTTCCCAAGTCTCTGTGACGGATGCGTGGGGTCACTGCAGTGCCAGGTGGAAAGGTGAGAGAAGTTCGCAGAGCAGCCATTGCGTTTGAGCAGAGTCTCCTAAGTTTCTTAGAAATACTTTTTCTCATGAAGTCATAAATGCTTACTGTAGAATATGTGAAAAAAGGGATAAACTGTATATACTGGAGCTCTGAGAGATGCCGGAATAAAAGGCAAGAATAATGTCCAGAAAAGGTCTAATTTTAAGCAAGGTGTAATTTTAAGGAAGTTCCTGTCGTTGTGCAGTGGTTAATGAATCTGACTAGGAACCATGAGGTTGTAGGTTCAATCCCTGGCCTCACTCAGTGGGTTAGGGATCTGGCGTTGCCGTGAGCTGTGGTGTAGGTCGCAGATGTGGCTTGGATCCAGCGTTGCCAAGAGCTATGGTGTAGGTTGCAGATGCAGCTCGGATCCTGCATTGCTGTGGCTGTGGTGTAGGCCTGCGGCTGTAGCTCTGATTTGACCCCTAGTCTGGGAATTTCTGTATGCCATGGGTGCAGCCTTAAAAAGAAATAAAATTAATTTTAAAATGTCTTATATATTTTTTTAAGTCCCATATTTTCATAGAAGAACATGTCTCCAGTTTTTTTTTGTTTTTGTTTTTGTTTTTTTTTTTTGGCTTTTGTCATTTTAGGGCTGCACCCGCGGCAAATGGAGGTTCCCAGGCTAGGGGTCGAATCAGAGCTGTAGCCGCCGACCTCCACCACAGCCACAGCAATGCAGGATCCGAGCTGCATCTGCAACCTACACCATAGCTCTTGGCAACGCTGGATCCTTAACCCACTGAGCAAGGCCAGGGATCGAACCCGCAACCTCATAATTGGGTTCGTTAACCACTGAGCCACTACAGGAACTCCACATCTCCAGTTTTACGATGTAACTGTATTGCGTTCTAGCTATATTTCCAGGAATCTGTCGTAAGTTCTATTTCCTTGTAGAAGTTTCGTGTGCAGATACTTAAAAATAGTTTAACTATTTTAAAGTGAGAATTTAGGTATATCTTGAGAAGAACTTTAAAAAATATGAATTAAGGTCATCTAAAATATTTTAGAAGAAGTGATAAAAGGAGGATTTAATACATGTTTATTAATTTTTATTTAAATTAGGACGGTTGAAAGTGAATATGGGAAATATTTATTTAAAGCAAAGAAATTATTCCAAAGCCATTAAATTCTACCGAATGGCCTTAGATCAAATTCCAAGCGTCCATAAAGAAATGAGGTAAGTTTATAAAATTTATGTGTTGTTTTTCAGAAACAAGGTCACCGTTCTGACGTGTTGCCAGTGGGATGAATGCTTTGAGGTGTCTCTTTGAGAGGTGTTAAATTCATATTGTAGTGTAGTATTTTGGTCTTTCCCCTTGTGATTGCTTGCATGTATTTGTGTGATGACAAGTTAAAGGTTAAAGGCATAGTATGGTATCACTTGGAATAAAACTAAGCTACTGGGCCTGTATAGGGAGTAACCCTGCAGGCCAGGGTAAATCCAATTTACCACCAACACCAAATCAAACAGCAGTCCTTAGAACATTCCAGAGTCTAAGGCTAGAAATGAAGACCTCTTATATTCTTTTTTTTTTTTTTTTTTGAGGTAGAGCAATACATATATTTTAAATTGATTTTGGACAAAAGTACAAAAGCAGTTCATTGGGGAAGGAATAATGTTTTCATGACCTCCTTATATTCTTTCCATAGTTTGAAGAGGTAATAGAGGAAGGATTACTTTTAAATCTTAGAAGAGGGGAATAGAGGATGCTGGGATATTTTCTATTCTTAAGATATTTCAAGAGCAGAAACAGCAAGTTACCTTGTGGTTTGATAATAACTGTGGGAACGCAGGAGGTTTCCAGGCTATTTACTGGTCATAATTTTTCCTAGTTTCAATGTAACTTCTCTGTGAAAGTTAATTTATTTGTACATGCCACTTTTCGTGATCATTTACTTGTCTTTAAATTGTGTGTGATACCTCATTGTCATCAGCAAACATCCAGCTTGGAGAACATGATGCCCTTTAGGTGCTTTTAACCCAGTGAGGCCAAGAATTTGAGCATTTTAGAAAAAGGTGGTAACATGATGTCGTATGTGTTAGGTTTTTCACGGGCAGTAATTAAGAGGTGTGTAGTGATTAAGCTGAGGGATAGTTACAGAGAAGAAGCAAGCCTCCCTGAAGGAGGGGAGGGGTCCTGGAGGAGGGAGGGGACAGGCCAGACAGATGAGCGCTGCGGGAGGGGCCGGAGGAAACGGGGTGCGTGGTCTGCTTGGAGGCTGAGTTCAAGCAGGAGTGGGGAAGAATTAGGTAGGACCACATCCATTAGAATGGCTGTAATCAAAAGACAGACAGTACTTAGTATTGAGGAAGATGGAGAGAAATTGGAATCCTGCATTGAGGACGTAAAATGGCGCATACGCTTTGGAAAATAGACTGTTTTTTTTAAAAAAGACTTGAGTTCCCTGGTAGGTTAAGGATCTGGTATTGTCACTGCTGTGGCTCAGGTTCTGTCCCTGGTCCTGGAACTCCACAGGTTGTGGATGTGGCCAAAAAAGAGATTATGCTAGTCGAATGAAGCCAGACCCAAAACACCATATACTGACTGCGTGACCCCACTAATACGCAGTGTCTAGAAGAGGCAGATCCAGAGAGAGAGCGAGTAATCAGTGACTGCCGGGAGCAGAGGTGCGTTTGAGGAGTGAGTGCACATGGGCACAGGCTTTCTGTTTGGGGTGATGGAAATGACTTGAAATAAGACGCAATTATGGTTCCACAGTTACGTTAATAGAGCAGTGGAATCCCCTTGTGATGTAGTTCGGCCCAGGGCTGTCACAGCCGGGGCTCAGGTTGCTGCTGTGGCATCAGTTCTGTCCCTGGCCCAGGAACTTCCAAAGATGAGGCCAAAAAATATAGAGTCATATACTGTTTTTTTTTTTGCTTTTTAGGGCCGTAGCCGCGACATATGGAGGTTCCCAGGCTAGGGGTCTAATCGGAGCTGTAGCTGCCGGCCTACACCAAAGCCATAGCAATGCCAGTTCCAAGTCGCGTCCATGACCTACACCACAGCTCACGGCAAAGCCGGATCATCAAGCCACTGAGCGAGGCCAGGGATCAAACCCTCAAACTCATGGTTCCTAGTTGGATTCTTTTCCGCTGTGCCACGACGGGAACTCCCAAGAAGGAAATTGTTTGTGGAATGTCTTGACTGCCATACTGGAGAGTTCAGTTATTTTTGTGTGTGTGTTTCAGAGCTAATCCATGTCTGTTTTTCTTTAGGATTAAAATTATGCAGAACATTGGAGTTACGTTTATTAAAACCGGGCAGTATTCAGATGCTGTTAACTCATTTGAGCATATAATGAGTATGGCACCAAACCTGAAGGCAGGCTTCAACCTCATTCTTAGTTACTTTGCCATTGGAGATCGAGAAAAAATGAAGAAAGCTTTCCAAAAGTTGATTGCTGTTCCATTAGAAATTGATGAAGATGATAAATATATTTCACCAAGTGTGAGTATGCAGCAGACTGGTATGTAAGCAGCTCCTAATGACCCGTGCTTCTCTGTCTCTAGAAATGAGGAGGTCTGAGCTGGATGGCTCTTCAGGTTCTTCCAGCTCTGTAATAATGTGTTCTAATTAATGTGTTTCATCATTATCATTTGTTGTTTAAATTAGATTGAAAACAGGAGTATTGAAATAGAACTAGAGGTTATGGTTAAAACACACTGCACAATTTTAGTGAAAAACAAAAAGGGGAATCTTATGAAAAATTGTCATCCTTTAATGTTGTTATTTATTTTTTTGGCTGCACCTGTGGCATATGGAAGTTCCAAGGCCAGGAACTGAATCAGAGCCAGAGCTGTGACCTATGCCACAGCTGCAGCAACACCAGATCCTTAATCCGCTGTGCCACAGCAGGAACTCCTCTTTAATGTTATTTTATGTGAACTCAGACCGTATGAAATTGCCTGTGATGATGGATCTTGATGGTGTAATAACATCATTTCATAAATTGAGCCCAGTAGGTTTTCTTAATACATAATAAGCACAGCACAGCACCGGGTTGGCTCCACCACTCAGTATTTATTCTCCTGGTGCCTTAGTTCCTCTGTACTGAAGTTAGCACTAATTGTAATAACCACCATATAGGGTTGTGAGGATTAAATGAGGATTAAACATGGAATGTTTAAAATACTACCTGGAGCATAGTAAGTGCTGTGTTAAATGTTAACTGTTTTTGGTTTTTTTAGGTTGCCACTGGTGGCATATGGAGTTCCCAGGCTAGGAGTCACACTGGACCTATAGGTGCTGGCCTACACCACAGCCACAGCAATGCCAGACCTGAGCCTTGTCTGTGACCTACACCACAGCTCATGGTAACGTTGGATCCTTAACACACTGAGCAAGGCCAGGTATCGAACCCGCGCCTCATGAATGCTAGTCAGATTCGTTTCTGCTGCGCCACAGTGGGAACTCTAGAATTGATGGAATCTCATATCTGCACTAGTAGCCACAGACAGCTTCTGCGTACTTGGCCCTGTGCTTTCTAGCCTGACCTTTATCAGCTGCTAAAGTCTGTGTTCCATGCAGAACATGATAGGTCATAAGAAGTAAGGCAGAAAGTTCTACTTCACACCAAGGAAGATAGTTTAGAAAGTTAATTTAGTCTCCATTTTGTACAACCAGCCTAGCAGTGCAAGTGATTAGAAATCTGGTTCCTGGTGTTTACTTCTAAATCACTCATTTTTTCCCTCCAGGATGACCCACATACTAACTTAGTGATGGAAGCTATAAAAAATGATCATTTAAGGCAATTGGAACGTGAAAGGTAATATTTTGGGCACCTACAGATGAAAACTTAATGTAGTTTTAACCTTTTTTTTTTTTTCTGCTTTTTAGGTCCTCACCCATGGCATATGGAGGTTTCCAGGCTAGGGGTTGAATCGGGGCTACAGCTGCCAGCCTACACCACAGCCACAGCAATGCAGGATCCGAGCTGCATCTGTGACCTGCACCACGGCTTACGGCAATGACAGATCCTTAACCTACTGAGCGAGGCCAGGATTCGAATTCACGTCGTCATGGATCGTAGTCGGGTTCGTTACCACTGAGCTACGACAGGCACTCCTGTAGTTTTAACTTTTAACTTTAGTAAGAGAGTTAAATGTGCATTCTCATTATTTCTTTCAAAACTTGTTATATCCAGTATATCTGTTGATTAGTGCTGTTGTGTCACCCTTCATATACTCTACTGGGTTCTCTCTTCTCTTTCAGAATAATCTCAGTCCTCAGGCTAATCCAGTTATTTTCACTCAGTTACTCTTTCTCTGTAATTTGTTTTCTCTCTGCCTCTGGTGTAATATTAGAACTATGTTCATATTACCTTTGTTTAAAAATTAGGTCTCAGGAGTTCCTGTCGTGGCTCAGTGGTTAACGAATCCGACTAGGAACCATGAGGTTGCGGGTTTGATCCCTGGCCTTGCTCAGTGGGTTAAGGATCCGGCATTGCTGTGAGCTGTGGTGTAGGCTGCAGACGCGGCTCGGATCCCGAGTTGCTGTAGCTGTGGCGTCAGCCGGCAGCTACAGCTCCGATTAGACCCCTAGCCTGGGAACCTCCATATGCCGCGGATGCAGCCGCAGAAAAGGCAAAAAGACAAAAAAAAAAAAAAAACTAGGTCTCAGAGTTTCCACCGTGGCTCAGTGTTTAACAAACCTGTGGTGTTGCGGTGGCTGTGGTGTAGGCCAGCAGCTGTGGCTCTGATTCGACCTCTAACCTGGGAACTTCCTTATGCTGCCAATGCAGTGCTAAAAAGAGAAAAGACAAAAAAAACAGTAACTAAAAAACTTTGTCTCTATGTATTTGTATCCTGCCTTCAAATTCAATTTCAACTCCTAGAGACATAATTATTTCAATTTATTTCATTTCTTCCTTCCTCCAGTATGGTACCTAGTCTCTGTCAGATATGGCTTGAAAGTTGTAATATTTATTGAATATGCAACAGATGTCTTAGGAATTCTAGTATGTGACAGAAGGCCCTTAGGTTTTTAAAACTGATAAAGTACACATAACATAAAATTTATCTTAACCACAATACATCATTCTTCATCTCAGGCGTGGTGTTAAGTATATCCACGTTGATTTATTGCCAGTCTTTAGAACTCTCCTTATGTCCCAACTGCAGCTCTGTGCCCTTGAGCAGCTCCCCCACCCCCCACCCCAGTCCCTGGCAACCACTGCTCTGCCCTCTGTCTCTGTGAACCTGACTGCTTTAGGACCTCATGCAGGTGGAGTCAGGTAATGTTTGTCTTTTAATGGCTGGCTTGTTTCACTCAGCATGACATCCTCAAGGTCCGTCCATGCTGTGGTCTGTGTCAGAATTTCCTTCCTTTTCAGGGCTGAATAATATTCCATTATATATATATGGAGTGACCTTAATCTTTAGGAATTAATTTAATGGTAAAAATCAAACGTCTTGGAAGATGGAGTAGATGTACTTTTCCAGGTTCTTCCCACTGAGTACAAGTAAAACCCCTGGAAACTGCATGTAAAACCAAACGAGAGGAAGGGTGGGGACAAGAGGGCAGATCACAGGGGACCTGGGGACTTGAGCATGGCACTGACTTCACATCTCCCAGACCGGGAGCTGAAGAAGCTGGCCATCAGGAAGCCAGCGGGTACATTTTTAACAAGGCTCCAAGAAAAGCCGGCTTTCTTTAGCCAAAGGACAAGGCAGGGGGTAGGTTAGCAAGACAGCAGACCTTCAGATAAATACCACAATAAACCCCACACATGCCAGCCAAAGCCCAGTGGGGGCCTGGACGTCCACCCCCCAGGCTGTAAGGAGACCTTCAGTACCCCGAAGGCCGTGCTGGAGCTGGGACTCCAATCCCTGAGGCCCTTATCGCGTCCCACGCTCTGCCACGCGGACTCCCACCGCACCCAGCAGTGAGAGGCAGTCCTGACCACTGCTCTGTGTGGTGTCAGAGGAGACAGAGCCAGCGCTGCCGTCATCACTTGGGTGACACGGTGTCCGTAGGCACCTGGGGGAGGCGGAACTCCTATCCCGTGGAGCAGAAACAAGGACCCTCCCAGCTCGGGTGTCACAGGAGCTGTGTGGGGAACTCGGACTCCTCCCTTTGTGTGGCAGGTAAGGGGGTGGTGTCAAGAAGCACGGCTGAAACAGAAGATTTAAATAAAATTCAGACTTAAAATACGAAAATGTCTGAGTGCAGTCGAGGGTCACTCATCATAGTGAGAATCAGCAAGATCTCAAACAGTGACAGAAGGCGGTCAATAGATGCCAACCCTGAGATGATAGAGATGCGAGAGTTATCTGACAGATGTTAACGCAGTCGTGATAAAAGCGCATACACAAGCAATTATGAACACACTTAAATGAAAAAATAGAGAAACTCAGAAAAAGAGAATTCAACAAAAAAAAGATATAAGGAAAAAGCCAAATAGAAATTTTGGAACTGAAAAAGAAAACAGCCAAAATGAACAGCTCAGCAGATGACTCAACAAGAGAATGATGGGGAGTGAGAAAAGATTGAGTGAACTGGAAGAGAAAATGGAAATGACCCAATATGAACAACAGAAAATAGACTAAATAAAACAAGAATAACCAGAGCCTCAGGACCTCTGGGACTGTTAGAAAAGGTCTAACATTTGTGTTCTTAGAGACTGGGAAGGGGAGGTGGAAGGGATTAGGTTAAGAAATAGAGCTGATGACTCTATTTGGCAATAAAATTGGCAAGAAATTTGGCAAGAAAATTAAGCCTGTAATACAAGAGGCTGAAGAAATGGCAAAGAGGATCAGCCCAAGAAAACCCACGTCAAGATACATGATGATTAAAATTAGGGGTTCCCCTTGTGGCTCAGTGAGGATGAACCCAACTAGTCTGATTCAATCCCTAGCCTGGGAACTTCCATATGCTGCACATGTGGTCCTAAAAGGAAAAAAAAAACTTCGGAAAATTAAATACAAAGTCTTGAAAGGAGGTGGAGAAAACAACCCATAAGAGAAAAGCAGTAAGAATGGCAAGGGGAAAGTCTTAAATCAGTAACCTAAACTCCCAGCAAAAGAACCTAGTAAAATTATTAAAAAGGCCAAAAAAAAAAAAAAAAAAAACCACACTGCACGGATGTATTGTACAATGCAGGGAATATAGCCAATATTTTATAACTGCAAATGGAATGTAACCAGTAAAAATTGTGAATCCTGGAGTTCCCATTGTGGCTCAGTGGGTTACGAACTCGACTAGGAACCATGAGGAGGCAGGTTCGATTCCTGGCCCCGCTCAGTGGGTTAAGGATCCAGCGTTGCTGTGAGCGGTTGTGCAGGTCGCAGAGAAGGCTCAGATCCTGAGTGGCTGTGGCTGTTTCATAGGCAGTGGCTACAGCTCCAATTTGATCCCTAGCCTGGGAACTTCCATATGTTGTGGGTGCAGCCCTAAAAAAGACAAAAAAAAAAGTATATTGTACACCTGAAACTTATGTACTAGTGTATGTCAACTATACTTCAGTTAAAACAAGAAGAACCTAGAAAAAGAAGAGCAAAATCAACCCAAAGGAAATGGAAGGGAATAAGTTATTAAAGAAAAAGCAGAAAGCGTTGGCCTTGAAGAGAAAAACAACAGAGAACTTCATAAAACAGCTGATTCTTTGAGTAGATCAGTGAAACTGACAAACTTCCAGCAAGAATGGTGAAGCGAAAAGGAGGAGACACAACTCACTACTGTCAGGAACAAGTTAAATCCTTGCAGACCCTGCAGCATCACGAAGGAAGGGAGTACTACAGACAGCCCTATATACACACCGGTTAAGGATCCGGTGTTGCTGTGAGCTGTGGTGCAGGTAGCAGACACGGCTTGGATTGGTGGTGTGGCTGTGGTATAGGCTGGCAGCAACAGCTCCAATTAGACCCCTAGCCTGGGAACTTCCACATGCCATGAATGCGGCCGTAAAAAAGGACAAAAAGACAAGCAAACAAAAAGGCAGTGTGGTAGTACCTTAAGTTAGTAGCATAAGCACAGATGTAAAAGTCATGGGGATGAAATTAGAGTCTAGAAATACACTCCTAACACTCATAGTTTGTAAAGCTGTCAGGCAATTTGATGAGGAAAGAATAGTCTTTTTAACAAATGGTACTGGAACAACTGGATATGCTCCTGCAAAAGAATGAAGTTGGCCCTGTCTCAAACACCGTACCCAGAAATTACTTCACAGTGGATCACAGACCTAAGTCTAAGACCTGAAATTATAAAATTGTTAGAGGGAGTTCCCTTCGTGGCTCAGTGGTTAACGAATCTAAGAACCATGAGGTTGTGGGTTCGATCCCTGGCCTTGCTCAGTGGGTTAAGGATCTGGCGTTGCCTTGAGCTGTGGTGAAGATTGCAGATGCGGCTTGGATCCCGCATTGCTGTGGCTGTGGCGAAGGCTGGCGGCTACAGCTCCTGTTAGACCCCCAGCCTGGGAACCTCCATATGCCGCGGGTACGGCTCTACATAATGGCAAAAATAAATAAATAAATAAATAAATAAATAAATAAAATTGTTAGAAAAAACAGAGGTAAATATTATTGACCTTGTGTTAGGTAGTGGTTTCTTAAGAGTGACACCAAAGGAAAAGAATAGGTAAATTGGATTTCATCAGAATTAAAGATGTCCATTCTTCAGAGGACTCCATCAAGAAAGTGAAAGTCAACCTACTGAATGGGAGAAAATACTTAAAAACCATGCATCCAAGAAGGGACCTGTTTCTGTAGTATATAAAGACCTTCCAGCCCAGTGATAAAAAGACCAAAAACCCAATTTAAAAATACACAAAGTATCCAAATAGTTTTTTCTTCAGAGCGGAAGTTGCAGTGTCCAGTAAGCGCAGGCGAAGATGTTTAACTTCAGTGCTCGCTAGGGAAGTGCGCGCACAACGGCAGTGAGATACCACCTCACACCCGCTCGAGTGGCTGGCTGAGTCAAAGGCTGTAATGACGAGTGTTGGTGAGGATGTGGGAAGTCGAAACCTTAATGCAGATGGTGAGGATGTCAGATGGTGCAGCCGCTTGGGAAAGCAGTCTGGACCTCCCTCAACACATGACCCAGCAGCTTCTCTCCTAGATAGACCCCCAGAGAAATCTCCACAATAACTTATACATGGTTGTTCGTGGCAGCATTGTTTCTATCCCCAAAGTGGAAACAACCCAAATACCCACAGCGGATAAAGAAAAGTATGGTTTAAGGAATTCCTTGGTGGCCTAGTGGGTTGAGGGTCTCGTGTAGTCAGTGCCGTGGCTCAGGTCACTGCTGTCGCAAGAGTTTGATTCCTGGCCTGGGGACTTCCATGTATGTCACAGCCAGAAAATAAAGGTACACACGTGATCTAGCCACACGGTGGAACGCTCTTTGGTCATGAAAGGGATGAGATGCGATACACATGGATCTTGAAGACATTGTGCTGCGTGGAAGAAGCCAGTCTCAAAAGGCCACGTGTTCTGTGACTCCGTTTCTGTGAAGGGTGAAGGTTGGACAAATCTGTAGAGACCAGTAGTTGTTCAGTTTTAATATTTACCACAGTTGCTTTCATTTCCATAGACAGCACGGATAATGCAGCTTCAGCCTCAGAATCTCTCTGGGCCCCTCCCTCCCACATTGCCAGCGTAGCAGCCAATAGCCAGTGTTTGCACTTTTTTTTCTTTTTTTGCTCTTGTCTTTTTAGGCCTGTACCTGTGGCATATGCAGGTTCCCAGGCTAAGGGTCAAACTCGACCTGTAGCTGCCGGCCTACACCACAGCCACAGCAGTGTGGAATCCGAGCTGAGACTGTGACCTACACCATGGCTCACAGCAACGCCAGATCCTTAACCCACTGAGCGAGGCCAGGAATCGAACCCACAACCTCATGGATGCTAGTTGGGCTCGCTAACCACTGAGTCACGATGGGAACTCCTATACTTAAACACTTACATTTTAAGAAGTAAGTCGAAACTCTTTTTCTACCGTATTTCTAAAGAAAACTTTTTGGTTGTTTGATATAGAAAAGCCATGGCAGAAAAATACATCATGACTGCTGCAAAACTCATCGCTCCTGTAATTGAAACATCGTTTGCTCTAGGTTATGACTGGTAAGAGAAATTCAGCATCAGCTGCATGAATGGTGTTTTCTAGTTTATACTTTTATTGATTTAAAGTTTTGTTATTAGAAAAGTGAACAAATAATTGTGAATATTGATTTCTACTTATCAAGCAAATAACATTATGATAGGCCACTCTAAACGTTCTAAAATATTTTTCTTCTTGTTTATGTCATTTTGTAAATTAAGTACTAAGGCAGATGTGCTACACTTGACACGTGGGTGCATAATTGCTTTCGTCTTGTAAATTCCACCTGTGCCCTCTTCCTTTTTACTTTATCTTTTATCATTATCTCCTTTTTCTGCCATAAATTTGTTAGTACCACCAAACTTTTTATCCTGAGTAATTCCTCTCAGGAATTACTAAAGTTTCTCATTTGTCACACCTAAAGTTTCTCATTTGTCAAATTTATCGGTATAAAGTTGTAAATAAAACATTGTCATGTTTATCAATGTTATGTTCTCCTGTTCTTATTGTCATTTTTTTTGTCTTTTTTTTTTTTTTTAGGGCTGCACCCATGGCATATAGAGGTTACCAGGCTAGAGGTCAAACTGGAGCTATAGCTGCCGACTTATGCCACAGCAACACCACATCTGAGTTGCGTCTGCGACCTCCACCACAGCTCAGGGCAACAACGGATCCTTGGCCCACTGAGCGAGGCCAGGGGTCTAACCCACAAGTTCCTGGGTTAGGGGTCCAATCGAAGCTATAGCCTCCAGCCTATGCCACAGCTGTAGCAACGCCACATCTGAGCTGAGCCTGTGACCCACACCACAGCTCACAGCAACACCGGATCCTTAACCCCCTGAGCAAGGCCAGGGATTGAACCCGCAACCTCATGGTTACTAGTCGGGTTTGTTAACCACTGAGCCACAGAGGGAACTCCCCTTTTTCACTTTACTTTTGATCATTCTGTGTTCTTAATTTAAGGTGTATCTCTTGTAAGCAGTTCGGAGTTGAGTTTTCTGTTTTTATCCACTCTGAAATCTGTCTCTTAATTAGATTATGTACTCTAATTAGCTACTTTATGCACTTTACATTTAAAGTAGTTCCTTATTTAGCTAGGTTCCTATCTCTTATCTCCCTTTTTTTTCTGTTTGTCCCATATATTACGTTGCCCTTTTTTTTTTTTTGGCTGCACCTGCAGTATGTCAGTATGTGGCAATTTCTGGAACAAGGATCAGACCTGTACCACAGCATCAAGCCAACCATTGCAGTGACAACACTGGATCCTTAACCTGCTGTGCCACAAGGGAACTCCTGCCAGATGCTACTTTTAATCTTTCCCCTCCCCCCCTTTTTTTTTTGGTTTATAAATACTTATTTCAGCAATATTCCATTTCTCCCTCTCTTTTTTTAATGGCCACACCTATGGCACATGGAAGTTCCTGGGCCAGGGATTGAATCGAAGCCTGTGTGACCTATGCCATGACTGTACCAATGCTAGATCGGTTAATCCACCACCCTGGGCCGGGGATCTAACCTCTGCCTCAGCAGCAACCTGACTTGGCACAGTCAGATTCTCTCTCTCTCTCCATTTTTTTTTTTTTCTTTTTTGGCCTCCCGGTGGCATACGGAGTTTCTGGGCCAGGGATCAGCCCTGAGCCACCACAGTTGGGACCTATGCTACAGCTGCTGCAGCACCGGATCCTTAACCCACTCTGCCAGGGTGGGGATAGAACTTGCATCCCCGGGCTCCAGAGATGTCACTGATGCTGTTGTGTCACAGCGGGGACGCCTGCAGTTGGATTCTTGACCCACTGTACCGCAGCAGGAACTCCCATTACTCTCTTCTTTATTGTGTCTTGGCGTACTAGGCTAGTACCAGGACGTTACCGCTGCTGTGTTACACTAACATGGCTGTGTTTTGTTGTGTGCTGTGAGGCTTCTTGGTCTCAGTTGCTAATCGCTGATGTAGTTGGGCATCATGTCCTGGATTAAGTGGCATTGGGCTGAGGCTTGAAGGGTTAGTAAGAATAAAAGTGGGGGTAGGGGGGCTGTTCTCCGTGGGCGGAAGCGTGTTCTCCAAGGTCAGGGTGCTGGCAGCCCTTCTTCTGTGGATTCTTCAGAATGATTAATTAGCCCAAAGGTTCCGGCATCCCCAGCATCTAGCCTTAGAAAAGTGAGAAAAAAGCCCACCCTAGTGAATGTTAGGGGGCTTCCTTCCTTCGCAGAACCCGGTCGGAGAAAGGTGGGGCAGCGTCACGCTTAGTCTTTGAGCCGCTTGTTGTCGAAGGTAGCCCAGGGAATGGGTCCGTTGTCTTCGGTGTTTCTGGCTGCCTGGCTGCCACATCTCCGGGTGTGCTCTGCCCTCTCCCAGGACGCCCTCCGCCTTGCATCAGGTCACTTCCTCCCGTCCCTTGTACTGAGCTGACGCTCTCTGGAGCGCCTTTCCAGCCCGCTTTAGGGTCTCCACCCTGTCTTCTTGTGTCTTTCCTGAGTTTCTCATACCTGACTCAGTTCACAGCTCTGCTCCCACCCCACCCGCAGGCAAGAGCCGTGTCTCACGCATCCTGGAGCCCCGACCCAGACATAGGCCCTGATGGCCAACGTGCAGTCAGCGCCAGCCCAGCGGGTCCCCACGTGGCTCCTTGGAAGCCCTGCAGGCCGCTTGGCTGGGGCGCTGCTGAAACAGTCTTTTCCCATCAGACCTTTACAGGCTCCTCTCCCCACTGCAGGCAGGAGGGCTCTTTGGTCAGTCGGGTTAGAAAAATGCTCTGCTTGAAGAAAGATCTTCTGCTTTAATATGTTTTAGTTATTGTCTAAGCCCATGGCTATGATTTATGTTTCAAAACAGAGATGAGAACTATATTTTACGTTGTGGCTAAAGCCGTGACGCAGCCTTGCCCTTGTCACGTGCACAGGGCCCTTCGACGTCGTCTCTGTTCTGCCGGTTCTCAGTTTGAGAGACTTTAGTCTTGGTGCGGTGGGTTTGGTAGCCACGGAAACTGGGCTCAAATTCTTACTCAGAGTTTTCCAGTTTTCCATGAGCGTGATCTCAGGTATATGACAGAAGTGATGCCTGTCTTTCTGGTGAGGACTAAATGTGATCAAGCTTAGGAAGGAATTGGCACAGTGCCTGATAGATGGTTAACGGGAAATGTTTTGTGTGCCTTGGGGAACAGGTCCATGCTTGGACACAAAAAAATTAAATGTCCTAAAAAAATTTAAATGTATTCTATAGAATTTTTTTTCACCATCAGAGCTTTTAAGATGAAAAATATAAACACTTCTGTTACAAATTGAAGTTATTTTATTAGTTAAAAATGAGAATGTAGGAGTTCCCGTCATGGTTCAGTGGAAACCAACCTGACCAACATCCATGAGGACAAAGGTTCGATCCCTGGCCTTGCTCAGTGGGTTAAGGATTTGGCATTGCCATGAGCTGTGGTGTAGGTTGCAGACACAGCTTGCATCTGGCATTGCTGTGGCTGTGGCGTCTGCCGGCAGCTACAGCTCCGTTTTGACCTCAAACCTGGGAACCTCCATATGCTGCAGGTGCGGCCCTAAAAAAGACAAAAAAAACAGAGAGAGGGAGAATGTAGACATCAATCCAGTTTTATTTATAATACCTTAATTAGAAGTGAGAACAGGTAACAAATAATTGGATGAGGAAATTGGTTTGGAACTGTGGAGTTCTCTAGCTTAATGCTTGCATTGGAAGGGGGGGGGCTTAACACTATAGAGCACTGGGGGCACTTTTAAACTTTTTTGAAAAGTCACATTTAAAAAACCTAGTATGGGGTTCCTGTTGTGCCTCAGTGGTAACGAACCCGACTGATATCCATGAGGATGCAGGTTCGATCCCTGGTGTCGTTGGATCCAGTGGGTTAAGGATCTGGTGCTGCCCTGAGCTGTGATGTTGGTGGTAGACGTGGCTCGGATCTTTCGTGGCTGTGGCTATGGCGTAGGCCCGTAGCTGTAGCTCCGAGTTGACCCCCAGCCTGGGAACCTCGGTATGCTGTGGGTGCAGCCCTAAAAAGACAAAGCAAATGAACAACCTGATGTATTAGAGCAAAATAAAAGAAGCTCTCTCTCTCTTTTCGTGGCAGGTGTGTTGAAGTTGTGAAAGGCTCTCAGTATGTAGAGCTGGCAAATGACCTGGAAATCAACAAGGCGATTACGTACTTGCGGCAGAAGGACTTCAATCAGGTGAGTTAAGAAAAATGTTTAGATGGTATTTCATATGTTCATTGGTCAAAGGAATAATATTGTGAAACTCCTTTCTAGAATAGTGTTATCTATGATTATTCTGAAGTTGAGTAATATTTTTATTTGTATCTTAACATAATTTCCTTTAATACAGTGTTTTAATTTTGACCTATTTGTCCTCCTTCTTAAGATACAAATACTAGCCCTATAAAACATGGTTGCTAACTTACTAAACCATATTCTAGTGCAGCGGCAGTTCGCCCCCAAGGCTTTCAGAAGCTTCCCTAAAGCTGGAGGCCTTTTAGGGTCCGGGGTTGTATCTAGGTGGGGCGGGAGCTGGGAGCCTGAACAGCGGCCTGAGTTTCCCCAGCAGCTCTCCCGGCACTGGCTTCTGGGTTTGGTTTACTTGCTGGCGTTGTATTGGGCCCATTGCTACACACACTTTCAGAGCCCCTGGACCCATCTCTGGTATCAGGGCCAGCTTGGAGGTGGGGCGGTGCTCCTCTTCAGCAGTCTGTCTCCGGTGACCCACTGATCAGAACAGAACAGCTTTTGAGAAGGGGCTGGGGACCACAGAGGAGAATAAGGAGAGTGAAACTTGGTACCCAGTTTCCAAAACCCACGCTCGCAGTTTGGGAACCCAGCTCCTGGGAGTGAGGGCCGGACGAAGCCTCAGTGGCTTTCCTACATCCTGTCCCAAGCCAGCTCTGAGTTTTCTTCCTCATCAGGGCCTTTCATTTTCTGGGGGACAGGGCAGTGACTGAGCCCTCCTAGGGGAGAGGGGAGGCCTCTGCGGCACGCCGTGAGAGCAGTTTCTGCTTAGGGGCACGACTCCGTGTGCTTATGACTTCTCTGCACTTGCAAAGCCTAAAAGGACCTCTCAGCTGTCTTTACATCTGTTCCACCATTAAAAACGCCACAGATAAAACTCTGGGGCTATTCCACTGAGAAGTGGAAGTGGAGTGAGACATATTGGCCTTTGGAGTCTTGCTGTAGTCATCTGTGGACAAAAAAACCATTTTTTGTGTTTGGAGAAGTACTGATACATGACAAAACAGAGAAACCCTGTTTGCCACTTTTGATACTTTGTTTTTAAATGGCTTTTTAAGAAAAATTTAACATTATGTTACCAGAGTTCATGTTTTAAAACTGCGTCCACTAAGGAATAAACCTGCTAATTTTTTCATATTAAAATTGATTTAACACAAATCATATTGTTTGCTGCTTTCGCAGTAGCTTTTCCTACTCAAAATACTTTTGTCCCAGTTGCATGTATAAGATTTTAATATCAGTTAGTTTACTGAAGTGTTACGTTTGTATTTTCTGCTTTCTTTTCAGCATTGCTGCTTTTACTCTGCATTTCTTTTGTGGTGTATTGTAAGTTTGATGAGGTGGGTGTAGTACCATCTTAGTTTCAAAGGAGCACTATTAGGTTAAAAGGGATTGGGTTAGAGTAACTCACATTGATTGTAGATGAAGTCCATAACTAAGGGCAAAGAGGAAGAACTGTGTCTTCTTATATAAGCATAGAGTTCTCTAGTTAACTCTAAACACTTTTTTTCAGAAAAAATACTGAAATTGCCATCAGTATGTTTGGCGGTGATAGTGGTGTTTTTTAGTCACCTTGGTAGCAGAGAAGGAGCCCCCGTGAAGCCACAGGTGCATGGGGTGAAGGCCACACTCAGAGGAAAGTGCAAGTTGGCAGCAGGTGCCAGGCAGGAAGGAAACCTGAAATGGAGACTGATCTATTTTCCTAATTCTTTTGGAGAAAAAAAAAAAACAAATCTCAGACTAACAATGTGTATTTTCATTTTTTTTTCACCATTTACAACTAAATTTTGTAAGTTAAAATCAGTTTCATTTATAAATTGATTTATATTATTTTACTTTTAAAAATAGAAATATTGGAGAATGCATTAAAGAACAGTATGAAAACAGCCTATTATTTCAAAGCCAAAAATACCTGAGAATGTTCCTTTTATTAGAGTAACGTAATTATTTAGCCTTTTTAGAATAGTTACAGTTTGGAAACTTAACATATGAAATATGTTTTTATTCTATCCATGTTTTTATTTTTATAATTAATTTTTTTTTTTTTTTGGTCTTTTTAGTGCCACACCTTCGGCATGTGGAGGTTCTCAGGTTAGGCATCGAATCGGCGCTACAGCTGCCAACCTACACCACAGCCACAGCAATGCGGGATCCAAGCCATGTCTGCAACCTACACCACAGCTCACAGCAGCACCAGATCCTTAGCCCACTGAGCAAGGCCAGGGATCGATCCTCTGTCCTCATGGATACTAGTCGGGTTCATTTTTGCTGAGCCATGACAAGGCACTCCCTGTCCATGCCTTTAAATGGGTTTGTTTTTTTTTTTGGTTTATTTGTTTTTGGTTTTTTTTAGGGCTGCACCCGTGGCATATGGAGGTTCCCAGGCTAGGGGTTGAACTGGCTGTAGCTGCCGGCCTACACCACAAGCCACAGCAACGCTAGATCCGAGCCAAGTATGAGGCCTACACCACAGCTCACAGCAGTGCCGGATCCTTAATCCAGTGAACGAGGCCAGGGATTGGACCTGCAACCTCATGGTTCCTAGTTGGATTCATTTCCGCTGAGCCATAATGGGAACTCCTAAATGGATGTTTTAAGTTGTAAATACTTTTTTAAATACTTTAAAGTAATAATTTGGATTGCATTACTTTTTACTATTGTTCAGATTCATGGTAACCTTTTCAGGGAGAATAGATTTGATGTTAAATGTAGTCTTTTTTTTTTTTTTGTCTTTTTAGGGCCGCACACATGTGGCATATGGGGGTTCCCAGGCTAGGGGTCAAATTGGAGCTATAGCCACCGGCCTACACCACGGCCACAGCAACGTGGGATCCAGGCTGCATCTGCGACCTACACCACAGATCACAGTGATGCAAGATCCTTAACCCACTGAGTGAGGCCAGGGATCGAACCTGTGTCCCCATGGTTGCTAGTCGGGTTCGTTAACCACTGCGCCATGACGGGACCTGTCAAAATCTTAAGATCCGTTTCCTTGACTATAATAGAATAGCTGTTTTTGAAAGGAATGTTATAAACTATGATAGCATTCCATTTTTTAAAAATTATCATTGTTACTAGTTTTTTTTGGTGTTCTGGTTTACAGATGTCAAAGATATCAGGGAGCAGCTGTCTTGCTGTCTGCGCTTTAACTTGAAACAGAGCTGTACTGATAGGGGAGTTGTGCCTCTTCCTGTGCCTTATATTTAATTAATTAATTTTTTTTCCTTGTGGTTTTTAGGGCAGCACCTGCAGCATACGGAAGTTCCCATGGCCCTCGGGCTCCCTCCTAAGAAGGTTCCTCGGCCTTTCTTCTGCTGTGCTGATTGAGGCTCAGCGTTTTCTGGGATCTCGGCTTCTAGTGCTATAGCCTCAGTAGCTCTCTGTGCCTGCAAGAAATATTTTTAGTGTGTGGTCACTTTCCCCGTGGGAGCACGGCCTTGTGCATGCTGGTGTCTGGTAACCGGGGTGGAAAGCCTCGACTCACTTCAGGAAGAGTGTGTTTGATCAGGTGTCTCTTAGGCAACCCCTCCAGCCCGTTGTGTGGGGTGAACCCCAGCGCCTGCCAGCCGGGCCAGCCACGGTGCTCCTCGTTTGCCCTGTCATCGGTCCTGATACCGAGTGACTGCACACTTGCCGTGTCCCTTTCCGCAATCTCTAGCCACTCTGCGCCTTCTCCGGTGTGTATCCAGACGCACTGACCTTGTCCCCAGACGTGAGCCTAAGCGCAGTCCTCTGACAGGGTAACGACCCGCACGTATTTCATTCCAGGCCGTGGAGACCTTAAAAATGTTTGAAAAGAAGGACAGCCGGGTGAAGAGCGCAGCTGCCACCAACCTCTCGTTCCTGTACTACCTGGTGAGTTGTGCTCTCACAGCCGCGTGTCGGTCCTGTGGCCTTTTTAGCGGGTGGGGGGGAGCCGGGAGTGCCGCTGGGCTGGGTCTGAGGACGCGAGTGAGTCGCAGGTGGAGGGCGGCCAGAGGCTGCGTGGCCCTGCGCCCCGATGAGAATGCGCTGACCGTCTCTGGAGGCGCAGCCTTGCTGCAGGTGCTGTGCATGGATGATCGTGTCTCCTCAGGTCCGTCCTCTGAAGCCCTGACAGCAGCGCGAGACAGGGACCGCGAGAGGTGGGGGGCGGGGCCCACGGAGGGACAGGTGTTGTTTTGAGCAGGGGACACCAGAGCCCCTCCCCTGAGGACACAGCAAGGAGGCCGCGTGCACGTGTGGAGGAGCGCCCGCCCCAGCCCCGGGCTGCCGCCATGGGTGCCAGGCCTCCCAGCCTCCGGAGCTGTGGGCAGTGCAGACCAGATGGCGTCTCCAGGGGCACGGGCAGAGCACCGCGCTGGGAGCCACGAGGCGGGAGTGGGGACGCGCCCGGGGTGGTGTCTCTGAAGGGAGACGGCACCGAGAGGAGGAGCCGGGAGGAGAAGGCAGGCAGGAAGGGCCAGCTCCAGTGGGGACTGGGGGATCTGTGGGGTCAGCGCCGCGGACACCGGGCAGAGAGAGAAGCACGAGGCCGGGCCGCTCCGACTGCTCCCACAGCACCGGGATGGATGCAGCGGGTCCCCACGGCTGCCAGTGCTGCGTGCGCTTAGCAAGCTGGCAGTGGGCTGTGTGGAAATGGTTCGGTGAGCGGTCAGGTCTTTCCCCGGTTGGGTAGCTGTGTGGGAGGAGGTGAAGCGCGCGGTCAGGGCTGCTTAGCCGAGCAGAGCCACGGGCCTCTGGCTGGTGACGTGCTGTCCCTGTTCTGGGGAAATGTTTGTGCTGGGGCAGCGTGACGAGGCCGGCGTGCCGTGGATGACACGCAGCTGAAGGTGTGTTGTTGGTGTCCGCGTGCAGGGGTGTCTGTTCTTCACTCTAACAAGCTGCCTCCAAACCCAGCTCTGAGAGTCACGGGGAGCTCACGTCCCACCTGAAGGGGCACCTGGAGTCCCACTGGCTGAGGCCGCAGGGTCCCCGTGTCCTGAGCCCAGCCCACGGCCGGTGTCTCCGGCCTCCTCACAGCACTTCTCCAGCAGGACAGCCCGGGTGTGGCACATGGCCAGGTCCACGAGAACAGACCCCAGTGCCAGTGCCCACCAGGCGCCCTGCTTGTTGCCTTCTTACTGGGCGGCGTGAGTGCTGGGGAAGAGCCGCTCTGTGACCGCCGGCCGCACTCAGCCCCACTGCTTACAGCCTCCTGGCCTCCCCTGCAGGGCCTTTAGTTCCTCCAGGCGCTCACGGCCCCCTGTGCTGGGCCCTTTGCTCTTCCAGGTGCTCACGGCTACCTCTGCTGTCATCATCTCTCCCGTCCCCAGAGCAGCCCCTCCCTGCTTTCCTAGGTTTTGTCTGCTGCCTGATCCAGAAGGCCATGCTCCATGTTTTAGTTTTTAGCAGCGGCACCCCACTTTGGGTATCAGTTTGTACATCACAGTTTGGGGCCCACACAAGTAGTTGGATGTGACGTTCATAGCAGCGTTGCTCATAATGCCCAGAGCGGGTGCCACAGCCCAGGTGCCCATGGGCTTCGAGGAGAGGTAAGCGGTAGCCTCCTCTGTGGGTGCTCAGTGCTGTGCCGTCGTGGGCCCCCGTCTGGGTCGCTACCAGGAGGAGCTGCGCGGTCGGGTCAGCGCTGGATGGGGTGGGGCGAGTGAAGCCGGGCGGGAGCCGTGGGCGTTTCTGCATCAGCCCTGCACCTGTGGCCCAGGAAGCCCTCCAGAGAGTAAGGCTGCAGCCTCATGCCGGCATCCACACGTCCTGCGGTTCCCAAGGGCCGCTGCAAGTGGGGTTCCGCCTGGCTGGCTGACGCGGCACGGACAGCACTTAATGGCTGTGGCCTGACCCGTCAAGTTCTGGTGGGGATGGAGAGGAGGCTGTGCGTCAGAAAAATGTGGGCTCAGCTTCGCAGGGCAGAAAGGCTGCAGTGTGTCTGTGGCTGTGTCACTGCCGTAGCTGTGGGAGCACAGACCTGCAGTCAGTGGTGACAGGAGTGGAACCTCCCACATCCAGGTAGCCTGTTGTTCAGGCCTTGACCGTGGGGAGGTCAACAGAAGACACTTCCTGATGGAGAATGAACTTAGTCAGACCAAGATATGCAAATTGTGTTTCTCCTCTCTGTGATCTCAGAGTCAGGAAAGATGTTTGATGAACTTCAGTAGTTTGTATATATTGTATGTTTTATTTAGGAAAATGAATTTGCACAAGCCAGTAGCTATGCAGATTTGGCCGTGAACTCTGACAGATATAATCCGTCAGCCCTTACTAATAAAGGGAATACAGTTTTTGCAAATGGTGATTACGAGAAGGCAGCTGAATTCTACAAGGAGGCTCTAAGAAATGATTCTTCTTGTACTGAAGCACTCTATAATATTGGTAAGTAAAACCCGCGAAATTGCCCTTTTTATTTCTTAAAGAGCTCCAGCTGATTAAGAGAGAGTTCCTTGTAACTAAAAATGGAAAGGAAGACTTGGACTGTAGACTGTTTTTAATGAAATTAATGATTCAGGTGCTGTCCACTTTCAGATTTGGGTGGATGTTGCTCTATTTCCCTCTAAAAAGACTTCCAGGCTCCTCCCGCCATTGTATGAGTCTGACTGCATTCCTACGGATACTGCATAATCTAATCCAACGTGTGCCAGGCTGATAAAAAGTCTGATTTTTTTTTTTTTATTTATTTGCTTTTCAGGGCGTCGCCCACGTCATATGGAGGTTCCCAGGCTAGGGGTCGAATCAGAGCTGTAGCTGCTGACTTGCACCACAGCCACAGCAATGCCAGATCCGAGCCACGTCTGCGACCTACACCACAGCTCACGGCAACGCCAGATCCTTAACCCAATGAGCGATGCCAGGGAACGAACCAGATTTTGTTTTTAATAAACAAAATATTACCGAACTGAACGCTCAGCCCTTCTGGCTCCAGAGGTCCCTTGGCCCCTGCAGGGCTTGCACTGAGCTCCCGGTGCTGAAGGCAACGTCTTGGTGCAACACAGTCGCCCCTTGGGTTTTTAGTGATGTTTCTTCTGAGGTTTTCTTCTCCCGGCTTTTTTGGTTTGCTTTTCTCTTTTACCCTCTTTCATGTAATACGCCTTCCTGTGTTTAGGAATTTGCAGCTGAGACTGGGTGGGACCTCTAAGCCCTGGCCCTGGCCAGGGCCGCCTGTCTGATCTGCATCCTGGGGGCTGCCTGAGAGGCAGCTGGGTCTCTCCTCTGGGTCCTACCTCTCTACCAGGAGGACAGGGGGACCTGGGATGGAAGGAATTAGCAGTTTGACAGGGAGGGGTCCAGGAGGAGAGGGGCGAGCGTGAAGTCCTGGTGCAGGAGGCCGCTCACCGGGCAACGGTCCACTGAGCTGCTTCATACCTTTAAAGGCCTCTCCTCGTCCACTGCTTCACTCAGCTTTGTGATTTCTTTTGTCAAACAGGATTTGTCTGATTTTTAATTTTATTTTTCTATTTTTTATAAATTTGGCTTTTGAAAATTTGCAGCTTCGTGTGTTTCTTGCTTTATGAACCCCTTTCCCACCCCATGATTATAAAATCATTTTTCTATACTTTTCATACTTTTATTGCATTTTTTCTGTTTCATTTTGAAATAAATTTTGAATTTATTTGAAAACAGGAATAAGTTCAAGAAAGGAAGCTATGGTTTTGCCCTCAAGCAGTCCCTTCTCCCGGCACTGTTTACTTGTCTCCTAGGCTTCCTTGACCTTAAATGCCCGTTGCCTGAATTCTGTAGCCGAGGCCATTTCTGGACTGCTTACTCTGTTCAGTTAATCTGTTGGTCATTCCTGCTCCCCACCTCACTTTATAGTCGTGAAAGCTTTGGGGCATGTTTTCACGTCTGCCCAACATGAGTGGAATTTCTGCCCCTGCTTTGTTCCTTTTTTTTTTGAAAAAATTGTGCTCATTATTTTTTCTTCTGGATGAGTATTTACCTAATTGAAATATTCATTCTGTTACTTTGAGAAAACTACTTCCAGTACTAGTGTTTATAGCTTACCTTTTTTTTCTTTTCAAGGCCTTACCTATAAGAAGCTAAACCGGCTTGACGAAGCTTTGGACTGTTTCCTGAAACTGCACGCAATCCTGAGGAACAGCGCCCACGTCCTTTACCAGATAGCAAATGTGTATCAGTGTGGAAACTTAATAAGGACAGTGACTAAATCAGTTGGTGGTTGAGTACCACTTATTACAAATATACTTAAGCAGTGAAGTATTTGATAAGGGTAATATTTTAAAACCTGTCAGGGTAATGTGTGGTGAAAATATTATTTGAGTGATCCTGTTTTAAAAGGTCATTTGTATTATATGAGGAATCTGCAACTATTATTAATATTTAGAGATAATAATTGAAGCACTTGAGTATCATGTCAGGTCCACACAAGGTGTTCATTGAGAGTAAATTAGGTCCTTGGATATGCTAACTCTGACTCTTGTAGAGTATTTTTAAAGCGGCTACTTACTAATCAAAGGGAAAATACTGTTTATTACTGATTAATACTAATGCTTGGATTTGGATAATTAATCTTATTGTAGCTAACATAGGATTAGTCGGTAGAACTCTCCAGAGGCCTTTCCCTCCAAAATGCACAGGAGTTTATAGGACCTCACTCGTTGACTTGCTAGTGCGTGTAGTGCTGTGTTCAGGCCTGGGGAGCAGGCAGATAGACGACGTTGTTCTCCCGTCAGCTTCTGCTACAAGCCTTCGCTTTCTTGGTTTCCTTTTTTTCCACCCCTTCCCTTGATTGAGAAAGCAGATTTTTTTTTTTTTTTAATGGCGGCACCCACATCTTATGGAAGTTCCCAGGCCAGGGATTGAATCCGAGCTGCAGCTGCGGCACCTTCAGATCCTTAACCTGCCGCACCACAGTGGAAACTCCCGTTAATATTTTTAATGCTTTTGACACTATTTGAAAAACACTTGAACTTCTGTCCTTATTTTAAAAATAATAAACTTTGAAGACATTAGGAAGGGTTAAAATCTTGCATAGGCTTTTAAGTTATCATTATCTTGATATAAATTTTATCCATATATGTTTAGAAGAAAGTCTACTGTGATGTGTACCGTTAATAATTTTAAGTATTTTTTGCTGTGCTTCTGGAGGAGTAGATAAAATTTTTTTATAAAAAACTGTGGTTTTGGGAAGTTCCTGCCATGGCATAGTGGGTTAAGGCTCCAACAGTCTTTGCGGCAGTGTGGGTTTGATCCCTGGCCAAGTGCATGCATTGGGTTAAATACCTAGTGTTGCCACAGCTGTGGTGAAGGTTGCAGCTGCAGCTCACATTCCATCCTTGTCCTAGGAACTTCCATGTGCCATAGGCGCACCCCCCAAAAAAACCCCAGTAAACTGTTTTCGGTTTGGGTTTTTTTTTTTTTTTTTTACTTTTTTAGGGCCACACCCATGGTAAATGGAGGTTCCCAGGCTAGAGGCTAAGTCAAAGGTACAGCTGCCGACCTACACCACAGCCACAGCAACGTGGGGTCCTTAACCCACTGAGCGAGGCCAGGATTGTACCCTGTCCTCTTGGATACTAGTTGCATTCATTTCTTCTGAGCCACGACAGGAACTCCACCAGGAAACTGTTAATTCTCCTGGAACTTTGGCACTTGTTCTCAGTGGGTACTGATGAAACAAAAGGAGAGACAAGGTATTTATCTGAGACAAACCTGTTATTTCCAGTGCGGCTCCATTTTTCATATTCATTCCTGAAGATATCCAGAGTAAACGGTATTAAGTAGCACATTTCTATAGACTATAAAAATATTTTCATTACAATGTTAGTTTTAGGTTTGCCTGTTGATCAGTGAATTAAGGAAAATTGTGTTGCCCTTAACGGAAATTGTCAAAGATATGAATTAATGGAGGATCCCAACCAAGCTGTGGAGTGGTTAATGCAGCTGATCAGTGTTGTTCCGACGGACTCCAGAGTGCTGTCCAAACTGGGAGGATTGTATGACAGCGAGGGGGACAGGTCCCAGGCCTTCCAGTACTACTATGAGGTGGGCGGGCGGTCTCGCCTCCCTTGTCTGCTAGCCTTTTGTGAGTTGTGGTAAAAAGACAGCAGGCCTTGTAATTTTAAAAATTAGAAATGCTAATTAGTTTTTAAATAAATAACTTTTTTTTTTTTCTATTCTGGCCACCTCGAAGCATATGGAGCTCCTGGGCCAGGGATCAGATCTGAGCCACAGCTGTGATTTAGACTGTAGCTGCTGCAAGCCCAGATCCTTAGCCCACTGTGCCGGTGTGGAGATCGAACCGGCATCCCAGCGCTCCCGAGATGGCCATCCTATCTTGTTGGGCCACAGCAGGAACTCCTGAATGACTATTTAAAGTAAAATGAAGTATTTGTGGGATATAAAGTTAGTTTTCGATTAATTTTTATAGAAAAAGAAATAAAAGGTAAAAATTCATTTTTCTCGAAACATGATTTCATCCCTTTTGAGTCTATTGCATGTTCAGTCTGACTCAGATCATATGTCAGTATAACAAAAAGATATTTATACCATTGAAAATGTTTCAACCAAAGCTTAAGATTTCCAAATTTTGTACAGTGTCCAAACTTGTACAGTACTTGTGACAGCTCACACTTTTTAGTTAAGAAATGTCACACTGGATAAATTCATCCAAGTAAAATGCTCAGAATGAACTGTGTGTTGTAGCTAAAGCTTGTTGTCACCCAGCTTGTAACTGTGCCTCACACTTGCAGTCGTACAGGTATTTCCCGTCTAACATTGAAGTCATCGAGTGGCTCGGGGCCTATTACATCGACACCCAGTTTTGTGAAAAAGCCATTCAGTACTTTGAAAGAGCTTCTCTTATACAGTAAGTAACTACTATGGTTTTATGTTTAGTTAGAAATCTTGTCTACAATCTGATAGATATACTGAGTTCATGAACACTTATTAGTGAACATTCATGCATCATTAGTATTTTCTTGCATTATTTTTCATTTGACTTGGTCTTTATTGTGATAAATGTATTTCCTTTTTAATGCAAAAGTTTTAAATACCTTCTCGGAGTTCCCTGGTAGTGCAGCAGGTTAAGGATCATGCATGTCTTAGGTTTGATCCCTGGCCTGGGAACTTCCACATGCCATAGGCACAGCCAAAAATAATAATAATAATAATAATAATAATAATAATAATAATAAAATTGAATAAATGAAAAATACCTTCTTTGAATTAGTCTTTTTTCCTTTTTTTTTTGGCTACCCTGGGGCACATAGAGTTCCTGGGCCAGGAATCAGATCTGTAGTTGTGACCTAAGCCACACCTGTGGCAAAGCTGGATCCTCAATTCACAGTGCTGGGCCGGGGATCGAACCTGCATCCCAGCATTAGCAAGACTCTGCTGATCCTGTTGCACCACTCCAGGAGCTCCTCAAGTACTTTTTATTTAAAAAAATTTTTTTTTTGTCGTTTTTAGTGCTGCACTTACAGCATATGGAAGTTCCCTGGATAGGGGTCTGATTGGAGCTGCAGATGCTGGCCTGCACCACAGCCACACCCACACCAGATCTGAGCCACATCTGCAACTATGCTGTAGCTTGTGACAAATACCAGATCCTAAACCACAGATCAAGGCCAGGGATCAAACCCACATCCTCATGGATACTAGTCAAGTTCTTAACCTGCTGAGCCACAACCAGAAGTTTTTTTTTTTGTCTTTTGTCTTTTCAGGGTCGCACCCATAACATATGGAGGTACCCAGGCTAGGGGTCTAATCGGAGCTGTAGCTGCCGGCCTACACCACAGCCACAGCAAGGCCAGATTCGAGCCGCGTCTGTGACCTACACCACAGCTCACGGCAATGCTGGATCCTTAACCCACTGTGCGAGTCTGGGCATCAAACCTGCAACCTCATGGTTTCTAGTTGGGTTTGTTTCCGCTCTGCCACGACAGGAACTCCCCCTAAAAGAAAAAAAAAAATGTGATTTTGAATCATTTGAATGATAAGGAATGTTAAGTAATTTGGGTGAGCTCTGTGTGGAATTAGGCAGTTAAGTTTTATGACATCTGTTAATTTTGAGAATTATGAAACTAATTACCAAGCATGGAGGGTAGTTTTCAGTTTAATTATATGCTTGAGACTAAAGCTACTTAGGGAATACACGGTAACCTTTTTTATTTTTTCTTCTGATCATCACCCAGCACGTTCATACAGAGAGAATTTTCCAGTGTAATATCAGCTGTCTGCACATAACCTCCTGTCTCTTCAGCCTGCATCTGTCTGCCTTCCAGGTGCCTTTCTGGGGTGAGACTGAGACCTCTGGCCTTCGCTTTGCTTTGTCTTGCAGCCTCAGTCTCTCCAGGTTTGGGTTTTGCACCTGTCCTTTTTAGGCTGCTTAATTGATCACATCTTTTTTTTTTTCTTTACTCTTGCTAATGTTCTGTGTTACTTTTTCTCATTGCTTTGCTGTCCCTCTTTAACCCCACATTTTCTTGGTTAATCCAGCCATTCATTCTATTGTTAAACATAGCTTGAGAAGCCTTCTCAGAGAAAATATGTGACCAGATGAATTGACACCATACGTATTTTTATTATGCAAACGCTGCTCTTCAGTCTCAAGTGTTTCTTACTGACTTTCCCTCCTGTTTTTCTCTGAGAAAGAGAGAAGGAAGGAGGTAAGTAGCAGAAGCATTGTTCTATATCAGCAAAAACATTCAACGGAAGTGCATGAAACTCTCCTGTTAAAAGACAGGTTGAAAGATTGAATCAGAAAATCAGGGTCCGTCTGTGTACTGTGTACAAGATACTCGCGTTAGACAGAAGGCTGCAAAGAGGTAGAAGGTAGAAGAATGGAAGAAGGTTTTCCATGCAAATAGAAACCCAAAGACAGCCCATCGAGCTGTGTGATTGTCAGGCGAAATAGACTAAATCACAAGAGAGAGAAGGGTGTTACATATTGACTAGAAGTTGATCACTGCAAACTACATACTAATGAAAATGTAAACATCTGAAGGCCCATCAGGTATATGAAGCAGAAGCTGACAGAACTGAAGAGAGAAATAATTCTATGGTAACGGTTTGAGACTCCACTTTCAGTAATGGATAGAAACACGAGACAAGATGAAAGGAAATGCAGGACCCGACCCACGCTGTAGACGAGTTAGGCCTGACACTCCCACCCAGAGCAGTCAGCCTCCCGCGCGGGCAGAGTGTGCCTTCTGCTCAAGTGTGTATGGAACAGCCCTCAAGGTAGACTCTACATGTTAGGCCATCATACATTCTAAAAGATTGAAATTACGACATACCTTTTTCCATCACAATGGAATGCATCTGGAAATCAACAACAGAAGGAAAACTGGAAAATTCACAGATAGGTGGAAATTCAGCAACTCCCCCTTAACCAGTGGGTCTAAGATGAAATCACAAGGGAAATTAAAAAATATTGTTAGGTGAATGAAAATGAAAAACAACGTACCAAAACTTGTAAGATACAGCAGAAGCAGTGCTAAGAGGATAATTTATCAATCTCAAATTGATAATCTAAACACTTTAAGGAATTAGAAATGGTAGAGCAAATTAAAACCATGAGTAGCAGAAGGAAAGAAGTTAGAAAGTTTAGAGCAGAGATATAAAATAGAGAATATCAAAATAGAGAAAATTGATGAAACCAAAAGTTGATTTTTTTAACTAAACTGATTTTTTAAAAAAGCTAGAGAGAGATGATATAGTAATTAGTAAAATAGAAATGCAAGGAGTTTTCGTGGTGGCTCAGCAGTGATGAACCCAACTAGTATCCATGAGCACAGGGGTTTGTTCCCTGGCCTCGCTCAGTGGGTTAAGGATCTGGTTGCCGTGAGCTGTGGTGTAGGTTGCAGACATGGCTTGGATCCCACGTTGCTGTGGCTGTGGTATAGGCCGGCAGCTGTAGCTCTGATTTGACCCCTAACCTGGGAACCTCCACATGCCTCAGGTAAACCCCTAAAAAGCAAAAAATAAATAAACTTAAAAATCATTTGAGACATAATAAGAGATATGAGATGTGTAGCTTTATAAAACTGACCATCACAGATTATTTTTGCTTCATCTCTAATTTCATATAACTTTTTTCTTTTTAGACCTACACAAGTGAAATGGCAGCTGATGGTAGCTAGTTGTTTCAGAAGAAGTGGTAAGTGCTTTAATTTTATTCATTTTAATATAGAGTGCTTCTCTCTGTCTTTTAGGCAACTATGCACTAAATGTGTTACAGTTGTACATTTGTTTGTTAAGAATAGACTTTGATAAGTAGATATATTTGAAGCATGATGTAAAAGATGCAGCGGTTCCTACGTACACAAAGTTGCATTTACAAATAAAATTCATTAAGTTATTTGTAAAAAAATAAAAATTTCAATTTTTCGATTAGAAAAAAATAAAGGAAGTTGTGTTTACAAAGCAGGTCTTAATCACGGGCCCCGTCGCCACCGCTAAAGTCTTCATTATTTCCCAGAGTTAACACGTAATCCTTTCACAAATTGGCCCCTGGAGGGTCGGCCTGCTGTACGCGTCCATCCACATGCTCCCTTCTGGCCGCCTGGTTGTAAACAGCGCCCGTGAGCCTCTCTCCCACCTGAGCAGCCGCAGGGGAGGCCAGGACCAGCCGGCGAGGCTGGCTTGTTCCCGCCGCTTGGCCCTAGTCATCAGCAGCTACTGTCCCGACTCCATCCCGCGCTGCAGGATCCACACCTT
Source organism: Catagonus wagneri (assembly GCA_004024745.2). Lineage (NCBI taxonomy): Eukaryota > Metazoa > Chordata > Mammalia > Artiodactyla > Tayassuidae > Catagonus > Catagonus wagneri. The sequence continues at coordinate 44,764,520 of PVHT020004944.1, read as the reverse complement.
AATGGCTTTGGGCTAGCGGTGAAGTGAACGTAGTGTTAAAATGTCAAGATTAAGTGGGAGAGAAATGTTAACCGAGTCTGTAAAGTGCTTACGGCAGTGGGCATACAGTTAGTGCCATGTAAGGTTCATGTAGTTTGAATACAGTCCCTCTTATGGAGCAAACATGCCAGGAGAAGTCCTCGAGCCGGGGAAGCACAGACGGAAGTGGCAGCGCTGGTTTCTGCCTTTCCCCTGTCCCTGTCCGTGCCTCTGGGAGCTGGGCAGGGAGGCAGCAGAACACATGCCCCGTGGCCTCAGATCACCCAGAAACTTGTCTCTGGTGTTCCCGTATTTCCTGCTGGCACCCCAGTCTCACTGTCCCTGCCCGTTTGTTCCTGTCCACGCGAGTTCTCAGGTGCCTCGTTCGCTAAGCGTCGGGCTTGCAGCAGTGCCATGTGGGATCTCCTCCCAGGAGTCCTGAGTGCAGGCTGTGGGGAGACAGACCCGCTGGGTGTGCTGGCCGCCCCGGCTCCGTCTCCGTCTCCCTTAGCTCCCACCACGACCCTGAAGTCAGCAGACCTCTGTGCAGAGCGGCCCAGGCAGTCATAACTTCCCAGAGGTTGTAGCAAAGGTTTTCATCCATTCATGTTTCCTATTTGCTGTCGTGTGAAGCTAAATTACTTTATCACTAAACAAAAGGCATTCTATAAACTTTTTTTTTTTTTTGCTTTTTAGGGCTGCATCCATGGCATGTGGACGTTCCCAGGCTAGGGGTCGAATTGGAGCTGCAGCTCCTGGCCTACACCACAGCCACCGCAGCTCGGGATCCAAGCTGTGTCTGCGACCTACACCACAGCTCATGGCAACACCAATCCCTGACCCTCTGAGTGAGGCCAGGGATTGAACCCGCATCCTCATGGTTCCTAGTTGGATTAGTTTCTGCTTCGCCACCACAGAAACTCCCTCTATAAACTTTTTAATGTTTCAAAATAAAATTTTCCAAGTGAATGACCTTGGAATGGAAATTTGTCTATCACTGAAATTATTTTAAGAGGTAGAACTAAATTTCAAGCATCAGTTCTGCTCTACCTCTGGAGTTCCTGTCGTGGCTCAGTGGTTAACGAATCTAAGAACAATGAGGTTGTGGGTTCGATCCCTGGCCTTGCTCAGTGGGTTAAGGATCCGGTGTTGCTGTGAACTGTGGTATAGGTTGCATACGTGGCTTGGATCCCGCGTTGCTGTGGCTGTTGTGAAGGCCGGCAGCTACAGCTCCTGTTAGACCCCTAGCCTGGGAACCTCCATATGCCGCGGGTGCGGCCCTAGATAAGGCAAAAAGACAAAAAAAAAAAAATTCTGCTCTACCTCTTTTTCAGATTTATTTTACCAGTACGTTTTTTTCCAGAAGTTATATTAATGCTTGTGGCAAATATGAAAAGCTTCCTACTAAACCAATGAAATGGTGCCAGCATGTTGCTTTAATGTTTTACGTAATACTACTGATTTTTATAATCTGTTAGTATGTTTATTTTCTCTTCTTTACTTATAGGTAACTACCAAAAAGCACTAGATACTTACAAAGATATTCACAGGAAATTTCCAGAAAATGTCGAATGTAAGTGAGGCTACATTTTGTAACTTTTAAGATGTAAGTTCTCACATTTTATGTCCTATTCTGTAAAAGTTACCTTTGCTATAGTACTTGCATAGCATACACAGATACCAACCTATAATTCATGGTGCATATGTTTAAATCTATGGTAATAGGATCAGAAAATTTGACCATGCAAGTATGTATTTTTATAATATTGTTGATGGTAAACAGATCTGCATTTCAAAGCTTTATGAAATTTTAAGAATAAATTTTAGTTTATTGATTATTTTAAAGTCCATAATCTTGTGGTGCTTAATAGAAAAGGCATTTTTAGCTATCCATTCAGTGTATAACATTTTGAGGATGAAAAAATACCTTTAGAATTTATGATGATAGAACACTAATGATCTTGCTGATACTGATAGCAAATTAATTTTTGTTATGTTAATTTAATTTTATTGGCGGTGCCCACAGCATGTGAAAGTTCCCAGGCCAGGGATTGAACTCTTACCACAGCCACGACCCAAGGCACTGCAGTGACAACACTGGATCCTAAACCCACTGTGCTATACAACCCCTATATTAATTTTAAAACATTATGTTACCTCTTTCCCTTATGTGCAGGCTTTGTAGAAAATACTCATTTCTGGAGTTCCCTGGTGGCTCAGCAGGTTAAGGATTTGGCCTTGTCACTGCTGTGGTGTGGGTTGATCCCTAGCTCCATAACTTCAGCATACCATGGGTGAGGCACAAAAAAAAAAAAAAGACGTCAAAAAAGAGAAAATATTCATTTCTTCTCAGTCTTACTACACAGTGAATTTTATACAACTTAAAGTAACGATACGAAGTATTCTAGCAACAAGATCAGGATCCAGAAAAATATAAAATCATTGTGTTTGTAGGTCTCCTATTCCCACTGAAGTGTATTTGGCCCTGAGTACCCTGTGGTTAAAGAAAAAAAAAATACAGTTGATTGTATGATCTTTACTGTTTATGAGAAAATAAAAATCAGTTCCTTGGAAATAAAATTCCTTCAACTCTTAGAGGGTAGTACTGAGACCCAGAAGGGGAGGAGATAAGGATATTGGAGAAAATGACTCCTTGCTTCAGGAACATCCCGGAAGCGCATAAAATAAGATTGTGAAAAGACCATTTAAATGTTGCCCTTCTGTGACCATCATGCAGAAGAACGCCTTTCACAGCAGTAAAAGCAGATATTTTCTGAGCCGGGTGTTCAGCGGCATGTTCATTGCCGCGCGTTCCTTCATAAGATTTCTGTCCGTTTGGCTTCAGTGAACGCTCTCGAGCAGGGAGCTCCGAATCACGGCCTTTGTTGCCAGCAGGAGCTCAGAGTTGTGTGCCTCCGGCCAGATGTGGGTTCAGCAGCTCGGGACAGCGCCCAGGTGCCAGTCAGAAAGCAGGCTACTTGGGAGTTACTCGGAACACTGTAAAAAGTACACATCTCCAGCCCAGCCTGCAGAGGTTCTGGTTCAGGTTTGCGCTGGACCTAGATACCAATTTTTCTCTTTCTTTTCCTTCTTTTTTTTACTTTATTTTTTTCTTTTTAGGGCTGCACCCGAGACATATGGAAGCTCCCAGGCTAAGGGTGGAATCGGAGCTACAGGTGCAGGCCTACACCACAGCCACAGCAACTCGGGATCCAAACCACGTCTTTGACCTACACCACAGCTCACAGCAATGATGGATTCTTAACCCACTGAGCAAGGCCAGGGATCGAACCCACATCCTCACGGATACTAGCTGGGTTCATTACCACTGAGACAGGATGGGAACTCCCCTATTTCTTTTTTTTGCCAGCTTTTTGTGTGATTCTTAACCTCGGTCACACTAGGAACTGATGCTTTAGAGATGAATTGAGAGCGAGCAGTAGTATCTTTTGGGAATGGAATCTGAGCAGCCTACCCGGCAGTTTCTCAGCTTCTCAACCCCAGACGTTTAGGGCCGGAGAGTTCTGTGTTATGGGGCATCTTGTGGATTCTGGAATGTTGGAGCAGCTTCTCTGGCCTCCACACACGGTTCCAGGGGCACTGCCACCTCCTCTTACGACCTTGTCAGATGTCCCCAGGGGACCTTTGCAGTGGTCCCAGCACCTCCATGCTGGACCGCAGAGGGAGTGTCTTCAGCAAGGGCACACATCTGTAAGGAGAGTTTAAGGTCGCCTAAGAGCCGAGTGATTGCTGATGCCATTGAGAAAGTCTGAGACGCTGGGGCCTGGATAATTTTCAAAGCAAGTGTGACCTGTGGTCTATCCTAACAGTGGCCAGCGGACAAGCCCTTCCTCCTGTGAGGTCTCATTTTGAGCAGAGTGTTTTTTGATGAGTGCAGCAGGGTGATTGGGTCTTAAAATATATTCTTCTGTTATCAAAAACTGGCCTGGTCTGTAGAGTTAAGACATGCTAAATTTCACAGGATGTCTACCAAAAACAGTGTCTTTTAATTTTCCATTAACTATTCCTAAGCCACTCTTTCTAAGGATAGGTAGGTAAGAGAAATAGTTGAATTATTTATAGAAAATATAAATTAACTTCTTAAAGTGAATTATTAAGATCAACTATACATGGGTAATTTACATAGTAGAAATATGGACATTTTAAATTATTTTAGCACCATTACTTTTGTAAGACATTAATGGTCATGAACTAGTCACTTATTTACAAATTCTTCTGGGCTGACTGCAGTGCTGACACACAGCACTGTTCCAGGCCTGTGGATGTGGCAAAAAGCAAAACAGACAAAAATCCTGGCCTTATGGAGCTTGGGTTTTTGTGGGAAGATAAAGGCCATTATGCAATCTGCGCTATGTCGGGAGTCCTCAGTGGTGTGAAGGAGGAGATGAGACGTGTGGGCGCCTCACCTGGGGGCAGGTGGGGGCCTCCTCTTCCAGGGAGGCCAGGAATGCAAAAGGTAGCTGTTCTTCAAAAGAAACGAACCCTGTTAGTGCGTTCATTAGCTTGCTCTTTGAGCGCTGTGTAGAAATGCTTTCCTAAAAATGTTTTTTGTAATTTAGGTCTACGTTTCTTGGTCCGTCTCTGCACAGATATTGGATTAAAAGAAGTTCAAGAATATGCAACGAAACTGAAGAGACTGGAAAAAATGAGAGAAATAAGGGAGCAGGTATCGTATGTGGGCCGAAAACTGCTCCGTCAATCTTGAGAATGCCCGCCTTCCGCAGCTCAGCCGAGCGTTGCTGGGGCTTCTGTCAGTAACATGCTCTGGAAGTTATTTTTCTGCTCCGGCATAGTTTTAGGGTAAAATTCTGTCAGAAACCAGTGCCTAATAGGAGAAAGTACAGTGGACTCAATACAGCCTTTAGTAGACAGCTGCTGCCGGGCTCCCACTTGTAATTCCCAGGACACAGTACCTGCAGGTTACATTATAGACGCAGTGGCACTTGGAGCCCTCGCCCCGCGGGAGCCAGCGTCAGTCACTCGTCTGTGTCCGCAGTGCTGCTCCGCTACGTGGGAGGCACGGCCCTGAGAACGGCGTTGCTCACAGAGGCTTTTAAGCGTGTCTGTGTTCTCGCAGTGTCTTTACTTCTGCAGGAGAATGATCTCTCCTGTGTCTGAGCCTGGAATATTTAAAAATTTAATGTGATTTTTGAGTATCTGCCTTTCATAGAAAGAAATATATTCCTCCTTTTTCGTTTTCCCGTTTTTGGCCACCCCACAGCGGATAGAGTGCCCTGGCCAGGGATCGGATCTGCGTCTCAGCCGCAGCCAACGCCGGATCCTTAACCCTCTCTGTAGGGGTGGGGACTGAGCACGTGTCAGCACTCCACAGACACCGCCAGTCCTCTTGTGTCACCGCAGGGGCTCCAAGAAAAATCTGTTCTTTCAGCTTAAACTTTTTTAAGAATTTCATCACTGGGAGTTCCTGCCGTGTCACAGGGTGAAGATCTGACTGCAGCGGCTCGGGTTGCTGCAGAGGCTCAGGTTCAATCCCCAGCCTGGTGGGTTAAAGGATCCTGCATTCCCATGGCTGTGGTGTAGGTCACAGGTCTCAGGGATTGAACCTAAGCCACAGCAGCCACCCGAGCTGCTGCAGTGACAACACCGGATCCTTAACCCGCTGTGCTGCAGTGGGAACTCCTTACAGTACCTTTTACACCACCTGCTGAACCCGTGTCCTCTTTCCCTTGCTGCAGCTAGTCCGCGCACTACAGATCCCCGCCCCCCCCCCGACTTACATTCTTGAAAGGCAAAAGAGTCTTTATGACAATCTCATGAAGGCATAGCTTTTTAAACTTTTTTATTTCTTTTGTCTTTTTGCTTTTTAGGGCTGCACTTGCGGCATATGGAGGTTCCCAGGCTAGGGGTCGACTTGGAGCTGCAGTTGCCAGCCTACGCCACAGCCACAGCAACGCAGGATCTGAGCCGCGTCTGTGACCTACACCACAGCTCACGGCAGTGCCGGATCCTTAACCCAGTGAGCGAGGCCAGGGATTGAACCTGTAACCTCACAGTTACCAGTTGGATTCATCTCCACTGCGCCACAATGGGAACTCCAACATTTTTCATTTTTGTCGTTTTAGGGCTGTAGCTTTAGCATATGGAAGTTCCCTGGCCAGGTATTGAATCTGAGCTGCACCTGTGATCTACGCAGGCTATAAGGCACTGTTTTTGTAAAAATCCCACTTTTGTTAAAAAAGTAAAAATATGTATTGATATACATTTGTATATATTTTAAACAATGCCTGGGAAGATAAATTCCAACTTGTAACAGTGAAATCAACATCATGGTTGAATGTGACAACCACGCTGCAATGCTGATCCTTTAACCCACTCTGCCTGGCCGGGGATCAAACCTGCGCCTCCACAGAGACCCATGCTGCTGCAACTGGATTCTTTTCTCTCTCTTTTTTTTTTTTTTTGCATTTGGATTCTTAAACAACTGTGCTACCTCGGAAATTCCAAGGCATAGCTTTAAAATTGACTGTAAAGGAAAAATGCAAGATTTCTAAGTTTACATTTGCAAGCTGCAAGAATTGTATACATGATTGCATTTACAAAGTTCAGCAGAAATGTGGGAGGTGGTATAGGCAGGACGAATCCTTGGTATCCAGCCTGTGGTGATTTGGGCCCTGACAGCCTCCTCCAGGGTGAGACTCCCGTGATGCCTTGTGTTAAAGGCTGGAGTCAGACCTGCCTGTGTCGCCTGTGTTAGTTCCTGGGCTCAGGAAGCACTGTGTGATGAGCTGCGCCAGGAGCTCGGAACCTAGCGGGAAATAAAATGCACGCAGGTCCTGGCTGTGCAGTGCAGAGACACACACCGTATGCTGGAGGCGAGAAGAGCTGTGAGACTGGAGGGGCCGCGTGTCCCCGGATGGGGCAGGGCTGGGCACAGGGTTTGGCGTGGAGACGGGAAGGCTCGAGCAGGGGACCTCCACCCTTAGCTCTTTGCCTTGCTCCTCATTTGCGTCTGCTTTGCTCCTCCTGTGGCTTCTCCCAGCTTTCTTGGCCCAGGCGGGAAGAAGCCTTTTTTTTTACATTATTGAACAAAGACATGTTAGTCTAAAAATTTACATAGATATCTTTTGTAAAATTTAGTCTTATTTTTTGTAATATTTTAATTCAAATAGAAATGTATGAAGAAAAATTGAAGATCATTCAGCCACGATGTTGAGATCACTATTAGAAGTTTGGAGTTTATCTTCCCACAAGATAAATTGTTACATTGTTAAAAATATATACAAATGTATATCAATACATATTTTACTTTTTTTAACAAAAGTGGGATTTTTACAAAAATAGTGCCTTATAACCTGCGTTTCCCCTGCTTAGCAAAATAATGCAGGCAGCTCCCATGTGGGCAGCACAGCAGTGTCACTTTGGCCCTGTTTCCCTCTGTTGTCAGTGTCTGTGCCGAGTCACAGGCTGGCCTGTCCCCCTGCTGTCCTGCCTCACCCCAGGCCTAATGGGTCGGGTGCCCGTGAACTTCACTGGGTGTTGGGACTCTGAGAAAGTGGCCTTGCTTCTCCTGGGCCCTGGCCAAGAACGTAATGTGATGCATTCCATCATCACTGACTGGCCCTGGTGTTGTCCCAGATGGGCCTGTGGTCTGCCCCCACATTGTGCTGTATGCACTGGCCCCTCTGAATAAGCTTTTATAGCTTTTTTTTTCCTTTGGTCTTTTTTCTTTTTGTAGGGTCGCATATGCGGCATATGGAGGTTCCCAGGCTAGTGGTTGGATAGGAGCTACAGTTGCCAGCCTACACCACAGCCACAGCAACACGGGGTTCGAGAGCAGCATCTGTGACCTACATCACAGCTCACATCAACGCCAGCTCCTTGACCCACAGAGTAAGGCAAGGGATCGAACCCGTATCCTCATGGATCCTAGTTGGGTTCGTTAACTGCTGGCCATGAGGGGAGCTCCGCTTTATTATTGCACCTACTTTATTTTCATCATTTGTTTTTCGTATTCTCTTTCTCCAGAAGGCCCCCGAGCCTGGACCTGCCCGCCGTCCTTCCCTCTCTGCTCCCGGCTCCTAGTCTTTCTCTCCTGCCCTGAGCTTGGTCATGTCTGTGCTGCCAGTAGTTCATGCTTTTACCTTGTGCACCGGCTCTGTCACCCCCCTCTGTTCCTGCAGCTCCCCGCCCCCGCAGTTCCCCACACGCCCGCAGGGCCCAACCGGCTGCCGGCCTGACCCCAGGCGCCCCCTGCCCCTTGGCTCCGTCCTTCCAGGCTCTGTCCTTCTGAGCCCCTGGCCGTGCTGCCCACCAGCCTCGGGGGCCCTGACAGGTCAAGTTTCTTTGAACTTTGAACCTTATTGGGCAGCGCTGTGCTCAGGGTTCGGTCTGACCTCTGAGGTGCCATCTCTGCCATCTTCTGTGTGGCCCTTAAAAAAGCAAAAGAAATTGGCCATTAACAGATCCTAGGTATTTTGTGAGATTTAATAGTGCTTTTGTTGTAGATGCTGAATTTTAAGTTCTCAGGGATGCACAGTGACGTGCGTCGGAAACGTCAGGGCTTTGTTATGTTTGACCTTGAGGGAGTCTCATCTCGTCTTCAGGTGCAGCCCTGTACAGCACCTGCTTTCTCACCTGTCTTCTTTCTTTAGCGCGTCAAGTCCGGCAGGGACGGCAGCGGGGGTCCTCGCAGCCGAAGGGACGGGAGCGCCGGCAGTGGTGAGTGTCCCACGCCCGGGGGCCCGGGCTCCACGGGCTCCTACAAACACTGTGAAGTCACCCCACAGGGTCCTGTATGCTGTTTGATACACAGTAAAACCTCCCTTGTGCTAATTAACTTTGTGAGCGACGGCCTGATGTGTAAATGAGTGTTTGCAGATGTTGGTGGATGTTAGTTCTGACGTAACCACACCTGTTTCTGCTAATGGATCAATAGACAAGTTGCACAGATGTCCGTAGAGGAGGGTCACCGGGTCACAGATTTTAGGTTTGCATTGTCAGGAGGCGCCAGGGGAGCTGGGGTCTTACAGGAAGCTGACCGCTGCGGGCTTTATGCCCTCCGTCTGGAGGTGGTGTCTGTCCTGTGCCAGCTGTGCACACGCTGTTGCTCTGAGTGGCCCAAGTCGTGGACTCTGCGACTGCTTGTGACTGTGTTACTTAATAAGAATGTTTAGTTTTCCTCTTCTCTTTCCCTGTCAACAGTCTGTGTCCTTTCTCTACGCCAGAGGTAGTAGAAGGTGTATTTAGGGGAAAGAGATGCTAAATTGGGGTCTGTGTCACGTCCACTCTTAGCGAGCCCTGTGCTCAGGCCCAGCTTCATTCTGTGGTAGCTGTTCGTGATCCAGGAGTCGCGACACAGGTAAGTGTGACCCTCGGTTTAGGGAGGCCCTTCTCTCATTGGGTCGTTTACTGGATGCGCCCTGGGTGCCTGGACGTGGGATCGGACGAGACCTGTCCCCGCCCTCAAGGGCAGGGGCCCTGATCTGCTGAGCGCTGCTGGGAGGGTAGGACACGGTCAGAGACTGTCCTCGAAGGCGGAGCTCTGCTCAGCCAAGTGCGCCAGACAGCTGCGTCCACAGGGCACCCAGCCCAGCAGGACACCGAGTTTCTGCTCCCGCGGAGCCACAGTCCTGGCCTGTCCCTGGGTCCCCAGGGCCGTCACCCAGGGGAGTTGGGAGCGGCAGTGCCAGGCCCCACGTGTGCCCTGCCTGCCTGTCATGGGCTCGGAGCTGCCTCAGCCCCACTCCCACCTCCGAGCTTGCAGCGACTCCCAGGGCTGGGGTCACTCCTGGCCCAGCCGTTCTCCGGAGACGGAGACGGCTGACCAGGCTCTCAGCCCATTACCCAGTGCCCCGGGCCGCGTGTGGGAGGAACCCAGCATTTTTAGCGTTGATGAACGCATGTGACGTGGTGCGGTGGTCACCGCGCGGGTGCAGCCCAGGATCAGGCAGCATCTGGTACTTGAGCGGAGCGTGTGAGTAGTCACTGAGTATAAAGACTGGCCCAGACCAGCCTGGGGTCAAGTCAGGTTCTCTCTTTGACGAGAAGCTGCTGGCACCTGGCGCAGGCTCTTTGGAGGCGGCGCGGTCGGTGGGGGCTGGCAGGGTTCTCAGCGCCAGGCGGTCAAGGTTGGGCCGCGTGCTTCCGTCAGGAGCAGCTCAACGCGGCGGGCGGTCTGCCTGCCGCTTCCGCCTGCCTGGGCCAGGGAGCCGCCACCTCCGGTTAGTGTCTCTTCCCTCAGATTCCCGGACCCGACTCCCCGCACTTGAAGGCCTGTGCTCCCTTGAAAGGCCTTCAGTTCTGAGGAGTGGCCGGCGGGTTCCTCCTGGGCCCCACCCCACACCCGCCCTGTGGTTCCGTGGAGCCTCCAGGCAGCTGGTGGCTTTGCCTTAGGACAGAGGGCCTCTCTTTGTCAGGCCACCTCCTGGCGGCACGCCTGGAGCTGCTGTGCAGGCTGGCACAGAGCCGGTGGACAGTCCATGACCCACCCCCCAGAAAGGGTCCCCAGCTGCACCTCTGGGGCCACCAGGTAGCGGCCCCCCACCTGGGGAGGGTGGCAGAGGCCTGTCGTGAGACAGAGGCGACACAGGGTGGCTGCTCTCTGTCTCTGGTGCAGCTGCTGCAGCCCAGCACATGGGCAGGTCTGTGTACCCTGAGCTCTGGCTGCAGCACCCCCAACCCCGGTCAGGCCCCAGGAGTCTGCTTCTCTCTCTCCTGACACTGCCTTTGAGCCCGGACCCCCGGCTGTCGTGTCCCCACGCCCATGTCCTCCTGCTGCCCTCACTGGCCCTGCGATGCCCCTGCTCCAGCTCCCAGGCCGCGAAGGCCGCCCGGCTCGGGGTTCTGAGCCTACGTGCGTGGATGCTGCCTGTCTCTGCTTCCTGTGCCTCATGGGCGCCCCAGAGCCCTGGGCCACTGTGCACATGGCCCCGCCCTCAGCAGCGTCCCCTCCCTGCACGCTGCCCGTCTCAGCTGCCCATGGGAGGTCACCAGGCAGCCGTCGTGCCCACTAAGGGACCCCCAGCACCACCTCTACCCAGACACCCAGCCGTGCACCTTCACGTCTCACTGTGGACGCGCTCTTCTGTCTGGGTCAGACCCACGGCTCAACTAGGGAGAAGGACCGTTTTCTCTGTGTCCCGGGGAGGCCAGCTGGAGCTGGTTGGGTACAGTAAGTTAAAATAAGTGATGTGCCCACAGCTGGATTCGTCAAGTGTTGCCGGGAGCGGACTGCAGGGAACGTGTGATCAGAATCATTATTACAGAATGCATGATCTTTTATATAAATGTATTATAGTTGATACAGACGCTCTTCCTGAAATGCTTGAGGGTCCTTGAGTATCGTTCTTTTTTATGGATCAGACTGGTCTCATGGCAGCCGTATCTCCCTGTTACTTTGTTTTACAAACCCAGCGGCCTTCTTGGGTCCTCAGACCTTAGGGTGTGTCCGAACCACTGTGACGGCTTGTTAGGACAGACAGACTTCAAGCATGGTGCCACTCTGTGCGGGGCCAGGCCCGCTGCTGCTGCTGGTCTGGGTCCTCTCCTGGGGCTGCTGCTGTATTTTAAAGGAGGTGATACAGATTACACGTGACCTCTGCACCACTGCACAAAGCCATGTTCACATGCGTGACAGTCTGGGGTCACCCAGCCTCTGGCATTGAGCCCTGGCCCCGTCACCCCAGTGTGTTCCCCCAGGAGGTGGTGTGAGGAAGCCCTGGGGGCTCCGGTGACACCTGTGTGCAGGTGCTGGGCACACGCTGTGTTACCGTCGTCGCTGGGTACAAACTGCACTGAGGAGCAAAAGCATTTAGTGTAGAAACCATCCGTTCCAGGATTTTCAGTACTTGAGTTTGTTTTTTTACAGAATTAACTTCAACAAACTTTTTTCAACTACTTGAGGTAAAAATGCATTACTCTTTTTATTTTTTTTGGCAGCACGCGCTGCATATGGAAGTTCCAAGGCCAGGGATTGAACCTGAGCTGCATCTGCGGTCTACACCACAGCTGTGGCCACGCCAGACCCTTAAGCCACTGAACCGCAGAAGTCTTTAAATTGTTCCTCGTTTACTCTGTGTGAGACCAAAATGGTTTGCTGTCATTTATTGTGTTCTGTGTGAACTTCTCTTGAGCACTGTTTTCATTTCGTTTTTGGACGCTGTGACCCTTCTGAAGTTTTGAATTCATGCTGCTGTGCAGGGCGGGTCTCGCCGTCTCCCTTTGTGTGAAGGGAGCGCAGCTCCTCACCTGCCGGCCCCGCACAGCCCGCCTCCCGTCCCCGCAGCTGGGCTGCTCCTCGAGAGCTCGTGGCGGCCTCAGGGCCTCGGCACACCTGCTGAGAGCGTGTGACGGCTGCTCGAGTGATGCTTAACTCCGTGACAGGTGCCGAATGAGAGCTCCTAGATTTGGGGGAACAAGAGTGATACCCCCAGAAATTGGCCATCAGATGAAGTAGCCTGCCTGTTTTTTGGCAAATAAGTAGCTTTGCGATTCAGAGTGACTCTTCCGGTCCCCTAGCATGTGTGTTTCTGTTTCCAGAGAGCGGCCAGAACCGTAGCAAAGGTGAGCGAGTCAGTGCCCAGCTCCGCGCTCTGCCCGGGACGGACGAGCCTTACGAGAGCAGCTGCAGCAGGGAGCTCGGCAAGTGCGGCCACGGCCACGGGCAGGGCGGGCTGGGCAGGCCGCCGAGGCGCTACTGGGAGTCTTACAACACCAAATTTTCAGTGACTTGGGAGCGTTTCTGCTCACTCTGGGCTGTTCAGTTTTGATGCTGAGACAGACGGGTGGGTTTAGCGTCAGCTGGCTGGTTTTTTTGTGTTCATTCTTCTAACACGACCATCTGCTTTGAAACCTAGATGCCTCCTATGTGGATCCACTTGGCCCTCAGGTAGAAAGACCGAAAACTGCAGCCAAAAAGAGAGTCGATGAGGATGATTTTGCTGATGAAGAGTTAGGAGATGATTTGCTTCCGGAGTGATACGTCTTTTACTATGTTATTTATTAAAGGAGAGAGATCGTCTTACAAGATAATACTCATGTTGAACTTTGAATTAAATATCCAAACTTTAACTTTGCACAGTCAGCGCTTTCAGCAAGTGTATTCTGTGAGTATGGGTTTATGTTTTGTTTTAGTTTTAATGGAATGAAAAACATGTGAAACTAATGCTTTAGGCCAGCGACCAGCAGCAAGAAGGAAATCCTGCAGCACCCCCCTTCCTAGGAGCTGCATGCCTGTCAGAATGTGTGTGTATTCAGTTTACCCTGCTTACTGCAGTGCTGCTGTTCGCTATAATTTAATTAAAACAGCATGTTAATGACGGAAACACTATACTGATGTCCTGGTTTGCGGCTTGAAAAGCACCGTGCTGGAGCCTATTCCTGGTGAGTTTCATTCCAATGGAGCTGCTCTGAGTTTGGAAACTGAGTCCTTGGAGGTTTGGCCGCGTGGGGTTGTGACGCTGCTGGTTAGGTTTTGGAGGCGGTAGGTGCAGTGGGAAACCGCTGAGCCACAACTCTGCAGCTCTTTTCCGTGGTTCCTTTCTGCCTTCAGCTCCGTGGCGCCAACGGCCCTGAGCCACGCCAGCCTTGTGCCCGCCTTGCCATTTGCCACCCGGGTGTGGGGTCAGGGCCCGCATCTCTCACAGTGTGCCCTGCTGTGCAGCACTGTTCAGGGGACGCGCAGTGACGGGCAGTGGGGAAGGGGCTCGTCCCCCCGGCCCAGCCCGAGAGAGGGCCGACCCCTCCGGCTTTGCCTTTGCATCGTTGCAGCCATGCAGTCTCCTGTTGGGTGCAGGAGGAGGAAAATCCCCGTCCTGTCCGAGCAGGGTCCCTCCTCCCTAAGCAGCAGGCTGTGATCTCCAGGTCGCCTTCTGCAAACGCAGACACGCTCCGCAGGGCCAGTCAGGGTGTGGCCATGCCTGACACAGAGCCTCAGTTCTGCCCGGGAAGAGAGACAGAAAATGTGGTTTTGATGGGGCTGAGGTGCTGCTAAGGGCAGTTATGAAAAGAAAACGGAGGAGGGGTGGTGTGGAGGAGGTGAGAGAAGCGGCGAGGGGAGGCAGAGGCACAGACGGGCGCAGTGAGGTCGTCCGCGGTTTACCACCAGCAGAGGGCCCGGAGCCCTGAGCAGGGCGGACTCTGGCTCCCCGCAGCTTAGAGAGCAGCTAGGTATATAGGGAAAGGCCTAGTTTCTCTTCTGAGCACAGGTTGGTGATGGAGTAAGAACCCGGGAAGATACAAGTTACGTTGTTACAGTTTAACAGTTTCTCCAGCTCTTTGTGTCTTGCTGCTTTGTGTTTCATTTTGTACAGTAACCACATAACAGTGAGCTGGGGAAGCCCTGCAGCCAGGCTGCGAGTGTCAACATGAGGAGGACGGGGCAGGGCCACAGGGCCCTGGGGCAGCGGAGACAGAGGTGGAAACACGCCTACGGGAGTGGTGGGGCGTGCTGGAGGGGGTCCGCTCCACACTCCACGAGGGAGGCAGGGCCAGCTCACATGGAAGAACAGAGTTTGGGTCTCACTCTAGCAACGACAGATGCCCTTAAAAGGCTTTACTCAAGGAAGGCGAGTGTCGTGATGTGGTTTAACCCTTAGAAAGCAGCGATCACACAGGGTGCCGTGAGGACAGGCGGACTGAGGCAGGCAGGTTGGAGGCGACAGAGGCGGAGCTACCAGCAGCGGCCTGGGTAGGGGCGGAAGTGATGGGCAGGTTTTTAGCAGTAGAAGTTAGGAGAATTGGTCAGAGCCAGTGCACATCGTGGAGGCAGCCCTCCAAAGACTTAGTCACGGATCGGATGTGGGTTGTGAGGAAAAGAGAAGGATGGTAGCAAAGTTGGTGGCTGAGGAGCCGAGCAGCTGGTGTTGCCTTCGGAGGCGGGTGTGGATTTCGGGGGATCCGTGGTCGCGCTTTAGTCATGTTAAATTCAAGGTGTCTCTTTTTTTTATTGTTTTTGGCCACACCCGCAGCACATAGAGGTTCTCAGGTCGGGGATCAAACCTGAGCCACAGCAGGGACAACCCCAGATCCTTAACCCACTGAGCCATCAGGGTGTCTCTGAAGCATTTGACTGGAGACACAGGGGAGGCAGCGAGTTCACAGATCTGGGCTGCATCCGTGTACAACTGCTGCTCGCTGCCCCAGGATCCGGTGAGGTCGCCTGGGGGCGGATAGAAGAGGCGGCCACACAATGACCCTGCGGACCCCCAGCAGGGCAGGTGGCAGGGCGGGTTCAGAGCTGAGGGAGTGGGACTTGCAGGTCCGGGGAGGGTGCCCCAGACCCTGCGAGACCAGGCCAGGGAGAAATTCATGCTCAGTTGCTGGAGGACAGTCAGGAAGCTCTATTCCGGGAGGAATCGACATCCCGCTGACTCATCGCGAGGGCGTCTGCCAGCCTGGAGCATCCGCTGAGACGCGGAAAGGGGCCCTTCCAGGGAGAAGAGGCCTGCAGGGCTTTTGTATGCTCTTGGCCCCACACCCTAGAACCTCAGGCCCGCAGGTCCTCACTGGCCTGTGCTGAGCTCTGCAGTGGTGCTGGGGCCAGGGGAACGGAGCCTCAGAGACTCAGAGTTAGGTCTCCACTGGGAGCCTAGACTATGTACTCCTTCGCTGCGAAGGAGGCCAGTTCGGTAAACTGAGTCCCTGGGGTCCTTAGGGAACAAATACCCAGCAGGATACAAGGATGGTCTGTGAGGCTGTGTGGGGCAGGAGCTAACAAGAGAAATGCACATCCCCCAGGGACTTAGTTGACTGGCTTGGCCTCCTTCACATCGTCTAGGCTCTCAATCAAAAAAAAACTGGAGGGACAGACATGAACTGGGAGCGGACTGTTAGAGAAACAAATCGCTTGCAGCCTCTGCAGTTCTTGTGAATGTAGCACTTGGCTTACAATACAAAGTAAACAGGTGGAGTTTCCTGGTGGCCTTGTGGTTAAGGATCCAGTGTTGTCAGTGTCGTGGCATGGACTCAGTCCCTGGCCTGGGAACTTCTGTATGCTATGGGCGTAGCCAAAAAAAAATAAAAAAAGTAAATTGGCAAGAAATGTCCAAAAATCGAAAACATAAATAGAAGCAAACACTTAGGAAATACAGATGGCAGATCTAGAGTGTTGGAGTTTATGAATAAGAGCCAAGCGGATAACCTCACATTGAATGAGGTACTATTTGAGGTTGTTTGGGTCTATTTAACCATGTCCTGGACATAGCAGAAGTCAAGGTTAGTGAACAGGTCATTTAAAAATAGTAAATTGAGGTGTTGCCATTGTGGCATAGTGGAAACGAATCCGACCACGAACCATGAGGTTGCAGGTTCGATCCCTGGCCTTGCTCAGTTGGTTAAGGATCTGTCTTTGCCATGAGCTGTGGTGTAGGTTGCAGACGTGGCTCAGATCTGACATTGCTGTGGCTGTGGTGTAGGCCTGTGCTGTAGCTCTGATCAACCCCTAGCCTGGGAACTCCATATGCCGTAGGTGCGGCCCTCAAAAAACAAAAAATTAAAAAAAATAAAAATACCACATTGAAGCACAGAAATAAGAATGAAAGGAATAAGGCAGATGACAAGATATTTGGGACGTGGTCAAGAGTTTAAGTAAATAGGCATTGGAGTTCCTGTTGTGGCTCAGCGGGTTATGAAACCAACTAGGATCCAGGAGAACACAGGTTCAGTCCCTGGCCTCCATCACTGGGTTAAGGATCCAGCGTAACTGTGTGTAGGTCGCAGACATGGCTCAGATCCCACGTTGCTGTGGCTGTGGTGTAGGCCAGCAGCTGCAGCTCCGATTCAACCCCTAGCCTGGGAACCTCCATATTCCGCGGGTGCAGCCCTAAAAAGAACAATCAACAAAAAAGACTGATGAAAGATAAAATATAATAATGAAAACACTTGATTAACCAAAAGAAAGGAAGGTAAAAGAGAAATAAAAGAATGAAGAACAGCTGAACAAATAGAAAACAAGTAACAGGATGATAGGACTTAAACCCAACGCTCTTAGTAATGACTCTACATTAGCAACCACAAGTGGATCAAAATGTAAGACCCAACTATATGTTGGTTACAAGAGACTTATTTTTTTATCCTTTGGCTGCAACCACAGCATATGGACGTTCCCAAGCCAGGAATGGAATCCATGCTGCAACTGTGACCTGTTCCACAGCCGCAGCAACGCTGGATGCTTAGCCCACCGCGTCACAGCAGGAACTCCAGGAGACACTTTAAATGTGAGGGTCCAGATAGGTTGAAAATGAAAAGGTGCAGAAAGATACACTATAGAAACATCAGTCACTAGGATGAAGGGACTGTGTCAAATGATGCAGGAAGATCAGGCAATATAAAATGGACTTTGGTGAAAGTAACTACATGATTTCAGCTTTGTTAGAAGCCCTTGCCATGAAATGCTGGGGACAAACGCCCCTTGGGGTCGAGCAGAGACTGGGAGGTGAGGCCTTGGAGCCAGGAAGAAAGACGTTGTCTGAGTCGTCTGGCTGCAAAGTAGAGCAGAGAAACGTGGTGGTCAGGGTGGGGCCTGGGGTCAAGAAAGGTTTGTCGAGTGTATCAGGAAACATAGAGAGGCAGCAGAACTTAACGGAGTCAAACGCAAGCAGGCTGGCGTCAGTGGTGGTAGAACGAAAAATAAGTGTGTGCAGAGCACAGGGCAAGGAGGAAGACGGGCAGTAGAGAAGTGAGGATGGAAATGGAAACCAGCCCTCTTGGAAAAAGAATATAGCTCAGAAGGTGATACCGTGTGTAGTACTCTGAGATGTGTGGACCTCAATTAGAACAGAGTCCAGGCAGTCCAGGTGTATGAACTGACTAAAGCTGAGTTTTTTTTTTTTTAATTTTTTTTTGTCTTTTTGCCTTTTTCTAGGGCCACACCCATGGCATATGGAGGTTCCCAGGCTAGGGGTCTAATCAGAGCTGTAGCCGCCAGCCTTCGCCACAGCCATAGCAGCGTGGGACCCAAGTCGTTTCTGCAACCTACACCACAGCTCACGGCAACGCCAGATCCTTAACCCACTGAGCAAGGCCAGGGATCGAACCCGCATCCTCATGGTTCCTAGTTGGATTCATTAACCACTGAGCCATGATGGGAACTCCCAAAGCTGGGGTTATTCCAGGCAAAGGTAACAGGTAAAAAGGAGCAGAGGATTCAGGGTATTTCCAAGGGTGCACTGAGTGTTGCGTCATGAACTCTGCACCAGACAAGAACGGAAACGAGGGCAGAAAAGTGCAGGCCCGGAAGACGTGAGCTCAGAGCATCACAAGTGTGGCGCGGAGAGCAGCAGGTGTCAGGAAGGCAGTCACGCCTGGTAAGGACAGCATCTGCGGTGTGGGCGCACTCTGAGAGCTGAGATGAGATGGGAGAACAGACAGCAGGTGCCAAGGTACCACTTAGAGGCTGGGGTGCTGGGCGACTCCTCTGCAGGGGTCATGGGACATCCAGGTGCTGCCCAGGACGAGGGCAGAACAAAGTGCCTGTGTGGACCTGACCTTTACAGGAGGTAGGTGGTAACCGGGAAGGGAGCTGGAAGCAGACACTCACACTCCGACTCTGGAGTCACTGGGCCTGAAAGCCTTTCCCCAGCAGCTCCGTCTGTGCCAAGGAGCTCCAGCTGGGCCTGTACCCGGGCTGCTGCGTGATGGACGGGTCGGGGGAGGATGATGGCTTTAAATCAAGCCCACAGGGACGTTGAGATCTTGAGTGCAGAGCACCGCCGGGCATTCACGGCTGAGGGAGCACGACGAGGTTGCTTTGGACTGTTTTGTTGCCTTTTTCTCCCTTGTCTTAACGTTGGATTTAACTGTTAAGTTTATTTCACGTGATTGTAAATATGTTCAGATTTGAGGATAATTGATTGCAGACACTTTGCACCTGTTTATAAGACAGTTTCTCAGTTGTTCGGTATCACAAAGATGAAATGTTTATGTTCTGTCAGCTGGGCAGCTCTTTTCAGCACTTCGTGATCTTTCAGAAAATGAGAACTATGGAAGGATTTTAGTTTCCAAGTAACAGGGTGGAGAACAGCTGCTGCGTCATCAGACAGTGGAGGTCCTCTGCTGAACAGTCAGCGGCCAGCCCTGTGTCCACTTACGCTGTCCTAAGGCACAGTGAGAATGAATTCCTCTGGATTCTCAGACCTACTGATGGTCTTTCTCCTAAAGGACTCCCAGCCTTTAACCAAATTAAAACACAACAGTGGGTGTTTGTGTATTGATATGTTTATTCCCATTTCACCAGAAAGGAAACAAAGAACATAAACAATGTATCTACTAATCAGAAAAAAAGTTCTGTAACCTCAGACCTTTACTCACCAAGCTGTAAACTGCTTTAATCGCTTAAATTGGAGATTTCCGTGGGATTTTCAGCAGTGAAGTAATGCCTAAAGTCTCCAGTTATAGTACATTCAAGGCGTGCAAAAGTGTTGTTTTTCTACACAGGACTGAAATGCAGTTTAAGCAATGGTTTACAAGGCCTTCAGATACCAAAGCTGCAAACCATTGAAGGAGTCATCAGTTACGTAGTTTCTATACTTTTTGAAAACCTTTCAGCTGTTATCAATCTTCTGTTTTTATTTGCTAAGCATGGCTGCTGTAAAAGGACCGATCGTATTCATTAGCCTGCCACCTAAAAAGCATTAAGCGTTAATTGACAGAATGAACAAATGAGCCCCTTAGCGTCTGTGCCTGAAACAGTCCCTTGGTTTATTTCCTTTATTTACAGCGTAGTAGGCTCATGGTACGTGACTGCTCGCACTCACAATTCCGTCCTCGCGGGCTGGAGCTCCGACATCAGAGCCCAAGGGAAGCCCAGTTCCAGCCATGAGAGCGCGAGCTGGGTGGGCTGGGTGGTGCTTTGACTTGGGAGCTGCCGGCGGGCCGCCGAAGGGCAGCTTCCTGGGTGTCCCGGGGAAGGAGCAACGCCCCCCCCCCCCCCGGCCCACGACCTTAGAAACACTTTCAGTCTCCAGTGCGCTCCCAGAGCCCCGGACTCGAGAGGAAGTCGTCGTCGTGGCGAAGAGGCTCCTCCAGGCTCGGCGCGCTGCGTCTCCAGGTGGCCGCTCCCGTTCGCGGAGAGCGTTCCTCCCGGAGGCTCTTCCCACCGACCAGAACCTGTCCGACTTCCCTTCCAACCGAGGCCGCCTCCTTCCGCTCAGCGCCGCGCGGCTCCGCTTGTACGTGTCCGCGCCTCCGCGACCACCGCCAGCACTTTGGGGAGATGCTGCGGCCCCCGGTAAGTGCGCGGCTCGGACAGTCGGTTTCTCGCTCCGGGCCCGGAGCGGCCTCGTGCGGCCCGCGCGCCCGGGACTCCCTGGGGCCGCCGCCGGGCCCGCGGCGCCGTCACAGGCACTCGCAGCCCGCGGCGCAGCAGCCTGGCCGGCAAACGCACACGCGCACCGCGCACCCGCGCCCCGCGCGGACCCCGGCTCGGGGAGGCGGCGGCGGGGGGCGCGCGGGCCGGCGGGGCGCAGGGCCCCGGGGTCCCCGCGGGCGGCGAGCGGGCGGGGAGGGCGCGCGGGGGCCCGCGTGGTCCGCTCCCATTTTCCGGGTGGGGGCGCAGGGCGGGGTCGCGGGGGGACGCAGGGCCGGGGACGAGCGGGAGACCCGGGGGCGCGGGGCGGGGACGCGGGGGGCGTAGGGGGCGCGGGGCGGGGCGCGTGCCCCTCCTCCGCGCGGCGCTGAGCGCGGCCTGTCCCGCAGGTCTGGGCGCTGGTGGCCGGCGTTCTGCTGGCGTTGTCGCCGAGCCGGGCAGGGGGCGCCCCGAGGGCGGGCCGGCGGCCGGCGCGGGCGCGGGGCTGCGCGGACCGGCCCGAGGAGCTCCTGGAGCAGCTGTACGGGCGGCTGGCTGCCGGCGTGCTCGGCGCCTTCCACCACACGCTGCAGCTGGGCCCGCGCGAGCAGGCGCGCAACGCCAGCTGCCCCGCCGGGGGCAGGCCCGCCGACCGCCGCTTCCGGCCGCCTACCAACCTGCGCAGCGTGTCGCCCTGGGCCTACAGGTGAGCGAGGGCCGGCGGGCGGGCGGCCGGGGCGACGGGCCGGGGGGCACCTCGTTCCCACCAGGGCCTGTCGCCTCCTTCGAAGGAGACCTGCGGTCTCCGTTCCCTTTTCCGCTCTTGTAGCTGCAGTAGAGTTTCTTGAGCACCTGTTTTCGGCCAGGTAGGTGGTGAAGGGGGCTGCTCAAGGGATCAGGTCCGGCGAGCCATTGTTAATCGTTGTAGGATTGTGCGCGGGGGCGGGGGGGGGGGCATGGGCGAGGTCTCCCGTGGGATCCTGTGGATGTTTCTCAAGTGCTTCTGGTGGGCTAGGGGCCCCGGGCCTCTGCTCCTCCAGCGCGCGCTCTGAGCCCGTCTAGCCTGGGGGCCCAGGTGGGGGGTGATGGCGGTGATTGGGCAGCAAATGAAGCGGGCCGCCTTCGGGTTCGGTAAGCTACGTGTGTCGTCGTTTGAAGGGGGGCGGAGGCTCATACGCTTTGGAGAACAGGCCTAACTTGAGGCTGCTGGTGAAGAGGTCATCTGAGAAGGAAGGGACAGCACGCACACTGGGGACAGAGTGGCTGGAGAGCCCTCAGCACACGTAGGACAGTCTCCTCCTCCTTTATCCCGGCTTTTCCATCCCTGCTGCGGTCACCGCCCCAAGGGGGTCAGGGTCTGGTTAGTGGTGCTGGGAGCCCTCATGCCACAGCCTGGAGAAGCGAAAGTGCTGGGACGGGATGGCCCAGGGGCTGGGAAGAGAGCGAGGGCCCCAGGCGTGGGGGTGGGGGTGTGCGTGCTCACGTGTGCACGTGCAGGCAGTTGCGGGAGAGGGGGCTGGAGAGGACGCGGGGCTGGGTTAGGCAACGCTGCAGGGTTGGCGCCTGCCCTTGAGGGTGTTTTCCATCAGGGAAGCCCCACAGGCACGCGTGCCCCTGATGCGGGATTAACCGCAGGGGAGACGCTGCGGGAACAAATTGGATAGCTGTCCCCAGACCAGGTTGAGGCTGGCGGACGGGTGCTACTCAGGAGCACCTGGCGGGCGTGGCTGCGCGGGGTCTGGCTTGGGTGGTTGATGTAGCAGGGTCTGGCTTGGGTGGTTGATGTATTTAAGGAACAGAACGCGAGGAGCAGGTTTTTGAGAAGGAAATGAGTTCAGCTCTGGACAAGTTGCCTGTTGTGTCTCTGGCAGCCGGTGGGTGGAAGTGTGGTCCCCGGAGCGCAGGCCAGGAGTTGCCAGTCCCCAAGTGCAGCACGCGGTGAGGGGAGTTGTTCTAGCTTCTTTCCAGGGAAAGAGGCCAGAGCCGAGGTGGGGGGATGGCGTGGCTGGGGAGGTGGTGGCCCTGACCTGGGATGCCCTAGCTTCCCAAGTTCAAGTGAAGATTAGAGAAAGCAGTGCGCGTGGCAGCCCCGAGTCTCCCCTAAGGGCGGAAGAGCCCTGGGCTCAGCCAAGTGTCCGGAAGGCTGCAGACACAGTGCTTTAGAAAGATGGAGGGGGAAATGGAGTGCAGGTCCAACCTGAAAGGCACAGAATGGGCCACTTCAGGTGGAAAAGGTAGGTTTTAAAATAGAACTTTGAAATAAAAGGTGGTTTTCCGTGTATCTAGGGAGACACGGCTGGTTCAGTCGTGTTGGGACTGAGTAACCAGCTAGAAAAAATACAGTTATCTCACGTCGATAGTAAATAAGTTCCAGTTGTCTGAGACTGAAATGTAAAAAACCTGTAAAAACAGGTGAGTTTTGTTTATACTCCTGAGTGGAGAAGGCTGGTCAAGAGGCTCACAGATGCCCAAAGTCATAAAAGAGGCAAATGACAAATTTCATTGGGTGATTGTACGCCATTTCTTCTTGGCAAAATTAAAAAATATACAAGGGCAAACTGGAAGAAGAAACTTGAAGCTCATGTGACCAAGGGCTCATTTCCTGGAGAGCAGCCACAAACCAAGGACAAGACCTAACTAAAAGATGACAAAGGTGGGGACGGTCCCCAGGGAGGGAAGTCACATGATCCCAACTTTGAAGGGTGGACAGACCTGGCCCTCAGGCATAGTAGTGAAACAAAAGTGCACTGAGAAACCTTTTTTGTCGGGGACCCCCTCGGACATCACTGGCAAGGGAGTGAGGACAAGGCTTTACTGGCGGGGGGTGGGGGCGTGAGCTGGCGCAGCTTTGATGGAGCAGAGTTGGGTGTTAACTGTGACACTTTCAAATGCATGCGTACAGACGGACACGCTGTTCTGCTTACGGGTTTCCTCCTACAGCCGCCTGAGCCCCATGTGCGGCTGTGTGTGCTGGACTCTGGCTGTGGTCACAGCAAGGGGCGGAGGCACGTACGTGTCCACCAGGAGGCAGCTGGTCCCGTCGAGTGCTGCAGAACAGCTGTAGACAGGCCGACGTGGGTCCGCGGGGCCTGGCAGGCGGGGGCGGTGGAGCCCGAGCTTGCTGCTCTGAGGGAAGAGCCGCTGCTCCTGCTCGGAGGTAGCCGGGTGATACTGGACACGTGTGCGGGCAGCCACATTTCAGGCATCCTTGGGACATGGCTGTCACGGGGCCTCAGCGGAGTTGGGAGTCTGGGGACAGCGGAGACATACTTTGCACTCTCGATCTTTTGCGTTTTCTGTGATGTGCTTATATTATTGCAAAAGCTTTTTAAAATTTTTATTGCAAGACAGTTGACTTAGAACGTTAGTTTCAGATGTAGAACGGTGACGCACTGTTTTTATAGATTGTGCTCCATTTAAAGTTACTGTAGGAGTTTCCACTGTGGCGCACTGGGATAGATGGCACCTCTGCAGCACCAGCACACAGGTCCCATCCCTGGCCTGGCACAGTGGGTGACAGGATCTGGCATTGTCGCAGGCTGCAGCTGCAGCTTGGATTTGATTGGGGAACTCCTCATGCCACGGTGCAGCCAAAAAAAGATAAAAGAAAAAAAAAGTTAACTGTAAAATACGGCTGTGTTCTCTGCTCTGTACAGCATATCCTTATTTATTTATTTATTTATTTTATACCTAATAGTTTGTACCTCTTCATCCCCCACCCATGTCTTTGCGTCTCGGCCTCCCCTCTCCCCAGGGGTAACCCGTGGTTCTTCATGAGTCTCTTTCTGTTTTGTTGTATTTATTCCGGTGTTTTAGTTCTCGAGACTCCACACACAGGCTTGTTTGTAATTCTCTGAAATTATTTCACTGAGCATGATACTCTTCAGGTTCATCCACAGTGCTGCAAGTGGCAGGATTTCATTCTTTTTTATGGCCGGTACTCCATTGTATGTGTGATGTGTGCATCCACCCTCACTCACATACACAAGCACACATACATACACCCCCACACCCCCCCACACACACACATACACACACACACACACACACACACATACACATACTCCCCACACACACATACACACACACACACATACTCCCCACACACACATACACACACACACACATACATACACACACACACCCCCACACACACCCCCACACACATACACACCCCCACACACATACACACCCTGCATCTTTTTCCACTTGTCTGTTGATGGGCACTTAGGTTGCTTTGATACCTTGGTTGTTGTAAGTGGTGCTGCTGTGAACACTGACATGCACGGGTCTTTTTGATTTAAGAGTTTTCATTTTTCCCAGATAAATACGTAGGAGCGAAATTGCTGGACCACGCAGCAGTTCCATTTTTGAGCAACATCCATAGCGTTTTCCACAGTGGCGGCACCAGTCCTCTTTATCCACACCGTCACCAACGTTTGTTATTTGTTCTTTTTAATGATAGCTGTTTGGACATGTATGAGGTGATGCTTCATTGTGGTTCTGTCTTGCATTTCTCTGAACATCTCTTCATGTGCCTGTTGGTCACCTGCATTTCCTCTTTGGAAAAATGTCTGTTCGGGTTCACTGCCCAATTTTTAGTTGTTGTTTTTTTTTTATATTGAGTTGTATAAGCTGTTTATATACTTGGATAGTAACCTTTGTGGGTCATAACATTTGCAAATATCTTCTCTCATTCAGTATGTTGTCCTTTCCTTCTGTTGATGGGTTTCCTTTGCTGTGCAAAAGCATTTAAGTTTAATTAAGTCCCATTTATTTTTGCTTTTGTTTTCTCTGTCTAAGGAAACACAACCAAAAAAAAATACTGCTATAACTTAGGTCAAAGAGTATTTTGTGTATGTTTTCCTCTAGGAGCTTTATGGTTTCCATCTTACGCTTAGGTCTTTAATCCATTTGGAGTTTATTTTTGTGTGTGGTGTTACAGTTCTGATTTCACTGTTTTCCCAGCACCACTTTTTTTTTTTTATATTTCGACTATTAGGTAATTTACCTTTGTCAGTTAATTTACATGATGCTCTAGATGAAGGAAATCAGACCGAGAAAGATTAATGGATTTGATGCACCTCCTGTGAACACTGGAACACAGAGCAGTGTGCACCACTTCTACGATTTCAAAAGGACTATCCATGTCTATAGGAAGTTTGTGACTTTTCCTACAGATTAAAACATTAGTTTCAGAGATATTTGTATTTTTTCAGAGGACATATGTACTACTGATATTTTTACATAAAAGTTGGGTTTTTTAATTTATTTACTTTTTTTACTTTTCTTGTCTTTCTGTCTTTTCGTGGCCACACCTGAGGCACGTGGAGGTTCCCAGGCTAGGGGTCTAACAGGAGCTGTAGCCGCCGGCCTTCGCCACAGCCACAGCAACGCGGGATCCGAGCCGCGTCTGCAACCTTCACCACAGCTCACGGCAACGCCGGATCCTTAACCCACTGAGCAAGGCCAGGATCGAACCCGCAACCTCATGGTTTCTAGTCAGATTCATTAACCACTGAGACACGATGGGAACTCCCAAAGTTTTTTTTTTTTTTTTTCTCTTATAGGTGTACAGAAATCATCACAACCAAATTTTACAGCATTTCCATCCCGAATCCTCAGTGCACCTCCCCCACCCCCCAACTTGTCTCATTTGGAAACCGTAAGTTTTCCAAAGTCAGTATCTGTTCTGCAAAGAAGTTCATTGCGTCCTTTTTTTAGATTCCACATCTAAGTGGTAGCATTTGATATTGGTGTCTCATTGTCTGACTGGCTTCACTTCTCATGATAATTTCTAGGTCCATCCATGCTGCTATAAATGCTGTTATTTTGTTCCTTTTAATGGCTGAGGAATATTCCATTGTGTATACGTACCACATCTCCTTTATCCACTCCTCTGTCGATGGGCATTTAGGTTGTTTCCATGTCTTGGCTATTGTATAGAGTGCTGCAATGAACGCTGGAGTACATGTGTCTTCTTGAGTCATGGTTTCCTCTGGACAGATGCTCAGGAGTGGTGTTGCTGGAGCAAATGGTAATTCTATTTTTAGTTTTCTGAGGAATCTCCATACTGTTGTCTACAGTGGTTGCACCAATTTACATTCCTGCCAACAGTGTAACAGGGTTCCTTTTTCGCCACACCCTCTACAGCATTTATTGTTTGTAGACTTTTTGATGGTGCCCACTCTGGCTGGTGTAAGGTAGTGCCTCATAGTGGTTTTGATTTGCATTTCTCTAATAACGAGTGATGTTGAACATGTTTTCATATGTTTTTTGGCCATCTGCATGTCTTCTTTGGAGAATTGTTTTAGATCTTCTGCCCACTTTTTTTTTTTATTTTTTTATTTTCAGGGCCATACCTGCGGCATATGGAGGTTCCCAGGCTAGGGGTCTAATTGGAGCTGCAGCCGCTGGCCTATGCCACAGCCACAGCAACGCGGGATCCGAGCCGCGTCTGCAACCTACACCACAGCTTACGGCAATGCTGGATCCCCAACCCACTGAACAAGGCCAGGGATCGAACCCACAACCTCATGGTTGCTAGCCGGACTCGCTAACCACGGAGCCATGACAGGAACTCCTTCTGCCCATTTTTTGATGAGGTTGTTTGTTTTTTTGGTATTGAGCTGTAGGAGGTGTTTGTAAATTTTGGAGATTAGTTCCTTGTCAGTCGTTTCATTTGCGAATACTTTCTCCCATTCTGTGGGCTGTCTTTTCGTTTTGTTTAAGATTTCCTTTGCTGTGCAGAAACTTTTAGGTTTAATTAAGTCCAATTTGTTTATTTTTCTTTTTATTGTCATTGCTCTAACAGGTGGATCTGAGAAGATGTTGCTGTCATTTATGTCGAGAGTGTTTGGCCTATGTTTTCTTCTAAGAGTTGTATACTATCTGGTCTTATATCTAGGTCTTTAATCCATTTTGAGTTTATTTTTGTGCATGGTGTTAGAAGTGTTCTAATTTCATTTTTTTACATGTGGCTGTCCAGGTTTCCCAGCACCACTTATTGAACAGGCTGTCTTTTCTCCATTGTATATTCTTGCCTCCTTTGTCATAGATAAGTTGACTATAGGTGCGTGGGTTTAATTCGGGAATTTCTATTCTGTTCCCCTGATCTATATTTCTGTCTCTGTGCCAGTACCATACAGTTTTGATGACTGTAGCTTTGTAGTAGAGTCTGAAGTCGGGGAGCCTGATTCCTCCAGCTCCATTTTTCTTTTTCAGGATGTCTTTGGCTATTTTGGGTCTTTTGTGCTTCCAAACTTTAAAATATTTTGTTCTAGTTCTGCAAAAAGTGTCCGTGGTAATTTGATAGGGATTGCATTGAATGTGTAGATTGCCTTGGGTAGTATAGTCATTTTGATAATATTGACTCTTCCAATCCAAGAGCATGGTATGTCTTTCCATCTGTTTATGTCATCCTTGATTTCTTTCATCAGCGTCTTATAGTTTTCAGAGTACAGGCCTTTTGTCTCTTTAGGTAGTTTTATTCCTCAGTATTGTATTGTTTTTGGTGCCCAGCACCACTTATTGAAGAGACCATCTTTTCTCCATTATATGTTTTTGCCTCCTTTGCCATAGATCGATTGAGCATAGACGCCTGGCTTTATTTCTGGGCTGTTCTGCTGCATTGATCTGTGTGCCTGTTTGTGTGCCATTACCACACTGGTTTTTTGGTCAGGGTTATTTTATTTTATCCCAAGTGAAGAGACGCATACTGAGTAAATTCACACTACTAGAAAGAAAATCAACGTTGTGCAGCTATTTCTTCTTAACAGCTGTATTGCATTTTAATTGACGTATAAAGATGATGCTGTTTAAAGGGTACAACTTGGTAAGTTTTGATGAAGCTTCACTGCCATCAATAGAATGAACTTGTCCATCACCCCCGAGGTTTCTCCATGCTCATTCGTGATCTCTCTCTGTCCACCAGCTTTTCCTGCCATCCTCAAACTCTCCTCTGTTTTTTCACTATAAATTAGTTTGCATTTCGTATTATTTTATGTGAAAGTAAAACTTACATTTATAAAATATATTCAATTTTCCTGGCTTTTAGAAATGTATCACAATAATTTTTAGATTTTCTGTGTTGCATGTACAGGTATGTTACTGTTTTTATAGCAGAGTCAGGTTCCACTGTGCAGATTTAGCAAAATGTATCCGTTTGCCTCTTGGTGGATATTTGTGTTGCTTTCAGTTTTGACTATTATAAATAGAGCCATGCGAAAATTTAGATATAAGGGTTTTGTTTGTTTGTTTGTTTGTTTGCCCCCCCCCCCCCAGCACGTGGAAGTTCCCAGGCCAGGGATCATATCTGAGCCTTAGTTGTGAGCTGAGCCATGGCTGTGGCTGTTCTGGGTCTTTAACCCACTGTGCCAGGCTGGCGAACAAACCTGCACCCCAGTGCTCCAGAGACGGTGATCGAGTTATGCCATGGTGGGAACTCCTGCTTTTGTTTTTGTATTTTTCCCTCTTTTTCTTTTTCAGCCACAGCCATGTCGTACGGAAGCTCCTGGGTCGGGGACTGAATCTGAGTAGTGCCAGATGCCTCACCCACTGCACCACAGCAGGAACTCCGTGTTGCATTTTTTTAAGTTTTATTGGAGTGGAGTGATTGACAAGGCTGAGCTAATTTCTGCTGCACAGCAAAGTGATTTGGTCATACGTGTACCCACATCCGTTCTGTTACAGATTCTTTTTCCAAATAGATTATCACAGACACTGGGTGGAGTGGCCTGTGCTAGACAGCAGGTTGCCGTGGACCACGCATTCCATATGCGGTAGTGGCGTGCACCCACTGCATCCCTCCTGGATTCCTGTCCCCTTTGGTAAACATAAGTTTGTTTTCAAAGCCTGGGAGTCCGTTTCTGTTTTGTAAATAAATTCTTTTGTGTCATCTTTTTTGTCTTTAGGGCTGCACCTGCGGCATATGGAGATTCTGGGCCAGGGGTTGAATCGGAGCTGTAGCCGCCAGCCTACACCACAGCAAAGCCAGATCCGAGCTGCATATGCAATCTACACCACACTCATAGCAACGCTGGATCCTTAACTCACTGAGCGAGGCCAGGGATTGAACCCGCAACCTCATGGTTCCCAGTCAGATTCATTTCGGCCACGCCACGACAGGAACTCCTGTTTATCTGTTCTGAATGTGGTAATTAACATCGACTCACCCCAAACTCCCCATCCATCCCCCTCTCCCGCTCCTCCTTGACAGCCATGGTTCTGCTCTCCATGTCTGTGAGTCTGTTGCTGTTCTATGGCCAAGTTCATCTATGCCATATATTAGATTCCACATATGAGTGATAGCACGTGGTATTTGTCTTTCTCTATCTGACTGACTTCTCAGTATGAGAGTCTCTAATTCCATCCATGTTGCTGCATATGGCATTATTTTATTCTTTTTTATGGCTGAGTAGTATTCCATTGTGTATACACACCACATCTTCTTACTCCATTCATCTGCCAGTGGACGTTTAGGTTGTTTCCATGTCTTGGCTATTGTGAATAGTGCTGCTATGAGCATACGGGTGCATATTCTTTTTGAATTGCAGTTTTGTCCGGATACATGCCCAGGAGTGGGACTTCTGGGTCATAGGGTAGTTCTGTGTTCAGTTTTGTGAGGAACCTCCATACTGTTCTCTACAGTGATTGTACCAGTTTACATTCCCAGCAACAGTGGAAGAGGGCTCCCTTTTCACCACACCCTCTCGAGCATTTTTTTTTTTTTTTTAATCTTTTTAGGGCCACACCTGCAGCATATGAAAATTCCAGGGTCATTTTGGAGCTTCAGCTGCTGGCCTGTGCCACAGCAGTGCCAGATCTAAGCCATGTCTGTGACCTACACCAGAGCTCACAGCAGCACCAGATCCTTAACCTGTTGAGTGGGGCCAGGGTTTGAGCCCTCATCCTCTTAGATGCTAGTTGGCTTTGTTTCTGCTGGGCCCCAATGGGAATTTATCTCCAGCATGTGTTATTTGTGGACTTATTAATGAGGGCCATTCTGACTGGTGTGAGGTGGTACCTCATTGTAGTTTTGATTTAATTTCTCTAATAACTAGTGATTTCGAGCATCTTTTCATGGGCTTTTGGCCATCTGTATGTTTTATTTGGAGAAATGTCTATTTATGTCTTTGGCTGATTTTTAGATTGGGGTTGTTTTCCTGGTGTTGGCTTGTGTGAGTTGTTTGTGTATCTTGGAGATTAACCTGTGGCATAAGGGTCCAGTCAGAGCTGTAGCCGCTGGCCTATACCACAGCCACAGCAACGCTGGATCTGAGCTGCATCTGCAACGTACACCACAGCTCACGGCAACTCCGGATCCTTAACCCACTGAGCGAGGCCAGGGATTAAACCTGCAACGTCAGTGGTTCCTAGTCAGATTCGTTAACCACTGAGCCACGATGGGAACTCCTTTTATTTTATTTTAAGATTTCATTTGCTGTGCAAAACCTTGTCAGTTTGACTGGGCCCATTGGTTTTTTTATTTTCCTTGCCTGGGGATACTGACCAGAGAAGAGACTTTTGTAGGGTTGATGTCAGAGAATGTTTTGTCTGTGTTCTCCTCTAGGAGTTTGATGGTGTCCTGTCTTATGTTTAAGTCTTTAAGCCATTTTGAGTCTATTTTTGTACATAGTGTGAGGATGTGTTCTAGTTTCATTGATTTACAAGCATCTGTCCAGTTTTCCCAGCCACACCTGCTGAAAAGGCTGTCTTTTCCCCATTTTATCCTCTTGCCTCCTTTCTGGAAGATTATTTGACCATAAATGTCTGGGTTTATTTCTGGGCTCTTTATTCTGATCCATTGATCTGTCTGTTTCTTTTGGTACCAGTACCACACTGTCTTGATTACTGTAGCTTTGTAATACTGTCTGAAGTCTGGGAGAGTTATGCCTCCTGTTTGATTTTTTTCTCCTCAGGATTGTTTTGGCAGTTCTGCGTCTTTCATGGTTCCATATAAATTTGGGGATTATTTGTTCTAGTTCTGTGAAAAATGTCATGGGTGATTTGATAGGGATTGTATCAAATCTGTAGATTGCTTTGGGAAGTATGGCTGTTTTTTTTTTGTTGTTGTGCTTTTTTAGGACCACACCCGTGGCATATGGAGGTTCACAGGCTTGGGGTGGAACCAGAGCTGCAGCTGCCAGCCTGCACTACAGCTACAGCAATGCGAGATCTGGGCCACGTCTGGGACCTACAGCACAGCACATGGTAACACTGGATCCTGAACCCAGTGAACAAGCCCAGGGATTGAACCTGCATTCTCACGGATACTAGTCAGATTCTTTTCCACTGTGCCGCAAAGGGGACTCCAGTATGGCCATTTTAACAATATTAATTATTACAACCCATGAGCATGGGTTATCTTTCCATTTCTTTGAATCCTCTTTAATTTCCTTGATTAATGTTTTATAGTTCTTACCATATAAGTCTTTCACCTCCTTGGTCAGGTTTATTCCTAGGTAATTTTTTTTTTGGTGTGATTTTAAAAGGTATTTTTTTTATATTCCTTTTCTAATATTTCATTGTTAGTGTACAGTAATGCAACCAACTTCTGAATGTTAATCTTTATCCTAATACTTTGCTGAATTTGTTGATCAGATCAAGTAATCTTTGTGTGGAGTCCTTAGAATTTTTATATATGATATCATGTCATCTGCATATAGTGGCAGTTTTACCTCTTGTCTTCCAAATTTGGAAACCTTTTATTTCTTTTGCTTGACTGCTGTGGCTAGGACTTCCAGTACTATGTTTAATAAAAATGATAAGAGTGAGCATCCTTGTCTTGTTCCAGATTTTAGCAGAAAGGCTTTCAGCTTTTCTCTGAGTATTATATTTGCTGTGGGTTTGTTATAAATGGCTTTTATTATGTTGAAATGTATCTTCTGTGCCCATGTTGGTAAGAGTTTTTAACATGAATAGATTTGGGGTTTTGTCAAGTACTTTTTCTTCATCTCCTGAGATGATAAGTGGTTTCTGACTTTTCTTTTGTTAATGTGGTGTACACCATTGGTTGATTTGCGTGTGTTGAAATATCCTTGTGAACTTGTGATGGATCCTACTTGGTCGTGGTGTGTGATCTTTTTTTATGTGTTGCTGGATTTGTTTGGTTAAAATTCTGTTGAGAATTTTTGCATCTTATGTTCAACAAAGTTAATGCTGTATTTGTTCTCTTTTTTTGTTTTTTTGGGGGGGTAGTAGTTTTGTCTGGTTTTGGTATTGCGGTGATGGTGGCTTCACAATGTCTGTGGGAGTATTCCTTCTTCAGTCTTTTGGAAGAATTTAAGGAGGATGGGTATAAGTTCTTCTGTTTGGTAGAATTAGCCTGTGAAACCATCTGGTCCTGAACTTTTGTTTGTAGGGAGTTTTTTTTTATTTTTTTTGGTACTGGGAGTGGGGTTCAAAGTTTTTTTTTTTTAAATCACATATTCAGTTTGATTTCTAGTGATCATTTCATTCAAATTATTTCTTCTTGGTTCCGTTTTAGTGGGCTGTATCTTTCTAGAAAGTTGTCCCTTTCTTCTAGGTTGCCAAATTTGTCAGCATATAATTTGTTCAGATTATTCACTTATGTTTTTTCATATTTCCATAGTATCAGTTGAGATTTCTCCTTTTACGTTTCTCATTTTATTAGGGTTCTCTTTTCTTTTTGGAGAATCTGGCCAGGGTTATCGGTTGTGTTTATCCTTTCAAAGAACCAGCTTTTGGTTTTATTGATTTTTCTCTATTTTTTTTACATCCCCGTTTATCAATTTCCTCTCTGATCTTAAAATATTTCCTTCGTTCTGCTGACAATAGTGTTTTTTTTTTTTTTTTTGTGGTGATGTAATTTTATTCAAATCTGTAATTCCTGTAACAGCTGGCTTGTTATGCGGTGGCTGATCCAGAAGGACTAGAATTAGGATCTTGCCCACAAAGAGTAGTGGTTTGCTGTCACCCAAGCTGGTTCATGGTAAATTGAATTGTATTTCAGCTGCAGGCAACCATGGTGTGGCACTGTAGACTTGGTCTTCAGTTTCTTTTTGAATTATGAAACACGGGTACACATGAAAGAACGCATGTAACATACATGGAGGTCATGTGGCTTAAACGTAAAGCCCGGCCCCCCTGTTCCTCCTGATCATCCAGGGCTCCCCTCCCTCTCCCAGAAACTGCCACTGTCTTACTCTTCTTTGTTTATTCTCTTGCTTTTATTTTCACCATAAAATCAAGAATATATTCCCGGAGTTCCCATCATGGCTCAGTGGTTAACGAATCCGACTAAGAACCATGAGGTTATAGGTTTGATCCCTGGCCTTGCTCAGTGGGTTAAGGATCCGGCGTTACTGTGAGCTGTGGTGTAGGTTGCAGACGCGGCTCAGATCTGACATTGCTGTGGCTGTGGCAAAGGCCGGCAGCTACAGCTCTGATTAGATGCCTGGCCTGGGAACCTCCATATGCTGTGGGGGTGGCCCTAAAAAGGCAAAAAATAAAATAATAAAAAAATAAATAAATAGTGTCCTTTTTTGTCTGTCTTTATGGCTTTTCTTTAAAGTTTGTTTCTTTTGGTATGACTGTTGAGACTCTCCTTTTCCTGTCATTTCCATTCACATGTAATACCTTTTTCCACCCCTGCACCTTCAGGCTGTATGTGTCCTTTGCCCTCAGGTGGGTCTCTTGGAGGCAGCATATGGTAGCCTCATGTTTTTTTATACGATCTGCCACACTGTGTGTTTTGATTGGAGCATTCAGTCCATTGACATGTAAAGTAATTATTGATAAATACGTATTTATTGCTATTTTATTTTATTTTATTTTATTTTAGTCTTTTTGCCTTTTATCTAGAGCCGCACCCGTGGCATATGGAGGTTCCCAGGCTAGGGATCTAACAGGAGCTGTAGCCGCCGGCCTTCACCACAGCCACAGCAACGCGGGATCCGAGCCGCATCTGCAACCTACACCACAGGTCACGGCAACGCCGGATCCTTAACCCACTGAGCAAGGCCAGGGATCAAACCCGCAACCTCGTGGTTCTTAGTCGGATTCGTTAACCAATGAGCCACGAAGGGAATTCCTTTATTGCTGTTTTAAACATTGTTTTAAATTGCTTTTATGTTTCTTCTTTGTTCCTTTTTCTTTTTGTGGTTGGATGATTTTCTTTTATGCCTGTGTCCTCTTTTTGGTTTTTGTGAATCTGTTGTTTGTTTTTGCTTTTTAGGACCGCACCCATGGCACATGGAGGTTTCCAGGCCAGGGCTGAATTGGAACTACAGCTGCCAGCCTACACCATAGCCACAGCCACAGCAACACTAGATCTGAGCTGCATCTGCCAGCTACACCTCAGCTCACAGCAACCCTGGATCCTTAACCCACTGAGGGAGGCCAGGAATTGAACCCACAGCCTCATAGTTCCTAGTTGGATTCGTTCCTGCTGGGCCATGAGGGGAACTCCCACTGTTTGTTTTTTTATTTGTGGTTGCTTTGTTTTTCGATATGTTAACCCTTTCCTATATCTGCTTGCTTCAGACTGATGATCACATAGCCTCAAACACACTTTAAAGAAAATAATCTATATTTTCTTTCTTTTCTTTTTTTCTTTAGGGCAGCTCCCTTGGCATATGGAGATTCCCAGGCTAGGTGTTGAATTGGAGCTGCAGCTGCCGGTCTACACTGCAGCCACACTGATGCCAGATCCAAGCCGCGTCTGTGACCTACCCCACAGCTCACGGCAGGTCCTTAACCCACTGAGCAAGCCCAGGGATTGAACCCACATCCTCATGGTTCCTAGTCAGGTTTGTTACCACTGAGCCACCAGGGGAGCTCCAGGAATCTGTATCTTCTCACCCTCCTTCCCCGCATTTGAGGATGATGACGTCCCTTTTGACATCTTTGTTTATCCTCTTGCTGTTGTCGTGGTTTTTTCTGCTTTCACAAACAGGATTCTTTTTCCTTTTCTATCTGTATACTGGCACGTTCAGGT
Source organism: Catagonus wagneri (assembly GCA_004024745.2). Classification (NCBI taxonomy): domain Eukaryota; kingdom Metazoa; phylum Chordata; class Mammalia; order Artiodactyla; family Tayassuidae; genus Catagonus; species Catagonus wagneri. The sequence goes on along the minus strand of PVHT020004944.1, from coordinate 44,729,280 downwards.
GGTTGCTTTCCAGTGTGACTTCCTTCCTATGTCTTCTCCTTTCCTATTTGGAGGAGCCCTGTCGGTGTTTCCCTTAGGAATGGCTTAATCTAGGACTGCTGTATTCTTTTAGTGTTTGAGAAATTCTTTATTTTGCCTATTTTGAATGCTAATCTTGTTGGGTAGAGGATTCTAGGTTGCAGATTATTCTCTTTAGAACTTTAAATATATCTTTGCTCCCTTTTGGCCTGTGGTGTTTCTGTAGAGAAATCAGCCGCCAGCCTGACGCGGGTTCCCATATAATTTTCTGTTTTTCTCTTGCTGCCTTAGGGTCTCCTCTTTAACTTTTGCCATGTTTATTATACAAAGTCTTGCTCTCAGTCTTTTTGAGTTCATCTTGCTGAGAACCCTCTGTGCTTTCTGTGTGGATATCTGTTTCCTCTGTTAGATTTGGGAGATTTTCAGCCATAATCTCTTCACATATGTTTTCAATATCCCATCTTTCTTCTCTTTCTGAAATCCCTATTATGCGTGGATTGGCACATTTCACATTATCCCATAGATCTCTTATATTGCTTTTATTTTTTTATCATTTGGTTGTCTGCCTTCTGTCCTCATTGGGGGATTTCCACCATTCTGTCTTCCTAGTCACTTACTCATTTCTCTGTAGTATTCTTCATGCTGTTCAATACCTTTAACTCAGCTTTTGTCTTGGCAAATGAATTTTCTAGTTCTTGGCTCCTTCATATAGTTTCTAATTCCTTTTTAAAGTAATCTGAAGTTCCTATTGTGGCTCAGAGGAAATGAACCCAGCTAGCATCCATGAGGTTACGGGTTTGGTCCCTGGCCTCGCTCAGTGGGTTAAGGATCCAGTGTTGCCGTGAGCTGTGGTGTAGGCTGCAGATGTGGCTTGGATCCCACCTTGCTGTGGCTGTGGCGTAGGCCGGCAGCTGTAGCACTAGTTCGAGCCCTAGCTTGGGAACTTCAGTGTGAGGCAGGTGTGGCCCTTAAAAACAAAACAAAAACAAAAACACTGCGTTACTGTTGATAGCTGTTCCTAACTTCTTCAGTGTTTTCATCGCCTTCGTTTTGAACCCGGTGTCTGAAGCCGGCAGAGGTCGGTTTTGCTTTTTTTTGCTCCTTCAGGGGAAATCTGTTCTTTTAACAGGGAGTGGTTCCTGTGCTTCCTCGTTTTTGCTTACATTTTTCTTATTCTGTGAATTTACAGAAAACAGTTAGCTACTGCAGTTTTGGAGGGCTGTTTATAGGCAGATGTGTCCTGGGTGGCCCCTGTGGGTTTACTGTTTGACTTTTTTTGGTGTGAGGGCTGTGTTTAGTTTGGATGCTTTTAGTTTGGCTCTTCCATCAGTGTGTGCACGCCGCTATCGCCTTGACAGGCGCAGGTGCACAGCTTGCAGTGTTTCCGAGGAGGTGGGGCACTGGGTGGTGCCTGCAGGCAGCACTGCGGCCCTCAGCAGTGGCAGTGACCCCCAGTGGAGGTGGCAGCCCCTGGGGTGACTGGGGCAGCCGGGGGTGCTTTTTCAGGAGACCCTCAGTGGTGGCAGGCCATGCCCACCTCTGGAGTCGGAGATGGTTGTGGTGGTTTGCAGCTGTCCTGTAGCCCATGCAGGAGGTGTGCTGCTACGTGCGCAGAACAAGAAGTTCCTGTGGGGGTCCCCCCAGCTACTGGACACTGTGGCCTTGCTCCTCTGGCAGGCTGTGGAGCCCTCTCCCTGGACCCCTGGCTTGCTTCCACACAGCCATCCCTCATCCTTTCCCCGGAACTGACCACCCAGCCCCGCCCGAGTGTCCGGCGCGGTGGTACAGTGGTGATTGCAGCTCTCTCTGCTCTGCCCTCCTCAGTCCAGCCGCTTTGCTCCGAGGCCGCGAGGCTCCCTCTCCCTCCCGCGATCTCCCTGGTGGCTGGGTGGCCTCCCAGGGTGTGGCGTCCTTTCTCTTTGCCAGCTCCCTCTCAGGAGTGTTCGTCCCGTCCTGATTCTTACGTTTTCCTTTTGTTCTGCTCAGTCCTGTGGAGACTTTCTTGCCCTTTTTGGAAGCCTGAGGGCTTGGGCCAGCGTTCAGTAGATGTTCTCTGTGAGTTGTTCTGCATGTAGATTTTTTTTTTTTTGATACAGTCGTGGGAGAAGGTGTAAGCTCTGTGTCCTACTCCTCTGCTGTCTTGATCCCTGTATCTTTTTTTTTCTGTCCTTTAAGGCCGCACTCGCAGCATATGGAGGTTCCCAGGATAGGGGTCCAATCGGAGCTGTAGCCGCCAGCCTGCACCACAGCCACAGCAACGCGGGATCCTTAACCCACTGAGCGAGGCCAGGAATCAAACCCGAACCTCATGTATAGTTTTTTCACCCACGTATAAGTGACACCATGTGGTGTTTGTCTTTCTCTGACTGACTGCACTTCGTATGAAAATCTCCGGGTCCATGCACGTTGCTGGGAGTGGCACTGTTCATTCTGCTTCAGGACTGAGTGATGTTTGCATTGTATTCACGCACCACATCTTCTTTGTTCCTCTGCTGAGGGACATCTAGGTTGGCTTCATGTCTTAACTATTGTAAACATGCACTAAGGGTGCATGTGTCTTTTCAGGTTGTGGTTTTCTCTGGATAGATGCCCAGAAGTGGGATTGCTGGGTCATGTGGTAGTTCTGTATTTAATTTTTTAGGGCTCCTCCATTCTGTTTTCCACAGAGGTTGTACCAATTTACATTCCCACCATCACTGTAAGAGTGTTCCCTTTTCTCCACACCCTCTCCAGCATTTATTATTTCTAGATTTTTTAATGATGGCCATTCTGATCAGTGTGAGGTGAACCCTCATTGTAGTTTTGACTTGCACTTCTCTAATAAATTAGTGGGTTTTGGCTAGCTGTGTGTATTCTCTAGAGAAATGTATATTTAGGCCTTCTGACCATTTTTTGATTGTGGTTTTTTTTTTTTTATACTGAGCTGCATGAGTTGTTTATATATTTTGGAGATTTTCTTGTTTTTCACTTCATTTGCAAAGATTTTTCTCCCAATCTGTGGGTGGTCTTTTTGGTTATGGTTTCCTTTGTTGTCCACAAGCTCTTAAGTTTCATTAGGACCCAGTTGTTTGTTTTTGTTTTTCATTGCTCTAGGAGGTGGATCTGAAAAGACACTACTGCTGTTCATTTCAAAGAGTGTTCTGCTTATGTTTTTCTCTAGCAGTTTTATAGTATCCAGCCTTAAACTTGTGTCTTTAATCCATTTTTTTTTATTTTGTGAATGGTGTTGGTACTCTAATTTCATTATTTTTCATGTAGCTGTCCAGTTTTCCCAGCACCACTTACTGAAGAGGCTGTCTTTTCTCTTTTGTATATTCTTGTCTCCTTTATCATAGGTATCTGTTGACCATAGGTGTGTAGGTTTGTTTTTGGGACCTCTTTTCTGTTCTCTTGACCTGTGTGATTGTTTTTGGCACAGTACCATACTGTTTTGATGATTGTAGCTTTGTAGTGTAATCTGACTTCAGGAAGCCTGATTCCTCCAGCTCCCTTCTTCTTTTTCAGGTTTGCTTTTGCTATTCGAGGTCTTTTGTATCTATATATAAATTTGAAAATTTTTTATTGTAATTTTGTGAAAAATGCCATCAGTATTTTGAGAGGGGTTGTGTTAAATGCATAATCCATTGTCTTAGGTAGTATGATTATTTTGACAGTGTACCTCTAATTGATGAATATGTTACACCTTTCTGTGTATTTGTCATCTTCAGTTTCTTTCACCAGTGTCTTAGTTTTTGTAAAAGACCTGTACTCAGAAAACTCTCCTTAGATAGGTTTCTAAGCAGTTTATTCTTTTTGATGAGATGGTAAATGGAACTGTTTACTTAATCTCTCTTGTAGTTCACTGGTAGTGTACAGAAATGCTCCATATTTGTATATATTAATTATGTATCCTACAGCTTTACCAAGCTCATTGATGAGCTCTAGCAGTTTTCTGGTTGTGTCTTTAGGATTTTCGTTTTATAGTATCATGTCATTTGCAGGTAGTGATGGTTTCACTTCTTCATTTCCAGCCTGGGTTCTTTTTGTTTCTTGTCCTTGTCTGATTGCCATGGCTAGGGCTTTTAATACTCTGTTGAATGAAAGTGGGGAGAGTGGACGTCCTTCTCTTGATCCTGATCTTCGAGGAAATGCTTTCAGCTTCTCATAATTGTGTATGATGTTCGCTGTGGGATTATCATACGTGGCCTTTACTTTTGTTGAGATATGTTCCCTCTATACCCACTGTTGGAGAGTTTTTATTATAAATGGATGTTGAATTTTGTCAAAAGCTTTGCCTTCATCTCTTGAGATTACCATATGGTCTTTATTCTGCAGTTCGTTAATCTGGGATATCATGTTGATGTATTTGCAGGTACTGAAAATTCCTTGCATCCCTGGGCTAAGTCCTGCATGGTTTATGATCATTTAATGAATGGCTGGAGTCAGTTTGCTGATACTTTGTTCAGGATTTTTGCATCTGTTTTCCTCAGTGATCTTGGCCTGCAGTGTGCGCATGCACGTGTGTGGTATCTTTGGCTGTGGTGTCAGGGTGATGCTGACCTGATAGAATGAGTTCCCATGTGCTCTTTCCTTTGTAATTTTTGGAATGGTTTGAGAAGCATGGGTGTTAACTCTGCTCTGAGACTGTTAACTCCTAAGTGTTTGGTAGACTTCACCCATAAAGCCATCTGGTTTTGGACTTTTATTTGTTTGACTTTTTTTTTTTTTAACCTGGTTCAATTTCATTACTGGTAATTGGTCTGTTTATATTTTCTGTTTCTTCCTGGTTCAATCTTAGGAGATTATACACTCCTAGGAATTTGGCTTTTCTTACTGTTGGTCTATTTTTTTGGCATACAATTGCTCATAATAGCCTCTTACAATCCTTTTTGGTTCTGTGATATCAATTATAACTCCCCTTTTTTCATTTTTGGTTTTATTGATTTGGACCCTCTTTTTTCTTGATAAGGCTAAAGATTTGCCAGTTTTGCTAATCTTTTCAAAGAATCAGCTCTTAGTTTCGTTGATCTCTTTATTGTTTTTGGTTTTGTGTTTTTGGTCTCTGTGTCACCTACAATGCAGCTTGCAGCAATGCTGGATCCTTAACCACTGAGCAAGGCCAGGGACTGAACTCATTCTCATGGATGCTAGTCGGGTTCTTAATCCCTGAGCAGTGTGAACTCCCTGACTTCGGGCTTTGTTATTTTTCTGGTTCCTTTAGGTGTGCGTTTAGGTTGTTTGAGATTTTTCTTGTTTCCTGCAGTCAGCTTGTATTGATATAAATTTCCCTCTTAGAACTGCTTTAAAATTTTTTCTTTATTGAAGTATACTTGATTTATAATTAGGTCCTGGTGTACAGCAAAATGACTCAGTTTTACGTATATATTTAATGTAGTTACACTTTTTTGTGCTCTTTTCCATTACGGTTTATTATAGGATATTGAATATAGTCTCCTCTGCCATTCGGTAAGACATTGTTTGTTTTCCTTTTTTAGGGCCACACCTGGAGCATATGGAGGTTACCAGGCTAGGGGTCCAGTTGGAGCTATAGCCACCAGCCTACACCACAGTCACAGCAACGCAGGATCCTAGCCGCATCTGCAACCTACACCACAGCTCATGGAAACACCGGATCCTTAACCCACTGAGCAAGGCCAGGGATCGAACCCACAACGTCATGGTTCCTAGTCGGTTCGTTTCCACTGCGCCACAATGGGAACTCCAGTAGGACCTTGTTGTTTATCCGTTCTACCTACAGTAGTTTGTATCTGCTAATCCAGAACTCCTGACTGATCTCTCCCCTTCTTTTGCCACAACGGGAACTCCAGTAGGACCTTGTTGTTTATCCGTTTTACCTACAGTAGTTTGTATCTGCTAATCCAGAACTCCTGACTGATCTCTCCCCTTCTTTTGCCCTTGGTAACTGTAAGTTTGTTTTCTCTGTCTGGAAATCTCTCTGCTCTGTAAATAAGTTTATTTGTTCCATTGCCTTAGATCCCACAGAGAAGCAAGTAATATTCTAGTATGTGTGTAGATACATCACATCTTTTTAAAATAATTTTTTGGCCTATAGTTGACTTAAAACGTGTTAGTTGCAGGTGTACAGCAAAGTGAATGAGTTATACATATATCCATTCTTTTTCCACATACAGGTTATTACAGACCATTCAGTAGGTTCCCCTGTGCTGTCTGGTGTGTCCTTGTTAACCGTTTGTGTGCTGTGGTGTGTATAGGAGCTCCCCACTCGCCTGACTGATCCCTTCCCACCACAGTGTCCCTGATGGCAACTGTAACTTTGATTTTGAAATGGTGAGTTTGTTTTTTAAGTTTTTTTTTAATCAGATTCCACATATAAGTGATATCGTATGATGTTTGTCTTTCTCTGTCAGAGTTGCTTCACTTTGTGTGAGAGTCTCTAGGTCCATCCATGTTGCTGTGAATGGCATTAGTTATTTCTTTTTAGGGCTGAATAGTATTCCATGGTATGTATGTACCACCTCTTAGTCACATTCCTCTATAGAGGGACATTTAGTTGGCTTCCATGACTTGGCTGTTGTGAACAGTGCTTTGATGAACATTGGGGGTGTACGTGTCTTTCCGTAGTATGGTTTTCTCCAGGTATATGCCCAGGAGTGGGAGTGTTTGATCATCTGGTAACTCTATTAGGTTTTTTTTTCTGTCTTTTTAGGGCTGCACCCATGGCATGTGGAGGTTCTCAGGCTAGGGGTCAAACTGGAGCTGTTTCTGCCAGCCTGCACCACAGCCACAGCAACGCCAGATCCGAGCCACGTCCGTGACTTATACCACAGCTCGTGGCAATGCCAGATCCTTAACCCACTGACCGAGGCCAAGGATCGAACCCGTGTCCTCATGGATGCTGCTCAGATTTGTTTCTGCTGAGCTATAATGGGAATTCCAAGTTTGTTTGCTTTTTTTTTTCCTTAACCTACTGAGCCACGATTGGAGCTGTATAGCTTTTTAAGGAACCTCCATACTAATTTCCATAATGGCTAAATCCGTCAACATTTTCACCAACAGTATAAATGGTTCCTTTCTCTTTGCACGGCTCTCCAGCGTGTTTTAAAAATTTGTAGATGTTTTCAAAATGGCCATTCTAAAAAAAAAAAGTTCCTATTGTGGGTCAGCAGAGATGAATTTGCCTTGTAACCACGAGGTTGCGGGTTCGATCCCTGGCCTTGCTCAGTGGGTAAAGGATCCAGCATTGCTGTGAGCTGTGGTGTAGGTCGCAGACGTGGCTCAGATCCCATGTTGCTGTGGCTGTGGTGTAGGCCAGCAGCTGTAGCTCCAATTTTACCCCTAACCTGGGAACCTCCATATGCCTCAGGTACAGCCCTAAAAAGACCAAAAAAAAAAAAGGAAAAAAAGAAAAAAATTGGCCATTCTGACCAGAGTGAGGTGGCCCCTCGTTGCAGTGCTGATGTGCATTTCTCTGCGATCAGTGATGTTGCGCATCTTTCCATGTGTCTCATCACCATCCGCAGGGCTTCTTTGGAGGCATGTCTGTTTAGGTCTTCTCGCTTTTTGATTGGGTTGTTGGCAGTTTTGAGTTGGATGATTTGTTTATATACTTTGGAAATTAAGCACTTTTTTGGTCTTATTGTTTGCAGATATTTTCTTCTGGTCCATAGGTTCTTTTTGTTTTGTTTATGGTTTCCTTTGCTATGCAAAAACTTGTAAGTTTGATTAGGTCCCATTTGTTTATTTTTACTTTGCTTCTTCCTTTTTTTTTTTTTAAGGCCGCACCTGTGACACATGGATGTTCCCAGGCTAGGGCTCGAATCACAGCCACAACAGGAACTCCTGCCTCTATCTTTATTGCCTGGGGAGAATGACCTAAGAAAACATTGGTACCGTTTATGTCAGAAAATGTATTGGGAGTTCCCATCGTGGATCAGTGGTAACAAACCCCACTAGGTTCCCTGAGGGTGTGGGTTTGATCCCTGGCCTTGCTCAGTGGGTTAAGGATCCAGCATTGCCGCAAACTGTTGTGTAGGTCACAGACGTGGCTTGGATCCCACATTGCTGTGGCTGTGGTGTAGGCCAGCGGTAGCTCCGATTCAACTCCTAACCTGGGAAATTCCATATGCTGCACCTGCAGCCCTATTTTTTAAAAAGGGGGGTAAAAAAAAGGAAAATGTTTTGCCTGTGTTCTCTTCTAGGAGTTTTATGGTTTCATGTCCATATTTATTAGAAGTGCTTTTGCTGTGCCCCATAAATTTTGGTTGGATTTTTGTTTTCATTTGGCTTCAGCTATTTTAAAATTTCTTTGATTTCTTCTGTGATCCATTGGTTGTTTAGTGGCATATTGTTTGACCTCCACATGTCTGTGTTTTTGCCATTTCTTCCTTGTAGTTGATTTCTAATTTCATAGTGATGTGGTCAGAAAAGATGCTTGGTATGATTTCAATTTGCTTACGTTTACTGAGACTCATTTTGGGGCCTAGCATGTGATCTGTCCTGGAGAATGTCCCATGTGCATTTGAGAAGCATGTGTATTCTCCTTTTAGATGGAATGTTTGGTGTATATCTGTTAAGTCCATTTGGATTAATGTGGCATTTAAAGCCAGTGTGTGTGTGTGTTGACCTTTTTTTATTTTTGTCTTGGATGCTCTGTCCGGTAATGTAAGTGGGGTGTTAATATCCTCTGTTATTGTGTGACTCCTAATTTCCCCATTTATGTTAGTATTTGCCTTATGTCTTTAGGTGATCCTGTGTTGCTTTATGTAATCAGGTGGTCCTTCATTTACCACTGTTGGGCCTTCTTGGATTGATCCCCTGATCATGATGTGATGTCCTTCTTTGTCTCTTACAGTGCTCTTTGTTTTAAAGTTTATTTTCTCGGATGTGTATGTCTACCCCAGCTCTCCTGTGATTTCTGTGTGCATGAAACCCTTCTCCCTCCTCTCACTGTCTGTACGTCTCCAGATCTGAAGTGGGTCTCTTAGAGGCAGCGTGTATGTGAGCCTTGTTTTCTCATCCAGACAGCTACTCTTTTTTTTTAATTGGCATATACTTCATTACAGTGTTGTGTTAGTTTCAGATGCGCAGCAACGTGATTCAGTTACACATACACCTGTTTTCTTGAAGTTCTTTTCCCTCAAGATATTACAAAATACTGAATATAATTTCCTGTGCTCTCCAGTAGGTGCTTGGTGATGATCTGTTTTATTTATAGTATTGTGTACCTGTTTATCCGAAACTTCTAATTTCTAATCACTTGCACCTTTTGTAACTAATTTGTTTTTTTATATCTTTGGGTCCTTTCTGTTGTATATGTAAGTTTATTTGTATCATTATTTTTTTTTAGATTCCACAGAGGTAATATCACGTGATATGTTCTTCTCTGGCCTTCTTCACTTAGTATGACAATATCTAGGTCCATCCATGATGCTGTAAATGGCATTATTTCATTTTTTTTACAACTAGGTGATATTCTACATATAAATATCCCCTGTCTTCCTTATCCCTTCATCTGTCGATGGACATTTAGGTTGCCTCCAGGTCTTGGCTGTTCACTGTGTCTTTTGATGGGAGCATTTAGTCCATTGACATTTAAAGAAATTATGGATAGGTATTGACTTACTGCTGTTTTGTGAATTGATTTTGGATTATTTTTGTAGTTCTTTTTTGATCCTTCTTCTTTTGTTCTTTGTGATTTGATGATTACCTTTTCTGTAATGCTTGGATTCCTTTCTCTTTTGTGTGTGTCCACTATAGATTTTTGGTCTGTGGTTACCGTGAAGTTGATGTACAGCAATCCATGTACATATGCATGGTTGTTCTAAGTTGCTGATCTCTTCGTTTCAAACACATTTTAGCAACACTGCATTTTTATTTCCCTCCTCTCAGGATTACCATTTTTGACATTTTACATACCTGGGGGGAAGGGGGGTGGCCGCATCTGCAGCACATGGAAGCTCCTGGGCCAGGGATTGAGCCTTGAAGGCAGTTGCAGCTTGTGCTTCAGCTTTGGAAATGCAGGACCCTTAACCCACTGCACCACCAGGCAGCTTCCTGCATATTTCTGTTTTATTACTGATGACTGCAAATGTAGATGATTTTTACTACGTTCATTTTTTAACCTTCCTGCTGGCTCTGTATGTGATTGATTTACTACCTCTGCTGTGTATTTACCTTTACCAATGAGCTTCAGCTTTTTGTAATTTTCATGTGTCTAATTTTAGCCTTTTCTTTTTGACTTACCAAAGTTCCTTTAACATATCTTGTAAAGCTGGTTTGGTGGTGCTGAACTCTTTTAGCTTTTGCTTGTCTGTAAAACTTTTTGTCTGTCATAAAATCAGAACGAAAACCTTACCAGGCAGAGTATTCTTGGTTTTTCCCTTTCATCACTTCAGATGTTTCAGGCCACTCCCTTCTGGCCTGCAGAATTTCTGCTGAAAAGTCAGTTGATGGCCTTATGGGAGTTCCCTTGTGCATAACTTGTTACTTTTCCTTCACTGCTTTTAATACTCTTTGTTTGCCTTTACCTTTTGCCATTTTAAGTGTTTGTCTTCTCATGTGTTCCCTGCCCCTTTCTCTCTCCCCTTCTGGGACCCCTATAATGCAGACCTTCCTCTGCTTGACGTTACTGAAGAGGGCTCCTGTACTGTCCTCATTTCTATTCTCTTTTCTGCTCAGTTGCAGTGATTTTTTTATACTCTTCTGTGTTCCAGTTTGCTGATCTGTTCCTTTGTATTAATTCGTTAATACAATGTTCAGTACTTCATTCATTTCAGTTACTGTATTCCTTTTTTTTTTTTTTTTTTCATTTTTATGGCTGTACCTGTGGAATATAGAAGTTGTAGAGTAGGAGTGAAATTGGAGGTGGAGCTGCAGGCCTATGCCACAGCCACACCAGATCTGAGCTGCTGTGATGCTGACCACAGCTTGTGGCAACACCATATACTTAACCCACTGAGGACGAATCTGCATCCTCGCAGAGACAGTGTCAGGTCGTCAGCCTGCTGAGCCACAGCAGGAACTCCAATTACTCTATGACTGATTGTGTTTGGATATTTATATTTTCTGACTCTGTGTGTAAAACATCTAACGACTCACTGCATGCATCCATTCTTCTCCTGAGTTCTTTGATCTTGATGGTAATGACCTTGAACTCTGTTGGGTTGATAACCTACCTCCCCTTCATGTAGTTCTTCTTCTGGGTTTTTCTCTTTTTCCTTCATTTGGAACGTGTTCCTCTGTTGCTTCATTTTGCCTGATTGGCTGTTTTTATTTCCATGTATCTGGTGGGTTGGTTGTTTCTGACCTTGAGAAGGGGGCTTTTGTAGCACATCGTATGTGTCTCAGTGGCACAGGCCCCTCCAGTCACCAGAGCTGTATGTTCTGGGGGCCCCCTGTGTGGGCTGCATGTGTCCTTGTGTTGTGTCCGGGCAACCACTGTGGGTTGTCCAGGCCTTGCTGGGCCCTGGGACAGTTGGCAGCCACGCTCCATCCACCTGGAGGCTCTTCACCATTTTTGGTGGGACTTGGTCAAGAGGAGGCGGGCCGTGAGGCCTGGGGGTCTTGGGGAAAGTGCTGGCCCACTCGCTGACGGAGCCAGATTCTAGGTTCAGGTGGCTTGTTATGGGGCCCTAGATACAGTTTTGGCTTGCTGATGTTGGGGCCTGTTTATAACCTGGCTGGCTGCAGGTTTTGAGGTGTCCTGAAGCTGCTGCTGGCCTGCTAGTGAGTGGGGCTGGATCCTGGGAGGCTGGCTGAGGGTCCAGGTGTGTGGGAGCCTGTGCTGGACTGCCCTGGATGGGCTGCTGCCATGGCAGCTTCAGAGATGCAGTGGTCCTGGGGCTGGTGGTCAGGGTTGGGGCCCAGGGGGTCCCAGGCTGGAGTCGCCCAGTGGTGGGGGAAGCTGGTCCTGAGGCTGGAGGGCAGGGCCTGGGCCCATGGGGTCCTGGGACTGGTTGCCTGCCCAGTGGTGGGCAGAGGTGTGACCCTGGATCTCTGACTGCAGGGCCCTAAGGCTCCCAGGCTCTGGGTGGGACTGGGTCCCGGGCCTTCTGGTGGGTGGGGCCGCGTCCAGGGTTGACTCTGGGCTCAGGGTCTCCTAAAGCAGCTTGTCTGCTGGTGGGCGGGGCTGGGTCTCTGCCCAGTTAGTTGCTTGGTGAGGGATACTGGTGCCTTCAGGCTGGTGGGTGTGCCAGGGGCTAATGAGCCGGTGGGTGTGTGGTGAGGGTATTCCTCAGTGGCGCCCACCAGCCCCAGCATCCACGCGGTGGGTAGGACCTCTGAAAACGGCCTTGCCAGTGCCGCGTCCCGGGGTGGGGCTGCAGTTGCCTGCTGCCTCTGGAGCCTCTCCAGGATCAGCAGCAGGTCTGGCCCAGGCTCCTATCAAGTGACTGCGTCTGCTGGTCGCGGAGCATGTGCGGCCATGCACGCGGTCAGGGTGGGCCCGTACCCAGCCCCGGCTCTCGCGCACGGAAGGCGCGGGCCTTCAGAGCTGCCTGGGGGCTGTCCTCCCAGTGCAGGAGCCCAGGCCAGGCCTCAGGGGACCCTGCGGGGAGCCTCTCATTGGCGGGTCGCCTGCTGGGGTGGGGGGGGGGACTTCACTGCACCGCCGCCCCTCTTCGGACCGGCTCCTTCGTTCGGTCGTTGATTGGGGAAAGCCCTTCAGCCGTAGTGAAATATAGGGGTCACGTTCATGTGCCTCCGAGAGGCGGGAAGCCCGGGCTCCTCCTGCTCCATTATCTCGGCCAAGCTCAGGAAAAGGGCCGGCCTCTCACTTTTCAAACTGAGCGCAGAAAGGGAAATTGAGCAGCCAGGAGGAGAGCAGAGCAGGTGCCGAAGCAGCAGAGCGTCAGCAGGTCACAACAGCCTTCGACTTACCCCGAGCCTGGGCTCAGGGGCTGTGGGCTTTGTGACATGCCTTTGTGACGGTCGGGGCCCCGCAGCCCCTGGCGTAGACAGAGCCAGACCCAGGCCTGACGGCCCAGTTCTGCTGGCCGTGCTCCCAGTGCCGGGCTGTTAGAAAAGCAACATTCAGCCTCCAGAGTATCAAAATATTTTCTCATTTACTTTGTGGCGTCATGTTTATTTAAGATTTAGCAACAAATATGACAAAAATAAAATCAATATGTTTGCTCAATGGGGTTTTTAAAGCCATACTGACATAATGAGAACATACTGTAAAAACACTGAGGTTCATTAAGGTTTAAAGATACACCGCCCTGGGTTCTGTTGAAACCCCAAAGACAGACACCTACCAATACTCTCATTTTGACTTGCTGATGTTTTTCAGCTTTGTTTAGTCTCTAAAGATAGCTTTTCACGACCATTTATTTTTAGGCGTTGTTACTTTTCTATCTAAATTCCTCCTGGGAATTTAAGAGACTACACCTACGTTTGTTTTGCAGTAAGTAGCTCCCTGGACAGCGGTGACAGCAAGCGGGGATGGAAGAAAGGAACAGGACAAGGTGGAAGGGACAGGGTCAGGGGGGAGTTCAGGAGCACTAGGAAGCCTGGAGTTTTCCCCCAGAGGACCCGGCTGGCACTACTCTGTTCCCGGAACTTCCAGCTGATGACTCAGGAATGGGCACAGTGACCTCGGCTTCCAGCTCGTGGGGGCACAGGTCACGCGTCCCGGGCCAAGAAGTGAGATGCCCGCGAGTCCGTCACTGGATGCGGCGCAGCAGGGTCCCGGGAGGGCTGAAGTAGGAAGGGTTTCCGCCTCCTGGAACCCAGCAGTGTCACCTGTTGGTCACATCCACTGTGAAGCTGTGCCCAGGACGTCCCTTGTTCATCAGATTCTTAAAACTGTCAGAGCACGTGTCGAGGTCGCCCCTTCCCCACGTCCCCCTCAGCCCTCCCCGTGGGCAGCTCAGACCTGTGTCCAGGGCCCAGGTCCCCTTGGGCTGGGCGAGAGGCAGGTGGCCAGCAGCGGGCAGCGCCGGCCGCCCTGTCTCCATGGCGCCGGGATCTTTGCGCCCGGCAAGGTCACTGCCTCCAGTTCCGGCCTCGTCGACCTAATGATTTTAAAACCGAGACAGCCCTTCTGGCCTCCGGGGACGTCTGTGCGGGGCATCTTGCCGCTGTCCTTTCCCGGAGGACGGGGCAGGGACGGAGGGAGGACCTGCAGGGCCGCGCGTCTGGGGGTGGCCTCGGGCCCCGGGTAGAAAAGGAGCTACTCAGCCTCTAAAGCCCCAGGTGTTGAGTGGCGGTCACGTGACAGGTGAGGGTTGCGCCCGGGTCTCCCGCCACCACCCCCGCGTCCCGCCTGAGCCCAGCATCTGTGCTCCTGACTCAGAGGCGCCAGGACACGGGCGGATCCCTCCGGGTGTCCGTCTCCGGGAAAGGCTGGGAGGCTGTGGCCGCCACGGGGCCGCCCCTGACCCATGGGGTCGAGGAGAAGATCCCCGGCGGGCCCTTCGCGGCCCCGTGACCTCCGTCCCAGCAGTGCCCAGGACGGGCACCAAGGTGGCCGAGCCCCGATGCTGCGGCTTCCCCGGCGAGCGTGGGTCCCGTGGCCAGAGCCGTTCTTCTCTGAGGCGATTCCCCGGCTGCCCTGCGTGGGTGGCGTCTGAGCCACACTGACAGCCTTGGGAGGTTCTGGCTCACTCGCTCGCGCTGTCCGTGCCCCGGCAGAGCTCCTGCCCCGAGTTCCCTGCCAGGCCTTGTCTCTGCCCGGAGCGGCCACGTGAACGCGTCGCTTGCGGAATCTGTGCTTTGCCCTTGCCCTTGCCCTTTCCCGGGCGGCTGAGTGCCGCCGCAGGACACCCGGGTGCCGAGCGCGGGGTCTGGGGTCTGTATGGCTCCGGCCTGGGGCCAGCGCGGTGGCTCTGGCTCTGGCAGGACCCCTGGCTCCAGGTCAGGGCTGCCCTGATGTCGAGCTTAGAGCCGCGGGGTGGCCTTGGCCCGAGGCGGCCTGACCCCTGGCTGTCCTTGGCCAGCGGAGACTGTCTGTGTTCCCTCCCCTGGGAGGCTCACACTGAGCTTTGGTCCGGCAGAGGGCAGTTTTCTGGGCCCCCTGGCAGTGGTGCCTGGAGTGACAGGAGGGCAGGCAGGTCTGTGGTCCCTGGTCCCCAGCCCCCTGCCTGCGGCCCTCCGTCCCCACCTGCACCCCCACCTGCACCCCCGGCGCGGGGTCTGCCCAGGAGGAACAGAGACCGTGTGTCAGTGACCCAGGGGCCCAGCGGGTGAGCGACCCCTGGGGGCTTTCTGACGCCCCCCGCCTGACCCCTGCATCTTTGTGGGGGCGACAGCGGTCACATTGTGAGTCCCAGCGGCCCGTTTGTGCCTCAGCAAAGAGCTAGGAGGCCTCAGGGTCACCCCGTCCATGTGACCGTGTGCGTTAATTAGACTCCTCGGCCACGGAGTCCCTGCGGGGGGGGGGTCATGAGACTGGAGAGCGTTTGGGACACATGCCCAGTTTCCCATCAGCCGCAGAGTCTGGGCTGGGGGCTCCGGCAGGCAGGGCTCCAGACCGGGGGTGATATGTGAGATCTGTGCTTTTCACGGGCCCCACGCGGTTCTGAACCAACTGGGGAGCCTGGGCTCTGCCTTCTGCCAGAGAAACCTTAGCTCCTGGGGAGGGAGCCAGTTGCCCCTCGGAACTGCCAGCGTCACAGCATCTGTGGAGCGACCCCCCCTTCCTCCTCCAAGCTGTCCGGGCTCTTCCGCGCCCTTTTCTCTCGGTATGAATCTCAGCATCAGCCAGGCAAGTTCTAAGAGAAACGTGAAACTGCACGGATTTAGGTTGAGTTGGAGAACCCGGATATCTGGGAAACTCAGTGGATTACGGGTGTCTTTTCTAAGCAGAAGACACGGTTAAAGTAGCACATTATTAGTCCGATCAGCAAGAAGCTGGAGGAGGTGGCCCAGTCAGGGAAGCCACCCCCTCCACTGTGCAAAGAACCAGCAAGGCAGCGTCACTGACGGGCACCTAAATCGGATCGAAGCTGTAAGCTGGACTCTTGCTGACTCCGGCCACCCTGGAGCAGGTCTGTTGACCTTGAGGTTGGGAAGTCGGGGCTGTGGAGGCGGCCCCCTTTCCGTACTGCCGTGGGGGGCTCGGGTTGCTGTGGACCCAGCCTTCACCCGGGGCCTCTGCTGCTGGGGATGAAGCTGATGGTGTGTTTTGCCGAGCGGAGAGGTGGGTTTGTGCATAAAGACGCTGATTGCGTGGATCTGAGCCCGGCTTGGCCTTGTACCCGCTTGCCAGCCTCCCAGAGCGCTTCAAATTGTTTCCTACACGGCTCAGGGCCCGGGCAGCTCTCCTCCTGGCCCTGCTGTCCCACGTTCCCCGGGGCTGGGTTTCTGTCGCCTCTCCTCATGGCCCTTTGTTCCTGGATTAAGCCGGCCCAGCTGTCGCTCCCTCCGGCCAGGCGGCACCCACGGGGCCCCTCCTGCCCCATAGTCCTGGCCAGCCGCTCGACGACAGGACCGGAGGCCAAGCGGAGGGGGCAGCCCGCAGGCCCCTGTTAGGTGACAGAAGGGACCTCTGATGGTTCCTGAGGCTCCGTCTCCAGGGCAGCTGTCTTTACCCAGAAGCAGCCTGGCTAAGGATTTGCCCAGGATTTACCTGGGTTGGGGGGCTTGAGCCTGCCTCTGTCCCAAGGCTTCTAGACGTTGCTACCGACAACCCCCCCACCCCGCATCTGTTCTCCATGGTAACCGTGGGCCCACCCTTGGTGCTGGGCATCAGGTGGGTGTGTGCCCGGTGTCCCCCCGGGGCAGCTCATTCCCTTTGAACCTTCTACGTCTTGCATCCCTGGAGGTAGCGGAGGGGGAGCAGGCGTTGCAGTGTCACAGAGCTGTGGCCAGAGGCGTCCCGTGACACTGGGAGCTCCTGTCCCTCTGGCTGACTGTTGGGGTGTAGTGGACGTTTTCGTCACATGAGCCTCTGACCTGCCCAAGCATCCGAGGCCAGCACGTGACCCAGGGACGGTCACCTGCGTTCAGAGAAACCCTGCTTGTTGGGCAGGGGTCTTTATGCCCATGCTCAGCTGGGTGAGGAAGCGACCTGAAGGGTGTGTGGGCTCCCTCCCGGCACAGTGGGTTAAGGATCCAGTGTTGCTACAGCTGCTGCTTGGATTCAGTCCCTGCCAGGGAGCTTCCATATGCCCCTGGTGCCACCAAACGAAGCAAAACAAAACTACCCTGTCAGCAGCCCTCACATTTGCAGTGCAGTGTTGTTAATTCTAGTTTCCGTGTCGTATGTGAAGCCAGCACCTATTCTGACCCCTGTACCATCTGGCCACCATCTCCCCCTGCTTCTGGCAGACACCTGTCTGTTCTCTGTATCTTCGATTGGGTTGTTTTCTGTTTTAGGTTTCACATATGAGTGAGATCAGACAGTGTTTGTATTTCTAACTTATTTAACTTAGTATAATGCCTTCAGGGTCTATCTGTGTTGTTGCAAATGGCAAGACTACATCCTTTATTACGGCTGAGTAATATTCCAGTGTGTACAGGTGTGTACCACGTGTCCTCATCATCCACTGTGGACACTTGGCTACTGCAAATGCTGCACTGATCAGAAATCTTTTCAAGGTAGTGCTTGTGTTTCCTCGGATAATTACCCAGAAGCAGAGTTGCTGTATTACAGAGCAGTCCTATTTTTAATTTTATGAGGACTCTTCATATTGTTGTGCACAGTGTCTGCACCAGCTTACACTCCTACAAGCAGTGCACAGGGGTCCCTTGTGTCTCCATTCTCACTGTTATTTCTTGTCTTTTTGAAGATGTCAGGGCCCCTCCCTGTGGTTTTGCTTTTTTGCGTTTCCCCGATTAGTCCTGTTGAGAATCTTTTCATGTGCCCAGTGACCATCTGTATGTTTTCTTGGGAAAAATGTCTATTCAGGTCTCCTGTCCACTTAGTTGGTATTGATTTGACTAATTTTTATTTTGGTTTAACCCCTACCAGGGGTGTTACTTACAGACAGTTTCTCCCACTCAGTGGGTTTGCCCGTTCCTTTGGTCAGTGGCTTCTCAAGGCTCTTTTGAGTCTCTTTTTTGGTATCTCTCGGCATTCCCATGAATGATCCTGTTTAACTTCTGTCTGCGTCCTGATAATTCATCTCCGGCCTCAGCCAGGCCCGCCCTTGGGCTTCAGTCCGTCTCTCCCTCTGGGGTCCAAGGGATCTGCCTCCAGGTCCGTCTGACTGGGCTGCTTCTAACATCCTCCGGCCTGTCAGTCTCCTGGGCTGCAGCGTTACGCTGACATCGGCTCTGAAATCCAGGCTCTGACCTCTGCCCTAAACGCCCTTTCTCCCTTCCTCGCCCGGTGAATCCACGCAGGTGCTGCTTTGCCAGGGGCCTCCTGTACTGCCCCGGCTGCCTGTTTGTGCGCGCACGCACACACACACACACACACACACACCCCATGGTGAGTCCCTGGACAGCAGATTCTTGGCGTATTTCTGCTACGTTTCCACTGCCTGAGGCGTCGGGCACTCGGGTTTGTTGAATAAATGTTGGACGTGATTGCATATAAAATCCTTTCCTTCTGCTTTCAGTGAGGGTCGGGTACTGAGCTCTGGAAGCTGAGGAGTCCTGAGCCCGTCCTCCGTGCAGGGCACAGGGCCGTGGGCAGAGCAGAAGGCCGGCCCTTCCCTGAGCGGGGAGACGTGTGCTCGTCTGAGACTCAGGACCTTGGACTAAGGAAGTCTGAACACTCCTCACCGACTTGCTCTGGGTCCACCATGCGGCAAGGCTCGGTGGAGCTGAGGCTGGTGGAGCAGACGCTTGGCGGCGGCCGCTGCCCTAGGTTGAGGCGAGACGCCGCTGGGAAGGCGGGGCGAGGACAGGTCCGGGGGGCCTTTGAAAGCGAAGCTGCAGTCTCGGGTTTCTCCTCATCCTGTGCCGCTGCGGGGGTGGCCTGACGTGTTACAGGGGGGCTGGCGGCGTAAGTTCTTGCAGAAGCAGGACTGAGGGAAGGTGGTCAGAAATTATAATAGTGTTTTCAGCTGTTTGTGTGCACAGTGGAGGGGCTCCTGGTGGCAGTCGGCTGGCATGGCGGGCAGCACCCAGCCTTGTGTCGGTGCAGAGCGCCCCCTCCTGGTGCAGCGAGAAGTGGGAGGGCCCCACGCCTGCCCGCCCGCCGCTCCTGACCCCTCCCCACGTCCGCACGGTGGGCCCCGGGATGCGTGGGCTCCCAGAGGTTCAGCACCACCTCCCCCTCCCGCCATCCTGACCCACCGCTGTCCGCCGGCTCCCTCCGGCCACAGCTGTCGCCCGCCTGCCCTCGTAAGGGGCACAGGGTTGGCATCAGTGCCTTGCTGTTGTTGCGGGAAGATACAGTTTCTAGGCTCTTCCCGCCCCGTGACCCTCTTGTCAACGTCTGAAGACACTGGACGTTAAGAAACCCACGGACTTTCCTTTCACCTCTGGGACCACCGGCTGCCCTCAGGCTGGTTAGCTGCTCGGTGCGGGCCTCTGGGCCGACACTTGCCCGACGCTTGACAGCAGTTGCGGTTCTGCCTCCCTGTCCAGGGGCCCCTGGCTGCCTGGCACCCGCCGTGTGGTGTCCCCCTTAACTGGAAACCTCTCGCTTTGCCTGTGCACTGCAGTCCTTAACAGTGACTGTGCACTGGGGGAACAGGAAGCTTCTGGAAGCCTGGCCAGGCCCTCCCAGCGGAGTTTCTGTTCTGGGTGAGAGCCCTTGGGCGCCTCTCCTTAATTTCCTCCATCCTAGGCTCCCATCGGGGTAGCACTTGGCACCTTCCCAGACGTGGCGTGTGGCCGGATGTGTATGTTCCTTGAGAGGTCAGAGGTCACAGTTGTGATTCGGAGACTTGGGGGTCACTAGGACTCTGCTCCAGAAGAGAAGCAGTCGTAAGAGGACAGAGTAACGGAAAGGAATTGGGAGTGGTGGCAGTCCCATGATACGGGACCACTGTCCCTGCAAGGGGACGTTAGGGACGGTCACCGTTAGGGACCTCTTGGCTTTGGGGGTGGGAGGGAGTCCGGCTTGGCGGTTATAGGCTCAGGGAGGGGAGACTCAGGACATGAAAGCGGTCAGGTTCGAGCCATTGCTGACTTTTCACGTGTCCGGAGCTGGCCAGTTCTTCC
This sequence comes from Catagonus wagneri, assembly GCA_004024745.2. Taxonomy (NCBI): domain Eukaryota; kingdom Metazoa; phylum Chordata; class Mammalia; order Artiodactyla; family Tayassuidae; genus Catagonus; species Catagonus wagneri. The sequence goes on along the minus strand of PVHT020004944.1, from coordinate 44,709,243 downwards.
TGCCCCGGCCCCCCCCTCCCCCCCCGGCCTCCGGCAGCTTCTTGCACCTGCCTCTGCCTGTGGCTGCTGGTGGCCAGGAGGCCATGGAGGGCTTGGTGCAGAAGTGGCCTCAGCAGCCCCTTCAGAGCTGGAGTGATGGATGGCTCCGGGTGGAGGCGTCTCCCGGCAGCACGTGGTGTGCGGTCAGCTCCGTGCAGTGTAGACCTTTCTTCCGCACACGGGTGCCGGTGTGAAGGCGTTTTCCGGGAACGGCGCGGGCGCGTTGTAAACGGGGTCCGCCGTTTAAAGGGCAGCGATGCTCAGGCCGCGGGGCTGTAGGCGGCGTCTGCGTTGAGCCGCTGTGGGGCAGCCCGTCCAACCCCCATTCTCCGCGCGTCACCCGCAATCCTGACGCGTGCCGGGCCGCAGCACGGCTGCCCGCGTGCACTGACCGCGCTCTCTCCCCGCAGGATCTCCTACGACCCCGCGCGCTTCCCCAGGTACCTGCCTGAGGCCTACTGCCTGTGCCGGGGCTGCCTGACCGGGCCGGCCGGGGAGGAAGACCCACGGCTGCGCAGCGCCCCGGTGCTCGTGCCCGCCGTCGTGCTGCGGCGGACCCCGGCCTGCGCGGGCGGCCGCGCCGTCTACACCGAGGAGTACGTCACGGTCCCTGTGGGCTGCACCTGCGTCCCCCAGCAGCAGGAGGCGGGCGGCGTCCCCTCCGGCCTGAACAACGCGGCCCGGCCCTGAGGCCCCGTGGAGCCGCGGACTCAGGGTGGACGGGCGGCGCGGGCAGTAGGAACGAGCGCGGGTTTCTGGAGGCCCCTTGGGGCTCCCCCCGCGGTGGGGCCACGGGTGACAGCTGGAATACGTCCGGGGGACCGGAGCCCCGCAAGACAGATGACAGGTGCTTTAAAAATCTTGTTTAAAAAAGTAGAATGTATACCTTTTTTCCCATTTTCAATAAGGGCAGAAAGTATTTTTAGCCATTTGAGCATATATATTAGACCTTTTTTACTTGACGTATGAACCTTTTATAAACACTGAGTTGCACTTCCCGTGCCAGAATTTTTAGAGGCCCAGAGGAGCCCTCAGTCCCCTGAGCCGGCCTGTGGCTGGGTCCCCGAGCGGCCGCTTCTGCCGGTGACGGCTCCTGTGCTGCCTGAGGAGACGCGGAGGCCCCGCACCCCTTTATCCACGGGGATGTAAATGGCCGCATGTTTGCGCAACTTGACTTTTCAAAGTCAGGGTGCCAATTTGTGGATGAGAGGTAGTGCGACCTGGGCCAGTGCCCAGGAATAACCCAAATCTTGGCTTAATTTTAACGCTTCAGAAAGTAGCCAGGTATGAGAAGTGGGCAGACTTGGGATTCCCAGAAATCAAGAGCGGAGGTCTCATTCTCTACCCTGAGTGTGAGCTGCATAACCCTTACTCTCCTCAAGGCTTCAGTCTGTCCCTGAGCAAAGCGCTTGTAAGGTGAGTTATGAGCTGACTTTAAAGTCGGTAAGCAGGTGTAGTGAAGGGCGTGTAGGCCGAGCACAGCTCTGACTCTGCTCTGACGGACTCAATTTTTAGGGAAAGCAACGTTAATATTAAGCTCTGCACTTCAGCTATGGTTCGGCCTTAGGACAGTCAGCCTCTCAGCGTCTTGTTTTGGCTCCTGCCTTGGTTTTCATCAGCCTTGGTTTAATCTGGATGGAAGAGAACTTTCAACTTGTACCAAATGTTGACAGAGGTTGTGCATGGAAAACATCAGAGCAAAATTCGGGTTTTCCAAATAAAAAATTGAAAGCTGAAAGTGGTAGCTGTGCATAGTTTCGTACAGTTTGGGGAATTTTTCAGCCTCAGGAGAAAAAAGGGGGTGACCCTAGTGGGGGTACATCTTGAATACATTCTTCTCCAGAGAGTGCAAGTTTCAGAGCAGTAACAACAAAGACACCCACGTGTTAAAAAGAAAATTGCCTTTCAAATCTTGGGTCATTATTTCAGTCATCAGCACTGCTGGAAACACTTTGCAGCCACTCCTCAAGTGTAAACAGCGCACCCGGCAGAGGAGAGTGGATGAAGGCGAGTAAGCGTGAAGAAGACACCACTGTTCCACTAATTCTGTGAATAATTTAACCTTAGCTGTTAACGGTAGCAGCATATCCCAGGGGAAGAATCAGATCTCCGTCCCGGATGGAGAGACGCAACATTTGCATTTTTTTCCCTGAATGGAAAGGAACATTCATCCATTTAACAACTATTAACGTGCCTTGTGCTGGGCCCTGAGCGCCTAGGAGACAGTTGTGAACTGGCCGCAGCCCCCGCCCTGAGCTCGAGCTCCAGCTCCGACGGCGCTGCTGTGAGAACACACTCGGGTGGCCGCGGGCTCCACGCGGACCTACTCCTCAGACAGAGGCTGCGGTCCCGGCCAGTCACTACGCTGCCTGTGCTTGTGCTCTCATGTTAGGAGAGTAGATTAGATGGGTTCTCAGACTTCTTCCAGGTATCATTCTGCAGATTTCTTTTTTTGGTCACACCCACAGCATGCAGAAGTCCCCAGGCCAGGGACCAAACCCGTGCCACAGCGGTGACCACACTGGAATCTGCTGAGCCCACAGGGAACTCCTACTGCACAGATCGAAGTTGGCAAAAGCAGCCAGAATTCTAGGTCCTTGACTAAGGAAATCATGCTGGGACGTTAGCTTGGTCACCTTAACATCAGTTGGGAGAGGCCCCGTCTGCCGAGGCAGTCACAGCCTCTCCACCTCCTAAGAAGGTGAAGAGGGAAGGGCGCCGGGCCCGTCACTGCACTGCGCGAGCGCTGCACTCACAGTTCACGGTCCAGCCCGGAAGCATAATTCACGTAGCAGCGAAACTCATTTCCCAAGGTCCGGGTGTGCTTCGGCACGAACTCACACAGCTTCACTCCCAGGAGTCTTGCGGCCTCTTCCTCCATGATGGCACCTGAGGGAGCAAGCAGATGAGCCTGGAGACCGAGGTACCGACAGCCTTCCAGCCGGAGGGCTCCCAGCCGGCGCGGGAGGCAGGGGCGTGACGGGGCACCCGGCACGGCGGAGGGCTTTACGTCACTTTTCACTTCCTCCAACATTTTTGCAGAGGGCCTCTTTTCTGTCTCTTTTACCTAATAAATAACTTTCCTACCTCCTTAGAAGTTTAAAGATAGATACTTAAAGTCAGAAAAGCAAAGATAATTACTGAAAGCTGCCATTCTCCAACTTGGAGTCAAAAACTTCTTTTTTTATAGTATCTAATTGTGCAAACTCTTAGCAGCATGTGCAGACCTGCCTCTGGCTGGCGGATACCGTTTCTCTGCCAGCGCTGACACGGATAGGCCACTGCCTGGCGGCCGTGGAGCACCTCTCCCCTGACACCTGCTGATCTGGGAGAGGCGGTGGGCCTGAGGGGCTGGGCCGGACACCGGGCTGCCCAGAAGCAGGGAGACCAGCAGCCGTCGTTCTCAAAGGCCAGTTGATCCAGCTGAAGGAAATCCGTCTAGCTCCCCAAGTCTTAACGTCTCGCTCTGTGACCTTCAGCCCGCAGCTTCGACACCTCTCCCCTGCGAACTACAGAGGCAGACACGGCTGCGCAGCTCTGACTAGTACTGAGACCCTGGAGCAGTCAGGCCGCATCGGACGGGCTTCCTGGGAGCCAGCCGCTTCATTCTCGGCACCCAAGACGGGCAGGTGGCTGGCCCGAGAGGTGCAGCCAGTCGTGTGAAGTCATCCCTACCTGTGCACAGTAGGATCTTGCCCCGGGTCAGGTACTTGATGGTTTCGGCTGTTTTTCTAAGACACTCCTCTGAGAGGTAGGGGGGGTCTGCGATGACGATATCAAAGCTGTGGGCGGCGACCCACTCCGGTAGCTCCAGCGGCAGGTTGTAGTCGTAGAAGATGAACTCCTCCCCATAGACGGCGAACCTGCGGTCGTATTCGAAGAGGCAGACAGAGCAGTGGTCCCCGCGCCGCTGCCGCAGCCGCTGGTAGACGCTGGGCGCGCTCACACACGCAATTCTGGGCAGAAGCGGGACGACACGTGAGAAATCCTGGCCAGCACTAGGGCGTCGGCCAGGCTGGCCTCGCAACAAGGTACAGCCTCCATGTGCATGTTTCTTTAAAATAACAGTGCAGCTACAGTAACAGCAGCAGTAATTTCTGAGACAAAACTTTCTACTGTGTCACTTTTTTTTGTTTCTTAGGGCTGCACCCGCGGCATATGGAGGTTCCCAGGCTAGGGTGTAACAGGAGCTGTAGCTGCCGGCCTTCGCCACAGCAACGCAGGATCCGAGCCGCGTCTGCGACCTACACCACAGCTCAGGGCAACGCCGGATCCTTAGCCCACCAAGTGAGGCCATGGATCCAACCAAGTCTTTATGGATGCTAATCAGGTTTGTTACTGCTGAGCCATGACGGGAACTCTTCTGCCTCACTTTTAAGGAATCTGATATTTAAAAACCCGCAATTCATAATTTTAAGACATGAAAAGTATGCCTTTTATAGTAAAAAATGTAAAACATTAGGGCAAGACTTAAGCAGCCCATGGCCTGAATTTACCTGTCATTTTCACACTGGTCTTTTAACATGTATTTCAGATACTTTTAACCTCTAAGAATTTTTAAGTTATTTTGTAATATTCATAATCTTGAAGCAAAACCCACAACTAGCTGCCTAAATGTTTTCCAAAAAGATAATTAAAATTGGATGTCAGTGCAAACTACTTTGAAATTTCTTTTTTATATAAGGAAACTTAAAAAAAAAAATTTTATGGTCATTCCTGTTAGGGCTCAACAGTAACAAACCTGACTAGTATCCATGAGGATGCAGGTTCAATCCCTGGCCTCACTCAGTGGGTTAAGGATGTCGCGTTGCCATGGTTGTGGTGTAGGCCAGCAGCTACAGCTCCGATTCGACCCCTAGCCTGGGAACCTCCACATGCTGCAAGTGCAGCCCTAAAAGGAAAAAAGAAAAAAAAATCATTGGAGTATAGTTGACTTACAACGTTGTTAGTTTCAGGTATATAGCAAAGTAAAAAATCAGTTATTCAGATACTTAAAACCATTCTCTTTGAGATTCTATTCCCATATAGGTTATTACAGAAGACTGAGTGGAGTTTCTGTGCTGTGCAGTAGGTCCTTGTCAATTACCTGCTTTATATACGGTAGTGTGTTTGTTAATCCTGAACTCCTAATTTATCCCCCCTGCCCCCACCCTTCCCCTTTGGTAACTCTAAGTTAGATTTTGAGATCTGTGAGTCTGTTTTGTAAGTTCATTTGTATCATTTCTTTTAGATTCCACATAAAAGTGATATGATATTTGCCTTTGTCTGACTGACTTCACAGAGGATGACAACCTCACGCACCCATGCTGCTGCAGATGGCATTAGCCCCCGCTTCCTCCCAGCGGAGCAGTACTCAGTGTGTGCATACGCACGTCTTTATCCGCTCCTCTGCTGTTGGACACTTAGGCTGTTTCCATGTCTTGGCTACTTTGAATAGTGCTGCTGCAAACACAGAGGTACATGTATCTTTTCAAGCTAGAGTTTTTCCAGATATATATATGCCCAGGAGTGGGATGGCTGGCTTATATGGTAGTTCAATATTTAGGTTTTTAAGGAACTTCCACCTTGTTTTCCATAATGACTGTACCAATTTACCTTGCCATCAACACTGTAGGAAAGGTTTCCTATCTCCACACCCTCTCCAGCATTTATTGTTTGTGGACCTTTTTTTTCTTTTTTGGGGCTGCACCATGGCATATGAAAGTTCCTGGGCCAGGGAACAAATCCGAGCTGCAGTGTACGCCACAGCTGCAGCAATGCCAGATCCCTAACCCACTATGCAGGGCCAGAGATCAAACCCAGGCCTCAGCAGTGACTCGAGCCACTGCATTGACAGTGCTGGAACTTTAACTGATGTACCATAGTGGGAATTCCCTGTAAACTTTTTGAAGATGGCCATTCTCACATGTGTGAGGCAGTACCTCACTGTAGTTTTCATTTGCATTTCTCTAATAATTAGTGATGTTGAGCATCTTCTCACATGCTTTTTGGAGAAATGTCTATTTTAGGTCCCATTTTTTAATTTTTTTGATATGGAGCTGCATGAGATGTTTGTACGTTTTGGAGATTACCTTCTTGTTGGTCACTTTATTTGCAAATACTTTCTCCCATTCTATGGCTTGTCTTTTCGTTTTTTGCTTGTTTGTTATGGTTCCCTTTGCTGTGCAAGAGCTTTTAGGTTTAATTGGTTATGATAGTTTTTTGTTTTTTTTTTTCATTACTCTAGGAGGTGGATCAAAAAAGACACTACTGCACTTTACGTCAGAGAGCGTTCTGCCTGTTTTCCTCTCAAGAGTTTTATAGTGTCCAGCCTTACATTTAGGTCTTTAATCCATCTTGAGTTTATTTTTGTGTGTGGTGTTAGAGTGTTCTGATTTCATTCTTTGACATGTAGCTGTCCACTTTCCCCCACACCACTTACTGAAGAGATCATCTTTTCTCCATTATATATTCTATATTCTTGCCTTCTCTATCATAGATTAGTTAACCATAGGTGTGTAGGTTTACTTCTGGGCTTTCTATCCTTTTCCATTGATCCATGTGTCTGTTTTCATGCCAGTACCATACTGTTTTGATGACTGCAGCTTTGTGGTATAGTTTGAAATCAGGGAGCCTGATTGCACTAGCTCCATTTTTCTTTCTCAAGATTGGTTTGGCTATTTGGAGTTTTGTATTTCCATACACATTTTTAAAAAAAACTTTGTTCTAGGTCTGTGAAAAATGCCATTGGCAATTTGATAGGGATTGCTTTGAATCTGCCTTGGGTAGTATAGTCCTTTTTGACAATACTGATCCTTCCAGTCCAAGAACATGGTATATTTTTCCATCTCTCTGTGTCACCTTTGATTTCTTTCATCAGCGTCTTACAGTTTTCAGAGCACAGGTCTTCTGCCTCCCTAGGTAAGTTTATTCCTAGGTGTTTTCTTTTTGATGCAATGGTAAATGGGATTGTTTCCTTAATTTCTCTTTTTGATCTTTCATTGTTAGCATTTAGGAATGCAAGAGATTTCTGTGTATTAATTTTGTATCTGCAACTTCACCAAATACTTTGATGAACTCTAGCAGTTTTCTGATAGTATCTAGGATTTTCTATGTACAGTATGGTATCTGTAAACAGTGAAAGTTTTACTTCTTTTTCAATTTGGATTCTTTTTATTTCTTTTTTTTTCTCTGACTGCTGTGGTTAGGACTTCAAAACTATGTTGAGTAGGAGTTTCCTTATGACTCAGTGGTTAACAAACCTGACTAGGATCCATGACGATGCGTGTTCAATCCCTGGCCTCGCTCAGTGAGTTAAGGGTCTGGCATTGCTCTGAGCTGTGGTGTAGTTCACAGACATGGCTTGGATCCCACGTGGCTGTGGCACAGGCCAGCTTAGCTCCAATTTGACCCCTAGCCTGGGAACTCCATATGCTGCAGGTGCAGCCCTAAAAACCCAAAAAACAAACAAACAAAAGCAATGTTAAGTAAAAGTGGCAAGAGTGGACATTCTTGCCATGTCCCTGATCTTAGTGGAAGTTACTTCAGTTCACCATTGAGGATGATGTTAGCTATGGGCTTGTCATATATGGCTTATATTATGTTGAGGGAGGTTCCCTCTGTGCCTACTTTCTGGAGAGTTTTGCTTTTTTTTTAATCAGACATGGGTGTTGAATTTTGTTAAAAGCTTTTTCTGCATCTATTGAAAGGATCGTGTGGTTTCTGTTTTTCAGTTTCTTGATATATATGACACTGAATGGCGGATACTGAAGAATCCTTGCAACCCTGGGTAAACCCCGCTTGACCATGGTGTACGATCCTTTTAATGTATTGTTGGGTTCAGTTTGCTAGTATTTTGTTGAGGATTTTTGTATATATTCATCAAAGATACTGGCTTATAATTTTCTATTTTGTGTGGTATCTTTGCGTTTGGTATCAGAGTGATGGCCTCACAGAATGAGCTTTGGAGTGTCCCTTCCTCTGCAGTTTTTTGGAAGAGTTTCAGGAGGATTGGTGTTAACTCTCCTCTAAACATTTGACAGATTTTGCCTGTGAAGCCAGGTGGTCCTGGACTTTGGGAAATTTTTAAATCAGAGTTTCAGTACTTGAGATTAGCCTGTTTATATTTTCTATTTCTTCCTGGTTCAGTCTTGGAAGGTTGTACCTTTGTAAGAATTTGTCCACTTCTTTTACATTATCCTTTTTCTTGGCATATAGTTGCTTGTACTAGTCTCTTATGATCCTTTGTATTTCCAAGGTGTCAGCTTAACTTCTTTTTCATTTCTAATTTTACACATTTAAGCTCTCTCCTTTTCTTGATGAGTCTAGCTGAAGGTTTATCAATTTTGTCTGTCTTTTTAAAGAAGCAGTTTTCAGTTTCATCTTTTCTATTGGTTTGTCTATATTTCACGTATTCCTGCTCAGATCTTTATGATTTCTTTCCTTCTGCAGACTTTGGGGTTTTTTTTCTTTCTTCCTTTAGCAGCTTTAGGGATAAGGTTGTTTGAGATATTTCTTGTTTCCTAAGGCAAGACTGTACTGGTATAAAACTTCCCTCTTGGAACTGTTTTTGCTGCATCCTATAGGTTTTGGATCATGTTTTCATTGTCATTTCTATGTCGGTTTTTTTTAATTTCCTCTTTGATTTTTCCAGTGATCAACTGGTTGTTCAGTAGCATATTGGTTAGTGTCTACATGTTTATGGGGTTTTTTTGCAATTTTTTTCTCGTTAACTTATTTCTCCTTCTAGTTGATGTCTAGTTTTATATAGCATTGGTCAGAAAAGATGTTTGATACAATTTTAATTGTCCTAAATTTACTGAGACTTGATTTGTGATCCAAGAGGTGACCTATCTTGCAGAATGTCTAACTTGACAAAAACGTGTTTTCTGCTGCTTCCAGGTGGAATGCTCTATAAATAACGATTGAGTCCATCTGGTCTAATGTGTGTGTTACTGAACGTGTGTGTTTCTGTAGTGATTTTCTGTCTGGATGATTTGTCCACTGATGGAAGTGAGCTGTTTAACAGTGGGAACTATTACTGTATTACTGTCAGTTTCTCTCCTTTTGTGGTCGTTAGCATTTGCCTTCTATACTGCGGCGCTCTTGTGTTGGGTGCATATATAATTGTTACATCTTCTTGACTAGATCCCTTGATCATTATGTAGTGTCCTTCTGTGTCTCCTGTAGCTGTATTTTAAAGTTGTATGAGGAAATTAAATGTTTCATTACAAACAGTCCCCAGTTTATGAACGGGTAAGTTAACTTTTAAAGCCAACTGTTGAAAATGCTAGAAGTAACTTAAATGTTGGATTACTGAGTTGACTGTGGTACATGGATGACAGTGGAATACTGTGTAGTCACAGTCAGGTTTAGAAGAGTGTAGACTGCACTTCCGTGGGTGTGGGGTTTCTGCTTTCAGCTGCACCTCTGCCCTCTGGGATGCTAGAGCCGGAGGCCACAGCTGGTCGCACGGGCCTCAGATGGTTGGAAAGAGACTATCCTTTTTTCTCACTCCCCTCTGTCACTTAGATTTTTATCGTGTGTATATATTATCATTCAAAAAAGTACTTATTTTAAAAACTATGCTGAGCTTTAAAACTGGGATGCATTTCTTCACAGAGATGGCGCTGTCTAGTTAGGTGCACATGCTGGGCTCAAGTGGATTCCTGGCCTAAAAGCAGGTGAGGCCGTAAGGAAGTCTTGGAGGCGTCACATCTGCTGCTGGGGTGGCCGGAGCCCCAGCCCAGCTGCTGCCGGAGCTCGGGCGGCAGAGGACACGGAACCAGAGCTGCTCTGTGCCCAAGGACAACAGGCGGCATTTCCTTCACCAAGAAACACCACAGCATGTACTTCTGGCAGAAGGAAAGCGGTCTGCGGTGCAGGGAGGAGTGACCGTAGATGTGGTGACACCGGGGCAGTGGTGTGGCAGCAGAAGCCAGCTGGAGGACCTTGTGCAAGGGACGTCATCTCTTGGGCTGCAGCGTCCGTCTCTGGACTGGAGAGCGTAACAGTAGCCACTTCAAGAGGTGTGAGGGTCAGCGAGATGACCCTCGTAAAAGCTCGGCCTGGGACAGGGCGCCCTGTAAGTACTCCAAGGCTACTGTTACTACTCATCTTTAAAACTGACCTCACTCCTAGAAACACCGAAGATGCCTTTGAGAAAAGATAAGTTGCTTCCAAAGCCCTCATATAAAAGGAAAATAGAAAATACATGTAAAAACATTGTCACTAAGGAAAATCTACTAAACTACATGTAATTTAAAAAGAAAACCTTAGGACTTCCGGTTGAAGATGGCGGATGGAACACATTTAGATTTGCTCCTTCGTGAAAGCCTGCTAAATAAAACCTGAGAAAATCAACCTCCAATAAACCATGAGAGGAGACAAAAGAAATGATATCTGACAAGCAGACCCAAGAAAGCCAAGTCCTACCCTGGCAGCAGGAGAGCTGAAAAGGAGCCTGGCTACAGCACGGCAGTAAGGCGCAGGAGGCTACAGAACAAGATGGCTTGTGAGGATGAAGGTGGGTGAAAAACAGAACTGTTAAAAGTCTATTTAAGAGGAAGTTTGACCCAGGCTTCTGTTCCCCACCCCAATCCTCCACAACTGCGGCAGAAAACTGGGGGATGGTCTCCGGACGGGGAGTTGGGGCTGCCTGGAGGGTGGGTGCCAAACCTAGCTAGTGGTGACATTACCTGTGGAAGTAGCAAGGATTAAATTAAACCCACTGGAGGTCGGGACCCTGGACGCTTAGGCCTCAGGGGATGAGGTCAAGGAGAGGCAGGACTCCTAGACAGTAAGAAGATTCTTTCTGCAGCTCCAACCAGCCCACGAGGAAAGGTCCGAACACACTGACTCCAGTGTTACCAAAGCAGGGAAGGTCTGCCCAGGTATTCTGCTTTAGGGCGCCCCAGCCTTAGATATGACTGACAGCAAGGGGTCAGCAGACATGGAAGAAAATGATCTAACAAACACTACAGGCCAGAATACACAGAAAAGGCATGTTGTTGGAGTTAGTCTATGTGGGGAGAAGAAAACTTTTTAAAAAGCTTTATAATATCCTCAGAAGGACGAAGATGATATAAAGTTGAGGAACTTCCAGAGTTCCTGCTGTGGTACAGTGGGTTAAAAATCCGACTGCAGCAGCAGGGGGTCACTGGGGAGACCCAAGAACTTCCATATGCTGTGGGTGTGGCCATTTAAAAAAGTTGAGGAATTTCCCCAGAAGGTAAATAACAAAGATAAGGGGTGGAAAAAGAAAAAGTAGATCAGGTCCACAATCAAAAGGTGCTCCACGAGGAGGACAGAAAAGTCAGTGGAGAGGAGACCACAGAAATCGGGGAGGGGAGTTTTCCCCAAACTGCAGGTCCTGAGCCATGAATGGAAGGGCCTCCACTCTGTACAACAGATGGGTGCTGGGGAGTAAGAACCTAGACTAGCAGTGCCCAGGGATGGGAAGAAACAGGTTTCCTGCCAGAAATGGGGGTGGTATTGGATTTCTCACAGCACTCCGGAAACAGGGAGGCAATGAAGTAGTGCCCTCAAAACCAGGCATTCGATACCCAACAAAACCAATACAACAAAACTAATACATCAAGAGAAAAGGTAGAATAAAATATTTGCAGACACTGAAAGGCTGTAAAAATTTCCCACCGGGGAGTTCCCACTACAGCACAGGGGATTAGTGACCTGGCTTGGGGGGGGCACCCGTTTGACCCCCCAGCCCAGCACAGGGGGTTAAAGGACCCAGTGTTGCCACAGCTGGGCCCTGGATTCAGTCCCTGGCCTGGAACTTCCACGTGCTGGGGTGGAACCATTTTAAAAAAAAGAAACCTACCTGTGAAAGCTACTGAAGGATACCCAGCCAGGCTAAAGCTGAAAAGTGAGAATTGAACACAGGAAGCCTGAGCAAAAGAGAGCTAAAGGACGCCTCAGCATGACGGTGAGGGAAACACCACGACCAGAACTACAGCAAAAGGAGAAATCAGCCAGTCCAGAGGAGAGCAAGTTGCACGGCCTCGGGACTGACTGTACTCCAGGAGTTTGCCGATAAGAGATTTGTAACAATGGGGAGAATGTGAAGGCTCACTAGTGACTTGGACATAGAAATAAATAATTATTTTCTTTAGAGAACATAAGGCATTGAAAAGCCTCCACCTTAAAGAACACGTGTACTGGCATAACGTAAACCCAGTTCTAACAGAAACTAGTAACTACTGAGAGCGTAGACAGACAGTATGTGTGTATGCGGCAGTGGCACAGAGTATGACAGGGAGCCAAAGCCTCATTTTCTTAAGGTGAGAAGTTGAGAAATAAATGACCAACAATAAATGCTGGAGAGAGTGTGGAGAAAAGGGAACCCTCCTAAACTGCTGGTGGAAATATAAATTGGTACAACCACTATGGAAACCAGTATGGAGGTTCCTCAGAAAAGTTAATATAGAACTATCATGTGACCCAGCAATCCCACTCCTGGGCCTATATCCTGACTAAGCACAAAAAGACACGTGCACCTGTATGTTCACAGCAGCACTATTCATAATAGCCAAGACATGGAAACAATCTAAATATCTAACGACAGATGAATGGATTAAGAAGATGTGGCATATATACACAATGGAATACTACTCAGCCATAAAAAAGAACAAAACAATGCCATTTGTAGCAACATGGATGGAACTAGAAACTCTCATACTAAGTGAAGAAAGACAAATACCATGTGATATCACTTATGTGGAATCTGAAATATTACACAAATGAACCTAACTACAACACAGAAACAGACTCACAGACATAGAGAACAGACTTGTGGTTGCTGGGGGTGTAGCGGAGGGAGTGGGGCAGATGGGGAGTTTGGGGTTGGTAGATGCAAACTATACATTTAGACTGGATGAGCAGTGGGGTCCTACTGTACAGGACAGGGAACTATATCCAGTCACTGTGAAAGAACATGATGAAATAAAGAGTGATAAAAACTGACAGAACAATGTAAATCAACTGTAACAAAGTTTAAAAAAAATAAAAACTCATGATGCTAAAGAAAAAATGCCAAAATAAACCTGCTATTTAGTTTATAAATACCAAAAGAATAAATTGGAAGGGAGCTGAAAAGGGGAAGAACAAAGGGAAAATTAACAGTGGATATTTTTTTTGACCAAGTCTTTTAGGGCCATTGAAACAGAGGGAAAGGGCAGGGCAAACATTTAGCAGAGTAACATAGTGACAAACACCGGTTAGAACCCACCCAGTTCCGGATGGCGGATGGCTGGTTTCCTAGCTGACGCTGAGCCTCGTTATACACACAACAACTAAATGACACAACCACAGGGTCAGGACAGTTCCCACGTGGACCATAAATGGCCAAAAGTGGGCAGCTGGCCTGCTCCTGAAATAGCTGGAATAACCCTCCCTCTTGCTAGCCTATGAAACTACCCAGCCGGGAAAAACTAATCCCCTACTTCAGGACTGCCCGCCTCTTCTGAGGCTGCCCCCATGCTGCCTGCGGAATGTGGAGCTGTCAGCCAGCCTCTGGCTGTGCTATGTTCACACCAGAATTCTCTCCGATGCAAAGCCACGACCCTCACGCGGCAGTGGGTTCCTACTGCACAGCACAGGGACCTGTACACATGGACCCTGGCACAGGCCATCCCCAGCACGCCCACTTCCCTGCGGCAGTCTGACTTTACATGTGTGCAAAGCTTGGATGAAAACCAAATTGGCAGAAAAGAAAACCTGTATTATTACAACTTCAGAAAGGACAAACATTAAGACTTTTTTTCTTTTAAAGCAAACTCTAGGGTATAAAACAGGTTAGAAAATGTTTAAGGAATAGAGATCAGACATCTTCCTCGTGTTCTGTAAATCATGAGCTATAAGTTGTGCAGATAAAAGTTCAGACTTCTTACCAGCCATCTCGCATCCAGGAAGGACGTTTAAAATACTACTTTAAAAATAAAATACTACCTTAGATTAAAAGGTAAAAAAGAAACTGATCTTACCTGCCACCTTCCCCAGCTGCTGCCACGGCTTCCTCTGCCAGGCGCAGGGCGGTCTCCTGATTGTACCAAAACTGGCTCAGCTGCTGTGACAGAGGAACAAGCAAAACGGTTTTAGAACCTGTCCTTTCCATTTTTACTGGCGTTTCCTGCTGTGGTGCAGTGGGGTTGACAGTGTCTCTGCGGCAGCAGAGACGCGGGTTTGAGCCCCAGCCCAGTGCAGTGGGCTGAGGTGCTGCTGGACCTGTGGCCTAGGTTGCAGCACTGGCTCAGATCTGACCCTGGCCCAGGAACTCCATATGCCCCAGGGCACCCCCGCCCCAAAACTGTATCTATACCAGTGTGCATATATTTAAATTTTTTTTTTGATTTTTCTTTAAAATTATTTTAGGAGTTCCCCTGGTGGCTCAGGGGTAACAAACCTGACTAGTATCCATAAAGATGAGTTTGATCCCTGGCCTCACTCAGTGGGTTAAGGATCTGGTGTTGCAGTGAGCCGCGGTGCAGGTCGCAGACATGACTGAGATCCCGCGCTGCCCTGGCTGTGGTGTAGGCCGGCGGCTACAGCTCCGATGGGACCCCTGGCCTGGGAACCTTCATTTGCCGCAGGTGCAGCCCTAAAAACAAAAATTATTTTTAATTAACAGAAGGCCCTGATTAATTAACAGGCTCTGAGCACTGCATCCCCGTGGCTGCTGACAGCACACAGGGAGGCCGTTTCTCCTGAAGGAAGAACAGACTCCCACCTTTGCATAAGCCATGCCGCTGAAAGCACGGAACCTGATCCAGTTACACTTCAAGGCTCAGCTGCCTCTGAGCAGAATTACAAACAGAGGGCACCACAGGGACATCGCAGTGCCGGCCAGGTGCCACTCCCTTTCTGCAGCCTCTTGGCTTTACCTTGTCAGTGTTTCCTGAATTCCTTGTTTTCCCTCAGGGTGAGCTGTCGGTTTTTCATCTTACTCCTATTCACACTGACAGATGATTTTCTTTAAATTCCTAGTGATCTTTAATTATCTACTCACATCTGCAACTTAAGGATGATTATCATGGAAAAAGTAGATCCTTCTGAGATGGAAGAGGCTCCTTTCTCAGACAGGGCTCTCCTCACAGTGGAAGGGCTGGGCCCACAGGTGTGCGTGGACAGCGTGTGCCAACAGCTCATATATCCAGGTTTAAAAGTGTCCCAGGAGTTTCCATCATGGCTTGGTGGGTTAAGGATGCGATGTTGTCCCTGTGAGGATGTGGGTTTGATCCTTGGCTTCGCTCAGTGGGTTAAGGGTCATGAGTGGCTGTGGTGTAGGCCAGCAGCTGCAGCTTCGATTTGACCCCTGGCCTGGGAACTTCCATATGCCGTAGGTACAGCTGTACAAAGAGAAAAATTAAAAAATGTTTCCACACAACAAATGCTGGAGGGGGTGTAGAGAAAAGGGAACCCTCCTGCACTGCTCATGGGAATATAAATTGGTGCAACCACTATGGAAAACAGTATGGAGGTACCTCAGAAAACTATACATAGAACTATCACATGACCCAGCAACCCCACTCTTGGGCATATATCCGGCCAAAACTTTCCTTGAAAAACATACTTGCACACGCATGTTCATTGCAGCACTACTCACAATAACCAAGACAAGGAAACAACCCAAATGTCCATCGACAGACGACTAGATTAGGAAGATGTGGTATATATACACAATGGAATACTACTCAGCCATAAAAACAAAATAATGCCATTTGCAGCAACATGGATGGAACTAGAGACTTTCATACTGAGTGAAGCAAGTCAGAAAGAAAGACAAATACCATATGATATCACTTATATCGGGAATCTAATATACTGCACAAACGAACCTTTCCATAGAAAAGAAAATCACGACTTAGAGAACAGACATGTGGTTGCCAAGGGGGAGTGGGAGGGAGTGGGACGGGATGGGAGTCTGTGGTTAACGGCTGTAGACTATTGCCTTTGGGATGGAAAAGCAAGGAGATGCTGCTGTACAGCACCAGGAACTACGTCTAATCACTTGTGACGAATCTATATATATAGGTGTAACCGGGTCACCACGCTGTACAGTTGAAAAATTGACAGAAAACTGTAAACCAGCTATAATGGGAAAATAGAAATCATTATATTTTAAAAAATGTTTCCAGATACAACACATTCATTTGGACCTATGTATACATGAACGCACGCCCTGTGCTACTGCTTCTGGTGGCAGGTAAGTGCAGCGCTGACTCCCTTTGCCTAGGAAGCTGGCGACAGCACCAGGACATGTGGCGGAGGCCTCTGCCTCCCCTGACCTGGGAGGGTCCGCCCCTGGGGGCTGGTTGCTGAGCTGCCCTGCCCCGTCCCTGGCACTGTCAGGCCGCAGCGATGGGTTTGGCTCTCAGAGCCCTCTAAAAATGAACACCTTGCTCTTGATCAGGGTGTTGCATACACACAGCTCTCAGAGTCCCAAGCACCACTGTGCTTTTAAGGGCAAGCAACAGCGCTGGCCCCTCACCTCCCTGACCAAGCCCCGATCCTCGGGAGCAAGTGGCAGCTCTTGGCTTCTGCTTTGGTCATTTATCCCCGTATTTGTCCATATGAGGCTTTAAATGCTCTCTCTTGATTAATTCACTCTGCAATGTATTTACAGCAGTAGATGAAGATGTTTTTCGCTCGCACATACTCTCCCCATCCCCCAGCCCCCATATTTAGATCACAAGTTTGGCGAGTCACAGTCAGTCGTCGGTGTTCACTGCTGAGCCCGTGACATACCCTGACTGCACGTGCTTCTGGCGCGGCGCCTCTTGCTTCTCCTAGAGTCAGTCAACTAAAGACTGCTTCGTCTGCTTGCTTTCTTTGAACCGATCTCTAATTCTCCCAACAGCTGGCAGCTTCTGGCAAGTGGCACATGGAAGGTAAATGAGACTTACCATATCTAAAGTTTTTGTGGAGTTCCCGTCGTGGCTCAGTGGTTAACGAATCCAACTAGGAACCATGAGGTTGCGGGTTCGATCCCTGGCCTTGCTTAGTGGGTTAGGGATCCGGTGTTGCTGTTAGCTGTGGTGTAGGTCGCAGACGCGGCTCGGATCCTGCGTTGCTGTGGCAGTGGTGTAGGCCAGCAGCTACAGCTCCTGTTAGACCCCTAGCCTGGGAACCTCCATATGCTGCGGGTGCGGCCTTAGATAAGGCAAAAAGACAAAAAAATAAAAAAATAAAGTCTTTTTATTTTATCCTCAACATACGACCGCCAACTCACCTGCTTACAGAATTCGAGGCTGAACAAAAATTTCAAGTTTTGAAGGCGTTGCTTCACTTTAATTTCTAATGAAGCTACTGGAAGAACAGCGTGACCCGGAGTCGTGCAACTCAGGGGAAACATGCTTTTCTGTGGAAGGTTTTAAGATCTGGTCACCGACATCCAGAGTTCTCACAGTCATAATCCACCATGGGTCTCAGTGCAGGTCTTCGGTTCTCAGAAATTTTCACATTTTTTCACTGAAGAGTTCCTCTCCTCTCTTCTGTTCTTCTGGAACCTCAATTAGTTGAATATGGAGCCTCCTGAATTTATCCTCTAGTTTTGTAATATTTTCTTTCCTATAATTTGGGGTTTTTTTCTCTTTCCTATAATTGGTATCATCTTTTTTTTAACTTCCTGGGAGATTTCCTTAATTTTATAAACCAAACCAAAAGAAAGTGTCAAAAGTATACAAATAGTTAACTACGGGAGTGGAATTAATGATTATTAATATTAAAATAATTGTTATTAATTATGACGAGTTTTTTTCATGTTTTTATATTTCCTCCAACGACTGTAGATTACTTTCGAATGAGAAGTGCATAGTATTTAAAACATTCAGCAGAAGGAAAAGAGAAAAAGACAACCTCAAGAAGAATAAATGGGGAGTTCCCCTTGTGGCTTAGAGGAAACGAATCTGACCAGTATGCATGAGGACGCAGGTTTGATCCCTGGCCTCACTCAGTGGGTTAAGGATTCAGTATTGCTATGAGCTGTGGTATAGGCTGCAGACGCAGCTCAGACCCCGAGTTGCTGTGGTGTAGGCTGGTGGCTGTAGCTCTGATTCAACCCTAGCCTGGAAACCTCCATACACCTCAGGTGAGGCCCGGAAAAAGAAAAAGAAAAAAAAAAAAGGAATAATAACGTACTTCAGGTTTTGATACTTACTATCCAAAGAAGCTAAAGACAAAAACACATCAAGGAACATAGAAGGTGTCTTGAGTAGGTGTAACAGAGTAAATAGAAATATTTTTGTCCCAGTTTCGAACAGATGGTAAACAGGAAAACTGTACACAACTGAAGAGATCCAACTTGACACAAAATGTAAGACTGCTTAAACACCCAAGCGCGTGCACACACACACACACAGGAAGCGCACGCACGCCTGCTTCCAGTCAGAGGGATGAAGTCATATCTTATCGGGGGAAGTCACAGACAGAAAACTCAAGCCTCATCTATATCTCAAATTACAGCCTTCAAAAAATTTAAATTTATACATTCCAGCTTCAGTTTTCCCCAATTCACTTTTTTCTCTTTTAATATCCATTTTTATTTGGACCACTAAAATGCCTACTGTGCACCAGAAACCTAGTCTGTTTTTAAAAAGTCCTTTTCAACAATTTTTACCACATGTTTAGGTCCAGTTACCCCATAATTGCAGTCACAGGTCTTTCCTTACCCACAAGGATTGCTGAGCTCCATAAAAACCAACAGGCAAAAAAAAAAAAAAACCAAGGAGTTCCCATCATGGCACAGCGGTTAACGAATCCGACTAGGAACCATGAGGTTGCGTGTTCAATCCCTGGCCTTGCTCAGTGGGTTAAGGATCTGGTGTTGCTGTGAGCTGTGGTGTAGGTCACAGACACAGCTCAGATCTGGCATGGCTGTGGCTGTGGCCGTGGCCAGCAGCTGTAGCTCTGATTAGACCCCGAGGCTGGGAACCTCCATATGCTGCAGGTGCGGCCCTAAAAAGCAAAAAAATAAAAACCAAAAAAAAAAAAAGAAACCCAAAAACCAACAGGAAGCACAGTACATGTTGGACAGAATGAAATGCTGTTCCTTTATTTGAAAAGTCCCCTCTGATCACCGAGCAGCCTGAGAGTCAGCATGAGGAAAATCTGCATTTACGTGGTCTTCAAATGTTCACGGACCGCTTTCTGTCTTAGCTCCAAGGTTACCAGCTTCTAAGTGACAGGTGAGGCAGACGTGGGTGTTAGGTGGCTCACGTCAGAACCTCCCAATGGAAGTGGCGAGCGCTGACTTACCCAGTTCTCTTCTATGATGCCAATGCTATACTTGTCCTCACCGCCAGAGTCGGTGCGCTGCTTCTGCTCAGCATAAAATTCCTGCAGAGCTGCCAGGGCGTGCGGAGACAGCCGGGGCGTGCCCTCATCTTCAGAGTCGCTCATGGTCTGTCACCTGCAGATAAACAGGTAAAAGTGACAGGTTTGCATTTTCCTTTCCATCAAATAATTTAAAAAATTCTATCTCATATGAAGGATCCAAACTGGAAGTGGGTTATATGAGGGGAACACGTATTTAAAACTTTTGAGACCAAACATCTACAAAGGTTTCCCACTGAACTACACTTTAACAAATGCAGGATTCTCTAAATGCAACCAAATTTTTACAATAAGATTTTCACATTCTTATGATTCCCTGCAGAATGAAATCTTTACCATAAAATATCTAAAGATGTTTTACTTTCCTCTGGTACCCCAATGGCTACATGCAGATAGTTCACAGAGATAACTCTGAATCAGGTGTTTTTACGTTTGGATGTCACAGTTTAGGTGACCTAAGGCTTATGGGTATTACCAATGGGAAGTGGAGGACTGACAGATGAGGGGCATAGGAAAAGATATGAAGAATACAAGGGATGACTAGGAGAAAGGGAAGAAGGAAAGTAAAACAGAGGGAGAGAAGGTAGGCGTTTTGTAGTAGGTAACAGCCAGTCATGATTTCTTGGGGTGTCACCTGGAGTTAGCCAGATTGTAAGGTGAAGTTTAATTAGGTCTCATTTGCTTATTTTTGCTTTTGTTGGATATAAAAAAGATACTGCTCTGATTTATATCAAAGAATGTTCTGCCTTTGTTTTCCTCTAGGAGTTTTATGGTTTCTAGTCTTACACTTGGTCTTCAATCTATTTTGAGTTTACTTTTGTATATGGTGTTAGAGAATGTCTTAATTTCATTATTTTACATATAGTTGTCTAGTTTTCCCAGCATCACTTATTGAAGAGACTGTCTTTTCTCCATTGTTTATTCTTGCCTCCTTTTTCATAGATTAACTGACTATAAATGTGTGGGTTTATTTCTCGGCTTTCTATCCTGTCCATTGATCTATGTGTCCGTTTTTATGCCAGCACCATCCTCTTTTGTTTTTTTTCCCCCAGTTTTTAAAGTCTTATTGACATACAGTTGATACATGCCACCAGCATACTGTTTTGATGAAAGCAGCTTTGCAGTATAGTCTGAGGTCTGGAAGTGTGATTCCTCCAGCTCCCTTATTCTTTCTCAAAACTGTTTTAGCTGTTTGGGGCCTTTTGTGTTTCCATACAAATTAAAAAATTTTTGTTCGAGTTCTGTGAAAAATGCCATTGATAATCTGATAGGGGTTTCTTTAAATCTGCATACAGCTTTGGGTGGTAGTAAGGTCATTTTAATAACACTGACTCTTTCAATACGAGAACACAGTGTATCTTTCCATCTGTTCATGGGGTCTTCAGTTTCTTTCATCAGTATCTTAACAATTTTCAGAGCACAGTCTTTTGCCTCCTAAGGTAGGTTTATTCCTAGGTATTTTATTCTTTCTGATGCAATGGTAAGGGGATTGTTTACTTAATTTCTCTGATACTTTGTTGTTAATATACAGAAATGCAAAGGATTTCTGTGTATTAATTTTGAATGCTACAACTTTACTGAATTCACTGATGAGCTCTAGAAGTTTCCTGGTAGCATCTTTAGGATTTTCTTTTTTTCTTTCTTTTTTTTGACTGCCTCCACAGCATATGGAAGCTCCTGGGCCAGGGATCAAATCCAAACCACCACTGTGACCTACGCCACAAGGGCAGCAATGCTGCATCCTTAACCCACTGCGCTGGGCTGG
The DNA here is from genome assembly GCA_004024745.2 of Catagonus wagneri. Lineage (NCBI taxonomy): Eukaryota > Metazoa > Chordata > Mammalia > Artiodactyla > Tayassuidae > Catagonus > Catagonus wagneri. The sequence goes on along the minus strand of PVHT020004944.1, from coordinate 44,688,113 downwards.
GGATCAAATCTGTGCCTCAGCAACAACCCAAGCTACTGCAGAGAAAATGCCAGGTCCTTTAACTGCTGCACCACAGCGGGAACTCTATGATTTTCTATGTATAGTTCCATGTCATCTGCAAACAGTGAAAGTTTTACTTCTTTTCCAATCTGGATCCCTTTTATGTCTTTTTCTTCTCTGGCTGCTGTGGCTAGAACTTCTAAAACTCTGTTGAATTAAAGAGGCGAGAGTGGGCATCCATGTGCATATAGAGGAAATATACCTTTAACATAATAAGGGCCATATATGATGAACCCACAGCTGACATACTCCACAGTGAAAAGCTGAAAGCATTTCCTCTAAGAGCAGGAACAAGATAAGGATGCCCACTCTTGCCACTTTAAAAGGAACAACAACAAAATAACCTGTGTAGGTAAATATATATGCTAGTACCCATTTCTGCATTGGGCATCTTTCACATGTCTGTTTATATGAATTATGGGATTTTCATAATGGTTATATTACTGGTATGCATATGTGGATGCAGAATGGCTAAGCTGGAGGAGGGGTAACTACCAGTGACTAGCAACAAGTACAATCTAGGGATATGTCCACCCACTGGACATTAAACAGTAATACTGCTGTATTTCCTACAGTGCAATTCTGTATAGCAATGCAAGCATTTTATTTTATTCTTTCCTCTTTTGTTGGATCGCTACCTATAACTCTTTGTTATTTAAGTGTTTGCTTTAAGGTTTATAGTGTATGTATCACAGCATACAGTCATCACTTCTTGTATTACATAAAAATCTTAAAATTTTTATACAACTTCTGTTTCTCTCCCACAAGCTTTTGTTACTGATAGCATCCAATATCTTAACTTTTACATTTGTTGTAAAGTCCACACTGTTAAATTTATTTTTTTTTGTCTTTTGTCCTTTTTTAGGGCCGCACCCACAGCATATGGAGGTTCCCAGGCTAGGGGTCTAATCAGAGCTGTAGCCACCGGCCTACACCACAGCCACAGCAACCCCAGATCCGAGCCATGTCTGCAGCCTACACCACAGCTCACAGCAATGCCAGATCTTCAACCCACTGAGCAAGGCCAGGGATTGAACCTGCAACCTCATGGTTCCCAGTCGGATTCATTTCTGCTGCGCCACGACGGGAACTCCTTACACTGTTAAATTTAAAAACCTTATATAGTTACCTACACAGGAACCCACTTATGGTGAACTTCATTTTGTTGTATAGATTAAGATTTCCATCTGTGGTCATTTTCCCACTGCTTGGATGACAACTTTTCTTTTAGCGAGATTAAATTGGTTATGCATCCTTTTAGCTCTTATATCTCTTAGATCGCCTTACACTGTCAAAGATTTTGGGAGGGACCAGTGACTCCTGGGTTCACAGTTTCTTTTTCTTCACACCCCAAAGAGTCCTTCACTGTCTATTCCTGCATTACCTCCAACATAAAATCTGCTGTCACATTTGGTTTTGTTTCGTTTTTTTTTTTTTTTTTTTTTTCCTGGTTCCTTCTTATCTTTCTTCCCTGGCAGTTTTTTTAAATTTTTCTATTTTTGAGAAACTTGATTTTGAGCATTTGGTTATGATGTGCCTTGGTTTGGTTTTCTTCATGTTTCCTATGCCTTTATTGAGTTTCTTGGTTCTGTGGGTTTATAGTTTTCTTCAAGTTTGGCAAGTTTTTGGCCACAATTTCTCAAGTATTCTTCTGCTTTCTTTTTCTGGTATCCTGACTACACATACATTAGATTTCCGGGGGTTGGGATCGACATACACATGCTACTATGTATGGAGCAGACGGGTAACAGGGACCTGGAGTATAACGTAACCTGAATTCTTCCCAAAGCTCTCTCAAGTTCACTTGAAAAAAACAAAAAACTTTAAAATTTGTATTTCATCTGTGATAGTTTCCATTTCTGGGTGCTTAAGTTTGCTAATTTTTTTCTTTTTAATGACTGCAACAGGGCATATGGAAGTTTCTGGACCAGGGATTGATACAAGCAGCAGCTTTGACCTATGCCACAGCTGTGACATTGCCAGATCCTTTAACCCACCGTGCTGGGCCAGAGATCAAAACTGGCTCTCAGCAACAATCCAAGCAGCTGCAGTTGAATTCTGAATGCACTGTGCTACAGCAGGAACCCCTCAGTTTGCTAATATTTTATTTTTCAGTGTCTAATCTGGTATTAATCCCATCCAGTGCAATTGTCATTTCAGATATTACAGTTTTTGTCTTGAGAAGTACAATTTGGGTGTCCTTTATAAGTTTTAACATTTCTGCTTAACATGTTCAGTCTTTACTGTAGCTTTCTAAACCTATGGAAAACACCAGCCTTGTTTACTGGTTATAACATCTGTGTATGTTCTGATTCACGTTAAACTAACTGATTATCTCATTATGGGTTACATTTTATTTTATGCTTTGTAACTTTTTTTTTTTTTTTTGCCTTTTAGGGCTGCACGTGCAGCATACAGAAGTTCCCAGGCTAGTGAGGCCAGGGATTGAACCTGCATCCACATGGATACAGCAGATTTGTTTTTGCTGTGCCACAATGGGCACTCCTGTCCTTGGTAATTTTTTTTAATTGAACGCCAGATATTGTGAATTTTAACTTGTTGGACAGTGGGTATTTTTGTACTCCTGTAAGTATAATTATAAATGTAAATTAGTATTTATAAATATTCTTTTAAAAAAATTATTGGAGGAGTTCTCATTGTGGCTCAGTGGTAACAAACCCAACTAGTATCCATGAGGATGCAGGTTTGATCCCTGGCCCCCACTCAGTGGGTTAAGAATCCAGCATTGCTGTGAGCTGCGGTGTAGGATCACAGATGTGGTGTGGATCTGGCGTGGCTGTGACTGGTGTAAGCTGGCAGCTGCAGCTCCGATTTGACCCCTAGCCTGGGAGCTTCCATATGTTATGGGTATGGCCCTCCCAAAAAAAAAACCCAGAAAAAAATTATTGGAGAGTTCCCGTCATGGTGCAGTGGAAATGAATCAGACTAGGAACCATGAGGATGCGGGTTTGATCACTGGCCTTGCTCAGTGGGTTAAGGATCTGGCATTGCCGTGGGCTGTGGTGTAGGTTGCAGACGCAGCTTGGATCCTGCATTTCTGTGGCTGTGGTATAGGCTGGTGGCTGTAGCTCCGATTAGACTCCTAGCCTGGGAACCTCCACATGCTGCCGGTGTGGCTCTAAAATGACAAAAGACAAAAAAAAAAAATTTTTTTTTTGGATATAGTTGACATAAAAAGTTGTGTTAATTTCAGGAATACAGCAAAGAAAATCAGTTATTTATATACACACATACATACAAATCCATTCCTTTTCAGGTTCTTTTCCCATATAGGTTATTACTCAGTACTGAATAAATTTCCCTATGTTATACAGTAGGTCCCTGTTACCCACTCATTCCATAAATTTCAGTGTGTATACATCAAGCCTAACTCCCTAATTTATCCTCCCTCCCCCTACATTTCCTCTTTGGTAAACCTAAGTTTGGTTCTGAAATCTTTGAATTGTTTTGTTAAGTTCTACTGTATCATTTTCTGTTAGATTCCACATATTAGTAATCTCATACGATATTTGTCTTTCTGTCTGATTTCACTTAGTATAATACTTTCTAGGTCCATTCATGTTGCTGTAAATGGCACTTTTTTTTTTTTTTTTTTCTATTTTCAGGCCTGCACCTGCGGCATATGATGTTACCAGGCTGGGGTAGAAACAGAGCTGTAGCTGCCAGCCTACACCACAGCCACAGCAACTCGGGATCTGAGCCATGTTTGCAGCCTACACCATAGCGCGAGGCAGCACTGGATCCTTAACCCACTGAGAAGGCCCGGGATCAAACCCACATGCTCACGAATGCTAGTCGAGTTTGTTACCACTGACCCACAGGAGGAACTCTTTTTTAAAAAATTTCTATTTTTTGTGGCTGAGTAATATTCCTTATTTAATATATACATCTTTTTAGCCATTCCTCTGTTGATGGAATTTAGGTTGCTTCCATGTCTTGGCTATGGTGCATAGTGATGCAGTAAACACTGGGATGTATGTATCTTTTCAAAATGATGGTTTTCCCTGGATATGTGTCCAGGAATGGGATTGCTGGGTCATATATGGTAGTTTTATATTTCGCTTTTAAAGGAACCTCCATACAGTTTCTCCATAGTGGTTGCACCAGCTTACATTCCCACCAACAGTGCATGAGGGCTCCCCTTTTCTCCACACCCCCTCCAGCATTTATTATTTGTAGACTTATTAACAATGGCCATTCTGACTGGTGTGAGGTGATACTTCGTGGTTTTGATTTGCATTTCTCTAATAATTACAGTGTTGAGCATCTTTTCATGTGCTTTTGGCCACCTGCTGTCCTCTTTGGAGAAATATCAGTTTAGAGCTTCTGACCATTTTTTAATTGGGTTCCTTTTTTTTTATATATAAAGTTGCATAAGATGTTTGTGTATTTTGGAGATTAATCCCTTGTTAGTCACTTCATTTGCACAGATTTTCCCATTCTGTTGGTTGCCTTTTTGTTTTGTTAGTGGTTTCCTTTGCTGTTAAAAGCTTGTAAGTTTAATTAGGTCCCATTTATTTTTATTTTCATTCCTCTAGGAGGTGGATCAAAAGCTTTCTGCAATTTATGTCAAGTATTCAGAAATATAAATACTTTTTAAATTTGTACTGGGACATAGTGAAGTAACTTGAAAACAGTTTGGTCCTTTCAGATGTTGCTTTTAGGACTGTCAGTGGCAAGCAGAACAGCATTTAGTCTAGGACTAATTACTACTCACCGCGGCAAGATATTTCGAAGTACTCTACCCACTGCTGCATAAATTAGGATGTTTTCGGTACGTCTGGTGGGAACAGTCTCCATTCCCAGCCTTAAGTAAGTTATGTCTCCTTCAAATCCTTCCATGTGTCTGTTTCTCTGGCCTCAGGTGCTTTCTCCACAGGAGCCCTCTGCAGTTCTCTGGAGTTCTTTCTCTGCTACTCTGCCTAGTCCTCTGGCCCCACTAACTTCCCCAGACTCTCTGAGGGATTTCCTCAGACTAGGGATCGAACCCACACCACAGCAGTGACAACACCGGATCCTCAACCTGCTAGCCACCAGGGAGTTCCCTAAATGACTCTTGCTTGAAGCAGATGTTTGATGATTTCTTTTAACACTGATTGTTAAAAAGCGTTTCTGCCATTACTTAGACATTCAGAAAGACAGTATGATAGAGGATTAAGAGTATGGCTTCTGGAGACACGTTACCTAGGTTTAAATCATAGCTTTGACACTAACTAACTGTATTATTTTTTGGAGCTACAGCTGCTAGCCTGTACAGCATCCACGGCAGTGTGGGATCTGAGTTGCGGCTGTGACCTACGCCACAGCTCACCGCAATGCCAGATCCCTGACCCACTGAGCAAGGGCCAGGGATCGAACCCGCATCCTCATGGACACTAGTTGGATTCACTTCTGCTGTCCCCCAATGGGACTCCTAAGTGCATAGTTTTGAGCAAGTATTTAACCTCTCTACGCCTCAATGTTCTCATCTATAAAGTGGAGACAATATTAACACCTATTTAATAGGGGTATTGTGAGTCAGATGAGTTACTGTCTATAAAATACCTAACAGTCCTTGCCACATAGTAGGAACACAAATATTACCTAGCAATACTGTTTGAAGTATGTCACTAATGGTATTCATGGTAACCACTAAATAAAACAATTTAGTACCTTCATATGACTGTCTGCTTTACAAAAAGTGAATTGGAAGAAGAGGGAATGAGTGAAACGGGATCATAGGAAGTCAGTAATTAATGGGAACAATGTCAAGTGTAACTAGGAAACTGGACAAGCATAGGGAACGCTGCCTGCAGGGGCAGGATTGGCTTTGACTGATCTGTCATATGTACCACATTCACAGACTCAAGACATATTTTTTTCTCACTTTAACAACACACTTTAAAAAATGAGTATAAGGAGTTCCCACCGTGGCTGAGCAGAAACGGATCTGACTAGCATCCATGAGGACTAAGGTTCCATCCCTGGCCTTACTCAGTGGGTTAAGGATCCAGCATTGCCATGAGCTGTGGTGTAGGTTGCAGGTGTGGCTTGGGTCCCCAGTTGCTGTGGCTGTGGTGTAGGCCAGCTGCTACAGCTCCGATTCAGCCCCTAGCCTGGGAGCCTCCATATGCCATTGAAAAAAAAAAAAAGAGTATAAATTTAACTGTCGGGATGTTTTAAGATTTGATAAAATATAGTCATCACTGCATCAGCTGTAGACTATAATACAGATGTAGCAGATCCATCATTTTACAGCTTCCAAATAAAGTAGTCAGAAAGGTGAGACTCCTCTAAAGGCTGCAACATCAAGGTGGGAGCCATGGGAATGAGTGTGTATGAGTAATTAGAAGCTTCCAGGAAGGCTGTCTCCATACCTAGATTATTTTACTGGCACTATCTCTCTACTGGAACTACCCTGGATCCCTAGAGTCTATCTAGAGTCAAGGGAAAGAGTTTAAATATGGTTAATTTCAGTCACTTTGGGCATGAAGCTGAGTAGTGGCTACTCACTCCCCAGTTCCTCATTCCTGTGACAGGAGCTGTGCGCAAGTTCCTGTTTTGAGCTCAGGGATTAATTTATACAGTTGAGTGAGGACATGAAGAGGTCAGTGATATGGAAAGAAGAGTTTGGGAACAGAAGGACTGGAGCTCAACTTCTCCCCCAAAAAACAACAAAACTACAACCAAAAGCTGAGCAACCTTCAACCAAATGGACTGTAAACTTCCAAAAAAGATATTCTACTCCAGAAGACAAAGAGGAGACCACATCAAGAGGTAGGAGGGGTGATTACATGATAGAAGCAACCCCATACCTCCCAGGTGGGAAGCCCCACAGACTGGAAAGTAACTGCATCACAGAGACTCAGCTACAGGACTGAGAGTTCTGAGCCCCACGTCAAATCCCCATGCCTGGGGATCGGGCACAGGGAGAAAGAGCCCCCAGAGCATCTGGCATTGAAGGCCAGCAGGGCTTGTGTGCAGGAGCTCCATAGGACTGGGGGAAACAGAGACCCCATTCTTGAAAGGCACACACAGACTTTCACATGCACTGGGTGCCAGGGCAAAGCAAAGTCTCCATAGGAATCCGGGTGGAACCTGACTGCAATTCTTGGAGGATCTCCTGGGAAAACAGGGGCAACTGTGGCTTGTGGTGGGGGAAGGGCATTGGAGGTGAAGCTCTCGGAACATTCATCAGCCTGCATTTCTCTGGAGGGGGCCATTTCGGGAAAATCTGGTCCCTTCCATCAGCGCTGAGAAGCCCCAGGCCAAACAATAATCCAGGTGGGATCACAGCCCCACCCATCAGTAAACAGGCTGCCTAAAGACCCCTCAGACACACAGCCAGCCTCTAATCTCATCCAGAGACAAAGCCCCACCCATGAGAGGGATAGGAATCAATCCCACCTACCAGTGGGCAGGCACCAGTCCCTCCCATTGGGAAGCCTACAGCAAGCCCCCTCCATACCACCTTTAGCCACAGGGGAGGCAAACACCAGAACTAAGAGAGGCTACAACTCTATTGTCTACAAAAAGGTCACCATACCAAAAACCTATAAAAATGAAAAGACAGAAAACTCTAACTCAGATAAGGGAGAAAGAGAAAAGCCCAGAAAAACAGCTCAGTGATGAGATTATCAGCCTCCCAGAAAGAGACTTTAGATTGTTGATGGTGAAGATGATGCAAGGCATTGGAAATAAACAGGAGGCAAAGATTGATAATTTACAGGAAACACTGAGCAAAGAAATACAAGATGTAAAATTAAACAAGAAGAGATGCAAAATACAATAACTGAAATAAAAAATTCATTAGAAGCAGCCAACAGTAGAATACAGGAGGCAGAAGAACAAATCAGCGAGGTGGAGGACAGATTAGGGGAAATCACTAATGCAGAAGAGAAAAGAGATAAAAGATTGAAAGGAAATGAGCAGAGTCTCAGAGAACTCTGGGATAATGTTAAACACACCAATATCCGTATTATAGGGGTGCCAGAGGGAGGAGAGAGAGAGAGAAGGGGACAGAAAAAATATTCGAAAAGATAATAGCCAAAAACTTCCCTAATATGGGAAAGGAATCACTCACTCAAATCCAGGAAGCACAACGAGTACCATATAAAATAAACCCAAGGAGGTACATCCCAAGACACATATTAAGCACAATGACCAAAATTAAAGACAAAGAGAAAATATTGAAAGTAGCCAGGGAAAAGAAACAAAAGACATACAAGGGAACCCCGATGAGATTATCAGCAGATTTTTCAGGTCAAACTCTGCAGGCCAAAAGGGAGTGGCATGATATACTTAATGTGATGAAAGCGAAAAACTTCCAACCAAGATTGCTTTACCCAGCAAGGTTCTCATTCAGATTTGAAGGAGAGATCAAAACCTTTACAGATACGCAAAAGCTAAGAGATTTCTGCAACACTAAACCAGCTTTACAACAAATCCTAAAGGAACTTCTCTAGGCAGAAAAGAAAAGGCCATAACCAGAAACAAAAACACCACAAATGACAAGGCTCACCAGTAAAGGCATATATACAGTAACGATACTAAATTATCCATGCACAATTAGGCTACCAAAATCACAAATCGTGAGAAGAGAGCACAAATGCAGGTCACTGAGACGCACGTGCAATTAAGAAACCAACAACTTAAAAAAATCTCATTTATATATAGACTCTTATCAAAACTTCAGGGTAACTGCAAACCAAAAATCTACAACTGATACACAAACAAATAAGAAAAATCAACTCAAATACATCATTAAAGACAGTCATCTTGTGAGAGGAGACAACAAGAGAATAAGGGAAGAAAAAAAGAGTAACAAAAACCCCAGTTAAAACAATGGCAGTAAGAACATATATATCAATAATTACCTTAAATGTTAACAGACTGAATGCCGCAACCAAAGACATAGATTAGTCAAATGGATACAAAAACAAGACCCATATATATGCTGTCTTCAAGAGACCCACTTCACTTCTAGAGACACATACAAATTGAAAATGAGAGGATGGAAGAAAATATTCCATGCAAACGGGAATCAAGAGAAAGCCGGAGTAGCAATACTCCTATCAGACAAAATAGAATTTAACATTTTAAGAGACATGAAGAACATTTTAAGAGACAAGGAAGGGAAATACATAATGATCAAAGGATCAATCCAAGAAGAAGATATAACAATTCTAAATATCTATGCACCCAACATAGGATCACCACAATACATAAGGCAACTGCTAACAACCTTAAAAGGAGAAATCAATAACACAATCACAGTGGGGGACTTTAACACCCCACTTACAGCAATGGACAGGTCATCCAGACAGAAAATCAATAAGGAAACACAGGCCATGAATGAAGCATTAGATCAGATGGACTTAATAGTTATTTTTAGGACATTCCATCCAAAAACAACAGAATACACATTCTTCTCAAGTGCACATGGAACATTCTCTAAGATTGATCTCCCTGGGCTACAAATCAACCCTCGGTAACTTTAAGAAAATTGAAATCATATCAAGCACCTTCTCTGACCACAATGTTATATGACTGGAAATCAACAAGAAAAAAATGGCAAAAAATACAAACACGTGGAGACTAAACAACACACTACTAAACAACTAACGGATCACTGAAGAAATCAAAAAGGACATTAAAAAATATCTTGAGGCAAATGACAACAAAGATACAACACTCCAAAACCTCTGGGATGCAGCAAAAGCAGTTCTAAGAGGAAAGTTTATAGCAATACAAGCCAACCTCAGGAAACAAGAAAAAGCTCAAATAAGCAACCTAACTTTACATCTAAAGCAGCTAGAGACGGAATTACTGACAAGAACTAAAGTTAGTAGAAGAAAAGAAATCATAAAGATCAGAGCAGAAATCAATGAAATAGAAACGAAGAAAACCATAGAAAAGATCAATGAAACTAAAAGCTGCTTCTTTGAAAAGATCAACAATGATAAACCCTTAGCCAGACTTATTAAGAAAAAAAGAGAAGACATAAATCAATAAAATTAGAAATGAAAAAGGAGAAGTCACAACAGACATCACAGAAATACAAAGGATCATAAGAGACTACTATATGCAACTACATGGCAATAAAATGGAAAACCTAGAAGATATGGACACATTCTTAGAAAAGTACAATCTTCTAAGACTAAATCAAGATGAAACAGAAAATATGAACAGACCAATTACAAGTTCTGAAATTGAAACTGTGATTAAAAAACTTCTAACAGGAGTTCCCGTTGTGGCTCAGTGATTAATGAATCCGACTAGGAACCATAAGGTTGTGGATTCGGTCCCTGGCCTTGCTCAGTGGGTTAAGGATCCGGTGTTACCGTGAGTGGTGGTGTAGGTTGCAGACGCAGCTCGGATCCTGCGTTGCTGTGGCTGTGGCGAAGGCCGGCAGCCAGAGCTCCTGTTAGACCCCTAGCCTGGGAACCTCCATGTAATGCAAGCATGGCCCAGGAGAAGGCAAAAAGACAAAAAAAAAAAAAAAAACTTCCAACAAACAAAAGTCCAGGACCAGATGACTTCACAGGCAAATTCTATCAAACATTTAAAGAAGAGCTAACACCTATCCTTCTGAAACTCTTCCAAAAAATTGCAGAGGAAGGGACACTCCCAAACTCATTCTATGAGCCCACCATCACCCCGATACCAAAACCAGACAAAGATATCACAAAAAAAGAAAATTACAGGCCAATCTCACTGATGAACATAGATGCAAAAATCCTCAACAAAATAACTAGCCGACCGAATCCAACAATACATTAAAAGGATTGTACATCATGATCAAGTGGGATTTATCCCAGGGATGCAAGGATTCTTCAATATCCACAAACCAATCACTGTGATACACCACGTTAACAAACTGAAGAATAAAAACCCTATGATCCTCTCCATAGATGCAGAAAAAGCCTTTGACAAAATCCAACACCCATTTCTGATAAAAACCCTTCAGAAAGTGGGCACAGGGGGAACCTACCTCAACATAACAAAGGCCATCTATGACAAACCCAGAGCTCACATCATTCTCAATGGTGAAAAGCTGAAAGAATTCCCGCTGAGATCAGGAACAAGACAGGGATGTCTACTCTCGCCACCACTATTCAACATTGTTTTGGAAGTTCCAGCCACAGCAATCAGAGAAGCAAAAGAAATTAAAGGAATCCAGATTCGAAAGGAGGAAGTATAACTATCACTATTTGCAGATGACATGATACTATACCTAGAGAATCCTAAAGACTCTACCAGAAAACTGTTAAGAGCTCATCAATGAATCTGGCAAAGTCACAGGATACAAAATTAATACACAGAAATCAACTGCATTTCTATATACTAACAATGAAAGACCAGAAATAAAAAATTAAGGAAGCAGTCCCATTTACCATTGCATCAAAAAGAATCAAGTACTTATGAATAAACCTACCTAAAGAGACAAAAGACCTGTATTCTGAAAATTATAAGACGCTGATGAAAGAAATCAAGGATGACACAAACAGATGGAAAAACATACCATGCTCTTGGATTGGAAGAGTCAACATTATCAAAATGACTATACTACCCAAGGCAATCTACACATTCAATGCAATCCCTATCAAATTACCAAGGTCATTTTTCACAGAACTAGAACAAAATATCTTAAAGTTTGTTTGGAAGCACAAAAGACCCAGAAGAGCAAAAGACATCCTGAAAAAGAAAAATGGAGCTGGAGAATCAGGCTCCCTAACTTCAGACACTACTACAAATCTACAGTTGTCAAAACTGTATGGTACTGGCACAGAGACAGAAATATAGATCAGTGGAACAGGATGCAAACCCCAAAATTAAACCCACGCACCTACAGTCAACTTATCTACGACAACGGAGGCAAGAATGTACATGGAGAAAAGTCAGCCTGTTCAATAAGTGGTGCTGGGAAAACTGGACAGCCACATATAAAAAAATGAAATTAGAACACTTCCTAACACCACGCACAAAAATAAACTCAAAATGGATTAAAGATCTAGATATAAGACCGCATAGTATAAAACTCTCAGAGGAAAACATAGGCCAAACACTCTCGACATAAATGACAGCAACATCTTCTCAGATCCACCTGTTAGAGTAATGACAATAAATAGAGAAATGGGACTTAATTAAACTTAAAAGTTTCTGCACAGCAAAGGAAACCCTAAACAAACTGAAAAGGCAGTCCACAGAATGGGAGAAAATATTTGCAAATGAATCCATTGACAAGGGATTAATCTCCCAAAATTTACAAATACCTCCTATAGCTCAATACCAAAAAAACAAACAACCCCATCAAAAAATGTGCATTAGATCTAAACAGATAATTCTCCAAAGAAAACATACAGATGGCCAAAAAACACATGAAAATATGTTCAACATAACTCTTTATTAGAGAAATGCAAATCAAAACCACTATAAGGTACCACCTTACACCGGCCAGAATGGCCATCGTCAAAAAGTCTACAAACAGGAGTTCCCATAGTGGCTCAGTGGTTAACGAATCTGACTAAGAACCGTCAGGTTGTGGGTTCAATCCCTGGCCTCGCTCAGTGGGTTAAGGATCCAGCATTGCCGTGAGCTGTGGTGTAGGTTGCAGACGCGGCTTGGATCCCGCATTGCTGTGGCTCTAGCGAAAGCCAGCAGCTACAGCTCCAGTTAGACCCCTAGCCTGGGAACCTCCATATGCCCCAGGTGCAGCTCCAGATAAAACAGGCAAAAAGACAAAAGAAAAAAAAAAAGTCTACAAACAATAAGTTCTGGAGAAGGTATGGAGAAAAAGGATCACTATTACACTGTTGGTGGGAATGCAAATTGGTGCAACCACTGTGGAAAACAGTATGGAGATTCCTTAGAAAACTAAAAATAGAATTACCATTTGATCCCGCTATCCCACTCCAGGGCATCTACCCAGAGAAAACCATGATTCGAAAAGACACGTGGACTCCAGTGTTCATTGCAACACTCTATACAATAGCCAAGTCACGGAAACAACCTAAATGCCCATCAACAGAGGAGTGGATAGGGAAGATGTGGTACATATACACAATGGATTATTACTCAGCCATTAAAAGGAACAAAATGACGACATTTATAGCAACACGGGTGGACCTAGAAATTATCATGCAAAGTGAAACCAGCCAGACAATAAGACACCAACATCAAATGCTATCACCTACGTGTGGAATCTAAAAAAAGGACACAATGAACTTCTATGGAGAACAGATACCGACTCAAGATTTGAGAAACTTATGGTTTCCAAATGAGACAGGTTGGGAGTGGGGGGATGCACTGAGGGTTTGGGATGGAAATGCTATAAAATTTGGTTGTGATGACTGTTGTACACCTATAAATGTAATAAAATTCATTAATAAAAAATAAGAAAAAAAGAGTTTAATGTTATTCATAGTTCCCATGGAAAACAGAAGTGCAGTGTGCCTTGAAAGGCCATGTGAAACTTGGCCCATGCAGGGACAAAGTATCAGAGAGACAACTGGGACAATGCCTTTTACTGCTAAGACAGGGGGAAGCAAGAGAAAACACACATTCTGTAGTGCGTGGTTGGGAGGTGTGTGATATGACTTTCATGTGCCTGTGAGAACTTACCTGCAGGGAACACGTGAGCAACTCTGGCCGTTAGTTGGACCTGTAATTCGTGGATGCCGAGTAGACAAAAATCCAAGAACACACAATTTTAACAGCTCCAGGAGCAGCTTGTGTGCAACCTCTGGGAGCAAGGTGGGAAATAAGGACACTGTCCTTCAAGAAATAGGAACCCGTGTTCTGATCGCTGACAGCTACTTCTGATCACGGAGACACAGTCAGGGAGACGACACTATAAGGCTCCCATTGTTGTAAGCACTTCCCCTCCAGCCGAAACAGCTTTGACTGGATTTAAGGCTTTATCACCTTCCTCCCCACTTTCATTTTTCTCTTTTCCCCCTTTTGGGGGGCCAGAAATATAAGGAGCAGACCATTATAAACAGCAACTGAATATACGGAGGAAATTTAGAAAGTCACTGTGCATGTCTAGGAAGAACTTAAGCTTCTTCAGGCTAATCTTGAGCACAAAAACAGCCTGCAATAATAACAGAACACCAAAAACAGCAATTCCTGGAGAAGAGGTAGAATTTGGTTTGCAACAACAACAAAAAAATCTGCAAAGCATACAGAGAAACAGGAAAAGTATGGTCCAATCACGGGGAAAAGTCAACCAACAGACACATCCCTGAAAAAGATCAAATGGCAGGCTCACTAGACAAAGACTTTAAAATGATCTCCTAAAGATGCTAAGAGAACTAAAGGATGTAGGGAAAGTTAAGTCAATGATGTGTGAACAAAACAGAACTATCAATAGAGAGGGGATACACCTTCAGGTGGGCCAACACACTCACGGTGGGAGTCCCTGAAGAAGAAAAGGGAAAAGGACAGAGTATTAGTGTGTGTGCATGCTGGCTGAGCTAACACGGACATCGCACAGCAAGCCGATAGGCAGTAAGGCTTCATTTTGGCCTGGTGTAACAGGATTGAGAAGTGGGCATTGCTAAACGCTAAGTAAACCTTAGTTTTAATATATTAACAGTTTTAATATATTAACACTTTTTCACTTAAGTCAACGCTTTTTCATATCCTTAGCATGATTTAAATATTTTCTAAGAGGGCTTGTGAAAGCGCTGTGAGGTTTTAAGTCCAAAGGGCTGGGAAAGTGCTGTATTATATTACTAAACTGATGCTGAGCCTTATGTGGCTCAACTCTAAATCAGTGGTTCTCTGCGGCGGGTGGCGCTGCCATCTCATGGGTAGAGGCCAGGCATGCTGTTAAGTCGTACAATTTAGAGTACCACCCTCCACAGCAGAGAACTACCTGGCCCCAAATGTCAGTAATGCTAGAATGCTAGGGTTGAGACCCTGCTCTAGGGAGAAAGACACGCGCATAACTGTGGGCAGGTTGGAGGAGCACGGTTTAGCATCATGAGATCACCCTGAGGAGCACGTGTGGGCAGTTTAGAGCAGCACAGCGGATGGCTGTGTTTCATCTCGGCCTTGAGGGAGGGCGAAGGATGCCGACTGGGGCCTGCCGAGGCAACAGCAGGAGCGGGGGTGGACGCCTTAAGGTGAAGCATCCACAGGGATTAAGAGGCTGGGCTACTTCATACGACTTAAAACTGTACTGAACTAGTGTCACCCACGACGCAAAAAGCAACGTGCAGGTCCACTCACGTCTCGAACACACAAAATTCTATTTCCAAGCGTCAAGTTTCAGGCAAGGCCCTCTCTCCCAGTGTACAAAACCCAGCGCTGTCCCCAAAGCCTTCGAGGCGGAGGCCTGGCGACCCGGAGGGGAATCTCCCGGGCGGCCCAGCAGGTCCCCGCGCCGGCGCCAGGTCCCAGACGGCGGCTCCCTCTAGCCTCTAAAACCACTGACCTGGTTATTTCAGAAGCTCCTACTTGAGGGGAAACCACGCGCTGTGAAGCTGGGCCGCACGCACGAGCCCCCGACGAGACGCCCAGCGCCGGCCTGGCAGCCCCACCCGAACTCCGTGCCCGCCGTCCCCGCTCGCCGCGCTGGGACCCGGAAGAAGCAGAGAACTGCGCCGGGCCTTCTCACTACCCGCGTCCACGCGTGCGCCGTAACCCCGCAGGGGCGGGGCCTGACCGCAGACTGCGCCCGCGCGTGCGCACACCGACTCGTCGGGCCGGAGCCGCGACCGCGCATGCACACGCAGTTGGGTGCGGCGTCAGGTACCTACCCGGCCACCTGCTGCTGGGAGGTGCTCGACTGCGCGGGTGCCTCTGGTGGTGCCAACAGAACATAGTTGAGGCTTTAATTAGAGTCCCTTAAAGCTAAACGCATACAAAGGAATCTATTTCGTTCTCTCAGTCTACCGAGAAATTCAGATATTAAACTGAGTATTTATAATAGGGATAGCATTAAGAAAAGCCTTTTAAACTCTGCGCTCAACTTCCTCCTCGGTGTGATTAAGACCAGCCACCTGCACCTGTCATGTCAGGATTTTCTGTGAAGAATGCAAGAGCCGCCTGAGCAGAGGATTCGCACAGCTGTCTCCATGCTGAAATAAGACAGCTACTAATTTGGCATATAATCTAATTATGAAGCAATAACACTCTGTAAATAACTAAAAATGTACGATGGATTGGTCAGCCCCATTACATTAGTCTTTCAGAGCCTTCAGTGAGGAGTGCGTCCATCACTAGAGCACCCAGCACACGCTGGCACACGAGCGCTTAGGGAGTCAAGTCCCCTTCGACCTTGGCAGTTACAAATCCTAAGTGATACATTTACCTCCCATGCGCAGAGGCTGTCAGTCTGTATTCCGTTCCTACCTTCCTTTCCTTCACTTTGTTTACCAGTTCCATAATCTTAGTAAGCTAGGGTCTGCTGAATAGCTTCAAATCCTTTCTGGTATAAGGTGAAGATAGAAATGAAATAAACAGGTTTTCAACTTTGGGAATACTATGAATTTCTAGTTTAAATAGTTTCCAGTCTTACAGCAACCCATGCTTTAATTGCTTTAAACTGATGACAAATCCACTAAGCCAGGTATTTTAAGAACAGGTGTAACTTAGCAAAGTAGCAGGAAAGAAACATATAAGCTAAGAGAAACCAATAACGTGACCCAAGAAACAATTAACAAGCTTTTATGGCAGTGTAATATTTAGAGGTAATGTTCCAGCACAGTAAACTGCCTTGGTTTACTAAATGGAAATTACTTAAAGCAAATTATTTTTGGTTTCAAGCAGATCTTTTTAAGTTTAAATGGCTTTCATAGCATGTGAGACAAAATATCTGCATGAAATGTGTTATCACTGTGTTATTTTATAATTAAAGTGAACCTAGTTGTCAGAAAGTTCACATAGTTACACCTCCACCAATAATGCTGCCTGCTCAGTCAGGGTATGGCAGTAATACACTAAGATTAAAATATTCCTCATGAAAACATATGCATTGTAATTTAGTGGGTTTTCGAATCATAAAAAATTTTAAATATTGAGATGATTTTATTATCACTGAAGGGGAAATTACTTGTCAAGCAAACTGGAATTGAAAGTTACATTCAAAGCAATAGATTTTCAGATATCATCGATATCTGAATATGCATATTAATATATGGTCCACCAGCCCCCACATTGTAGATGAGGCTCCCGATGTTGACATTGGCCAGAGCCTTTGCCAACCAGCCTGGCCAGAATGGCTCAACATTTACACCTGCTGCTTTAATGTGGGCATTGATCTTAGCCTCCGAGAGTCACCTCATCGTTGTGCAGGATGAGGGCAGAGTAGATGCAGGCGAGCTCTGAGATGGAGGCCATGGTGTGGACGAATGCTGGGTGGGGGCTGCCGGGCACGGTACTAGTCGCCAGATGAAGTGAGGGCCTCACCCCAACACGGTCTCGGCTTCCTTGGAAGGACAGAGCACCATAGTGGCAGTCTGCATTGCAGCACAGCACTGGGTCTAGGGCTGCCATGACCAGGGAAAGCATTCAACTGTGGGAGACAGGGGTGCCTTGGGTATTCGGGGTGTTTTTTTGAGGGGGTGTATCCAACTTGGCACAGGGAAAAACCTCAACATTCTGAATCACTGTAGAAAATATTCTGGAAATGAAGCGTGCTAATCTCCTATAGCCATTTAGAAATACCTTATAGAAGAATCATGGAGTTTTTCCAGTCCGCTTTTCTTTTCTCCTTCTGTCTGCTCATGGTGCTCCGTTCAGGTTTGCCCATCTACTTTCAACTAGCCAGTGGCCTCCTGCCTCACTTTGGTTTTTCCTGTGGCAGAGAAATCCTCACATCTTCAGGGCCTTCTCTCAAAGGAGGACTTCTGCTCCACCATGGTCTCTCAAAGCTTTCTGTTTTCGTTAGTGACGCTGAGTATCCCTCTGTGTGTTGGGTGCTTTGAATTTTATCATTGGGAAAACGTCTACTCAGGTCCTTCTCCCATTTTTAATTTTTATATATAGATAATATATTAATATAAATATTACACATATCACTATTATGTATTATAACATTTATATTCTATCATAGATGAGTTCCAGCTGTGGCGCAGCATGTTAAGGATCTGGCACTGCCTGCGGCTGTAGCATAGGTTGCAGCTGTGGCTTGGATTCAGTCCCTGGCCCAGGGAACCTCTCTATGTTGTGGGTGCAGCCTTTAAAAAAAAAATGAAAAAAAAAAACAGAAAAGAAATGAAGATTACACTGGAAAGACCTCTTAAAGATAGAACTAGACTCACTTTTGGGTTTTTTTTTTTTTTTTTTTTTTTTTTGGGCCAAAACCATGGCATTTGGAAGTTCCCGGGCTAGGGGTTGAAGCGGAGCTGCAGCTGCCTGACTACACACACCACAACCACAGAAACTGCAGGATCCAAGCAGCATCTGCAACCTACAACATAGCTCACAGCAACGCCAGATCCTTAACCCACTGAGGAGTGAGGCCAGGGATCGAACCTGTGTCCTCATGGGTACTAGTCAGGTTTGTTACCGCTGAGCCACGATGGGAACTCCTCCTTTTCAATTAAATAAGCAGTGTAACAGACAACAAGATTCAGGTTTTCCTTCGAGTGTTTTATTACCAAATTCCTCAAATTAACCTAAGCAGGCTGCAAAGGAAGTCCAGTCACATAAGGCACTTTGGGAGAAGAACTTTAAACACGAGGAGGAAAGTCAGACTCCGAACTTTCTCTAGAGCTTCACACCGTGCACCAGCATGGGAAACATCTAACCATACAAAGTAAAGAAACTAGTTTTCTCTCTCCGATTATAGCTATGTTATAAAGAATGAGTGATGCATGGAACTCATTTGGGGAATCGCTGTTAGGATTTTTGGTGTTGAGGGAATGAGCATATGCAGCAGAAACTGAAAGCACTGACCTATGCAGATCAGTTCTCTCATTTAGACAAGCAGATGCAGTAAACAAAGCAGAGCCTACCTCACACACATCGGTGATACAGTGAGGGCTGTGGGTCACGCTGGAGCAATACCACAGTATTTTCAAACAACGAATGGCTAACAGCTAGCAGACTTTGTGTCAGGGCATATTTATTTAATGGAGGAAAACGTGTTCTTACAAATCCTTAAAAAAAATATATTGAGCATCAGAGTTCCCATTTGTGGTGCAGCGGAAACAAATCCGACTAGGAACCATGAGGTTGTGGGTTTGATCCCTGGCCTCGCTCAGTGGGTTAAGGATCCGGCCTTGCCATGATATATGACGTAGGTCGCAGACGCGGTTCGGATCTGTCATCGCTGTGGCTGTGGCGTAAGCCAGCAGTTGCAGTTCTGATTTGACCCCTAGCCTGCGAACTTCCATATGCTATGGGTGCGGCCGTCAAAAGCCAAAAAAAAAAAAAAAAATTATTGAGTATCTATTCTTCTAAAGTTATCGATCACCATGCTTTAATTTTTTCTTTGGGAACTAACATTTATGGTCCTATGATCCAGACTAGAGACCCATGGAAATCAATGTAAAGCCTCAGTCACTTAGCCAGGAGCTGAATCTGCTTTCCCTCTGCCTACCCCCCACCCCATGCTCTGCCAGTTCAGACAGCTTTGCCAGGTCAGTCTTCAGAAAGGGGCATCCACAGCGTGCCACAATGAGCAGTATACACACAAAATTGTAGCCGAGACTGTGGGTTTGCTAAAAGGAAGATCTGAAGACTGACCTGCCTGACAAAGTAATCAGGAATGAACACCATCAAAACTTGAAAACCCCTTTGCTTCACTTTTTTTTTTTTTTTCACTTATCACCTCTGACTGATCAGTGACTTAGCTGCAGTTCATCCTCTTGCTGGATGTTAAGCAGTTTACCCAAAAGTTGGGTAGGGCGTTGGTTTCTGTGCTAGACCTGGACCTGGTAGAGTGTACTGCCAGCAGTGTTGCATGGAATTGCCACGCGTTGTATGGAATTGCCCTCTGCGTCCACTGAACTTTTGTTAATGGCCATACCCATGGCATATGAAAGTTCCCGGGCCAGGGATTGAATCCAAGCCACAGCTCTGACCTAAGCCAGATCCTTTAATGAACCACGCCAGGCTGGGGATCAAACCTGCGCCTCTACGGTTACCAGAGCTGCTGCAGTTGGATTCTTAGAACTTCCATTTAACTTTAAAAGAACTGCCATTTGAGATTCCAAAGAATGCACATGACCCAATCTAGGATCCTGTGTTTAATAAGAAGAAATAGTTCATAATCTAATTAATGCACGAATCATCATTCATAAACCACTCAACATAAACAGACTATGTTTTTAGAGCACACCATGATTTTAAAGATGTCTTTTAAGAAAGAATACGAGGTTTTTCCATCTGGCACCTCTAAAACCATCTATGGCTCTCTCCAATGACAGACGATTAGCCTGGGCCTAAGGCACCTCCTTAGTAGGTAATGAACTCTACTTAGTTCCCAAACAGTCTAAGTTCTCTTTATCCACCCCAGGGGTGGAGTCAAATCTCAGTATAACCTAAGAAGTACCATTGCAAGTCAATGGCCATTCAAAGCAAAATCAAGTTTAAAATAAATACATTTTCAAAACATGTTTTCTTTTAAAAAAATTAACTTTTCACTGCATGAGTTCACAAGATTCAGGATTAGGTAAAAAGGAAAGTCTGTGAGACACACGTAATGGTACTCTTCCAGTTGCCCTGAAAGGCCAAGAATAATGACCTGAACGACTAAAAACATTTATTACAAATAGGTCCCAGATTCAGTGATTTAACTATTAACTCTGAAGTGGTTTCTAAGACTGTGAGCTGCAAAAGAAATAAACATACTCAATATTACAGAATATAAACGAGACTGTGATTTTCTTTCTGAATCCTGTATATTCTATCACGGTGGGGTGTTGGCCCAGAAGGTGATGCAAAGCCATATACGTCCTCCTGGTTCTGCCTTAAAAGCATTTTGTGACTGTGTAACGTTCCCAGTGCCTATCACCTTAGGCTGGCAAATGAACTTGGCACCAATCAGTAAGTTTCATAAAACAGTCTCACTGAATGCCCATGAACAAATCACACATGGTCAAAACAAAAATGTAATAAAAAATATTTAGTGACAAGACACATTTTAACTCCCATGTATGAATTAAAAAATACAGATAAAATTTTATCAGTTTGATTTTCAACTTGTAAATGGCTCAATACATGGCCTTGATTTATTTCCTAGAATTGTACTGTAGCATCTTTTGAAAACTTAAATGCAACTTTCCACCTTTATTAATGTTAATAGAGGTAAATATTTAAACAGTATGCTCGTCCTTGGGTCTTTTTAAAAAACTGAAAAGTCTTAAGTTTAAAATCTTAATATTTATAAATTTAAAAAATTTTACACACGCTGAATGGTAGCAGGGCTAACATGTTGTGACAGATAAACCACAAGCTCACTGCATGGAGCTTTCCTCCTTGGAACCGAATCACAATGTTTGTAAATTGTATGCGGTAAAAGACACCACAGCAGGAAGCCTGGGCTCAGAACACACTTGAGGTCAGATCCCCACAAGGTACACAGTGCAGATGCCATATTTAATTTCAGGCCAGGAAGATTAGCTATTAGGAAATACCTGACAGCTGAGGGGCCCAAGAAAACAGACTAAAGACGAATCCCAAAACGACTGCTCTCCACTGGTAGGAAGCTGGGACCAGGCAAAGGGCAAACCACAATGAGTAAGGTGGGTGGCCGTGGTCTGGGGCAGGGACCTCAGGGGGCTCGGCCCTCGCCTCCTCGCATGCCTGTCACTGCCCGGATAGCTTGGCCTTTACCTTTACGAAGACTCGAGGGCAAAGAGCTAGAGGACAGCAACACATGACCTCAGCTACCCTCCTTAGAAGTGCACGGATGTTCACTACTAAGCTTTTACCTTTCCCTGAACCAAATATGTTCTTTGGCTAAATATGTCATGGGCTCCCCTTATAGCCAATCAGAAATGCTTCATATTTCTTACCACTAAATCAAAATGTTTCAAGTTCAGCTTGGACGATGGCACTTCAAATAAATTGGGGCTTAGCAATATACCTAAGTTGAACATTAAAAAATTTTAGAAAATCAATTTTAAAGGAATTCTTAAATGAAGTGTTTTCAAAAAATAGTTATGAAGTCAGAGAATATCCACTTACACTTAAAAATAATTTTAAAGATTAGTATATCCTCAAATCAGCTATAATGTTTAATAGAGGAATTTACAGAAAATTACGTTAATAATGCATATTCACATCAGTGCCTTATTTTCTGGTTTTGAAAAACCGCTAAGAAGTACTGAGGTTTCCTCTGCCTAAAGAGTTAATATTTTACTCACAGACTAAAAACGAAAATCATTCGTCAGTCAGGTAACTTACTAAGGTCCCATTACAACCTCTAATCACAGAAGTGGCAAACAGAAACCAGCAGAATTGTAACAGACAAAAACAGGATTTTAGGAGTTCCCCTTGTGGCTCAGCAGGTTAAAACCCAATTAGTATCCATCAGACTTGTGGGTTTGATCCCTGGCCTTACTCGGTGGGTTAAGGATCCGGCGTTGCCCCAAGCTGTGGCGTAGATCGCAGATGCAGCTTGGATCCCGCATTGCTATGGCTGTAGTATAGGCCTGGGAACTTCCATATGCCACAGATGCTGCCCTAGAAAGAAAAACAAAAACCCACAACAAAACCACAGGATTTTTAAGGTCCAATTGAGTTAAGATACTCAAACTTGAAATCCTTGAAACTGACCGTGCTTCAATACCTGAGGGGTTCATACAGGTATTAACACAAATGGGAATGCGGGTGATACCAGAAATACAAAGACTTGACATTTCTAGTAAAAGGGAAAAATCCAACAGTAAGGGAAATTAAATAATGCTGCCTGGGGGAATTTGGAGATGTTTGGTTTTGAAACGCACGCAAAGTGTGAGACGAGAAACAGGAACGTCTCCTCTGAACAAAGTAAAGTGACACAACTAGAAACATGGCTTGTGATGGAGTAGACTAACATCTTACATGTAGTTTGAAAAAAAAACTGCATTTTTTTTTTTACACGCAATGTCACACTTTACACCAGATGAAAACTCACTGCAGTGGCGGGTAAACGTGCTGTTGTTTCCCGACAGAGGACGCATGGGCAGGGCTCGAAAGATCCAAAGATCCGTGTGGAGAGGAGGCTGCTCAGTGCCTGTCTTGGGGTCCGCCCCAGGCAGGCAGCCAGGCAGGCAGGCAGGCAGGCAGGCAGTCTCCGCCACAAACGCAAACCAGTCCCTCCAGAAGAGCTACGGAGAATGCGAACCATGAACATGCCACGTCTACAGATGTGGGGCCTCCAGAAACAAAAAAGGGCCAAGGAGAATAAAATCACGCAAAAAAGTAGCTGAAAACTAAGGTTAAAGGATCCTGCGTGTGAACAAGAGAATTTTATACAACACAGCATGACCAAAAAAACACACACTCAACAGTGTTCCTTTACCATATGTAAAAAGGGGCATAAATAATGTTTGTTTTTAAAACTCTTTCGACAACTAAACAGCCAGTTGTAACAGTAAAAAATCAATTTACTAGAATTAAGCCAGTGTCCTTGACACCCACTGGGCCAAGAGCATTAAAACAAACCCCCCAAAGCTGAAAAGCCAATAAACACAGCTAAAGGCAAAACTGGACACAATAAAAGGCCCAGACTAAACAAATATCCAATCAGGAAAATATCAAAGGACAAACCCGAAGAGCGTCTACCTAGAATCACGCGGTCTCCCTATTACCCAAAAACGGTGGTGGCATTTCCTTCCAGTTTTGCCACTCATCAACATTCTGATGACATCTGAGTATTATTTGGTCCAATCTGAAGTAAATCTTGCTTCACTGAAAAGTGGTCTAATGAAACTACATTACTGCAACAGAATCTGGGCGAATCTGCAAGTACATTTCTGTCTAAAGTTATAAAATACAGATGCCCTTGTATTCACCAAGGCATCTCTTTTCCACTCATCTTTATTTTCAGTAACAACTTGATTACAGTTTTGTCGCCGTCAGTGAACCTATCCAGTTCTCAGTGCCCTCACACAAAGGGACACTTTGCACACCAAGACACACTCAGCTCACAACTGCTGGGAAACTCAAAACAAGGAACGGGAGACAAAGTGCCCACCACTGCTTCCGCCCTCAAGTTCTCGGAGGAAAGGAGACATCTAAAAACAAGCGCAAGGTTCAAAGTATGATACAACAGGCATATTTCATGAAAAGTGGTCTTGAATTTTTCCCTAGCTGTCTTTTAAGACTTTCTGCTGCCCCTTAGCTGCTACTCAGCGGAGGCTCAGTTCAGGGAAACGGTCCTGGGCTGTGGGCCTGGGCTCCGCTGTCACCTGCGAGCCATGCCCCGCGCACAGGCCGGGTGCAGGGCGGCCGCTCCTTTCTGCGGACCGACGGTCCAGAGCAGGGCCCGTGTACTTACGCGCAGCACTGTGGGGAGGTGCACGTGCTCCGTGTAGGTCAGATGTGAGTAGCACAGTGGGGAGCTCAGCACACTGGCGGGGGGCAGCAGAGGAAGAGAAGGCCCGCCCCCAAGAGTCCCCACGCAGTGCTGCGTGACTTTGACGCCCTGGGCAGAGGTCACGTGCCTACCGTTTATAAATGAGCTTTCATTCCCATAATTTAAACTGGCATACAGAATTAGGGGGAGCATGGCAGCTGTACAAAAATCCTGATTAGAAATATCAAACTAGAGAATCTAAAGCGAATGTTTTCATCTCCTAAATTAGACGCAGGTGGCTCCTGCCAGAAGCAGATGGTACCAGCGTGGAAGTCTGTACGACCCAGTAATCCTCTCCCTTTAAAGCAGTTATTGCTTAAGCAAGTCATTCAGCAGATTATTAGCCATGGGCCATGTGGCTGGACAGAAACATCCTCAAAAAAGTTAGACTATGTTCATTTCACTCATAAAACCACATAAACACACAAGCAAAAGGGCCCTGGAGGAGTTCCCAATATGGTGCGGTGAGTTAAGAACCCAACTGCAGCAGCTGGGGTGCGACAGAGCAGCAGGTTCCACCCCCAGCCCAGTGTAGAGGGTTAAAGGGTCCCGCATTGTGCGGCTATGGCATAGGTTGCAGCTGCAGCTCAGATTCAGTCTGTGGCCTGGGAACTTCCACATGCTGGGGACATCCCCACCCCCAAAAAGACCAAAACAAAAACAAAACCCTAATTTCTTACTAAATAAAGCAAATCTGTTTTTTTTGTTTTTTGTTTTTTTTGTCATTTCTTCTTAATATTAAGGCAATGAAATGGCTACAGTTCCTAAAGTTGTTTTTATGGAACAAAACTATACACTACTTTCCTGCTCAGGTTCAGGCATTAGAGTCTGATTAGAGACCTGTGTTCCCAAAGCCTGCATCACCAGGCTGGTTACAAAGTAGAGAGTGCAGCCCGGTTAACAAAAGCCAAAAGCCCTCCTGCTGTTACTACCCCCTCAACAGAGGGAGGGTCTGAAAGCACAGGCCTCAAAGAGCTTTCAGCCGCCTCTGCATCCAGTGGAACTGCAGGAGGCAGAGTAGGAGCTGAGCTTGTTAAAACGAAGGATTCAAGGTCCAACAAACACATTCTGACGGAGGTCCTATAGTTGAGCCCAAGAATCTACCTTTGCAACCAGCTGCTGAGTGACGCGAGTGACCAGGGGACAGTGGACAGTGGCCAAGCAGATGACATCTACGATCTGAGGATGCAAAGGCTGAACGCTGGGGGGCCACCTGATGTTCTGATACAGAGGGAAAGGCACTGACTGCATACTCCACGGTGCCCGCACTGTCTGCACACACACAGGACTGCAGAAGCCTTAGCACCGCCCCTCGAGATCTCCGAGACACCTGCGACCCACTGCGGCCAGTCCCCACGAGCAGGGGCCGGTGCCAAGTCGCCTCTCCTGTCCCCCTGCATCGCACACAACACTGGCAGGCTCTCTGGGACCCAACGGCCAAAGAACAGAGGACCAGGACAAGACTCAAGTCAACGCTTAGCAATTCAGTGCACTTTGCAGGAAGGATCTGATTAAGATACAGCTTTGTTGTTTATTTTACACAAAGGAGGCCACCAACATTCGCCATAAACTCTTCTAAACTCTTCAGGAAGGTCATCTTCTGCTTCCGGTCCAGTGCCGGTGGCGTGCTGCTGGCAGTGAGCTTGTTGAAGGCATCTGCTAACCTCTGGTAAATAACCGGGTCTTGCTGACTTGACAGCAATGTTTCAACCAGCTCAGAATACTCTGCCTGTTGAAGAGATGAACAGACATAAGAACACGTACCCGTCTCAAATACCCACAAAATACCAATTAGACGGAAGGGTTCTGAAAGGCAGGCTCCCACAGCTCTTTTTAATACTTAACATTTACTGCAGTTTACTGTCCTCCAGCTATCATTCCTACCTTTTACATTCGTAACTCACTTTTTTATAACAACCCTGTGAGATACTGTTTATATTCCTGTTTTACAGACAGAAGTTCTTACACACAATGAGATTATGTAACATCCAAGATCACACTGCCTCTGAGCAAGACTTGGCCGCTTGGCTCCAGAACCCATGCAACCACCAGCCTTACCCTGCTGCCTCTTCCTTCTGGGTTTTCGAAGTGTTTGTTTTTCGTTTTTTTGCATTTTATAATAGGTTCTTGATATGACAGATTGATGGTATGATATTCTTGGCCCCTGAGCTTGCAAGCTGACTTCCAGATTTCCAGGAGGGTTGTGCAGACACGCTACCAACACGTGAGCAGCAACAAGGCAGCAGATGCACAAAAATACGGGCGGGAGGGGGCGGGGAGGGGGCGGGGCGAGGCATGCAGTCCACCCCTACCCCCGCCCCCGCCCCCTGCAGTCCAGACACTGGTGATCAGTAGAGGGGGCTCTCAGAGAAAGGGGCTCAGCAAGGGCAGGAAGATGGGGTGTGTGTGGCTCTTCTAAGTTTAATGCCTACACAAAGCTTCTCCAGAGGAGAGGGCAAGGGGTAAGGGAAACGCGGTCAGGGCAGCTTTCCGAGATAATCTCTCATGAAAAAGCTGGTCTGTCACTCTTTTTCTTTTTTTCTTGTCTTTTTGCCTTTATCTAGAGCCACCCCTGCGGCATATGGAGGTTCCCAGGCTAGGGGTCTAACAGGAGCTGTAGCTGCCGGCCTACACCACAGCCACAGCAACGCGGCATCTGAGCCGCATCTGCAACCTACACCACAGCTCACGGCAACACCGGATCCTTAACCCACTGAGCAAGGCCAGGGATCGAACCCACAACCTGACGGTTCTTAGTTAGATTCATTAACCACTGAGCCACTAAGGGAACTCCTGTCAATCTTTTTCTTTAGCTCCTTGGGATATTATGATAGACCAAAATGGTGAAGCCAAAGCTTAATTACATCTGCAAAAGCAGCGTAAGGCACCAGAGCCCCCGCCAGCCCCCAGTGTGGAGCCGGCGTGGCAGCCCTAAGTGCCCTCCCAAGGGGCAGGCCTGCCCCCAGGGGCCAGACGAGCATGTAGCAGGCAACGCCAGGGCCTGCTCTCTTTCTACAACTGTAATGAAGTTTTAAAAAGGCCATCAGAGCCGCCTGGCTTGTGTGGGGCCAGGAGGCCGGACACTGGAGGAAGGCCCCTCGGCTGAAGCGGGCACCATCTGCAGGGGGCAGGATCTGCAGCGGAGAGCAAGAGACGAGGTCCCAGAGCACCCACGCAGGGAGCAGGGGGTGTCCGGTCTGCAGAAAGGGTGCTTTAGGTAGCACGCAAGACTCATCAAAATCCTACCTTGTTAAAAGGGAAATAAAACCAAACCTCTGTAACCAGTCACAGCAAACGACACAGCTTCTGCACTTCAGAAAAAAAGCAAACCTCCTCTAGCCACTGGCTTGGTCGTGCAGGGATGGGTACATGTGGGTGGGGCTGGGGGAGTGGACAGTGTGCCAGGAGAACTGCGGTCAGGGAGTGGGCCCCCCAGTCTGCAGGGCTCCGGGCCGCCAGCCAGCGAGCCCTCTGCCCGGTGCCACCCACAGCGCACGGCTGCTCCCCCAATCTGGCAGGCGGACTCCCCCGAGTCCCAGCAAAACCGTGAGTCCTCCAGGACAAAGGCCGTGTCCCCATTATTCTATCACCTCTGGTGCCTGGTTCCCAGCACAGTTGTTTCAGGACAAGCTTTTTAGGGCAGCAGTCCACGTGCTGGTTCATAACAGTGGAAAAGGGAAAATAACTGATCAACAGCTTGTCGGAGAAACACAAAACACGAAGGAAACTTAGAGCTATGAGTGCTCTGAGGGAGGGGAGAAACAGCCTCGCTGAACGGAGCCCAAGCACAGGCAGACGCTCCGGGACTGGCCAGCCCACCGCGCATCTGAGGCAGCAGCGCTCGCTGACAGAGGCGGGAGCGGCCGGGGAGGCAGGCCCAGTACCTGATGCAGGCACACCAACGTGTAGAAAGCTTCGCCGGCCGCAGTGGTCATCTCTGTGTTGTGCTTTTGCAAAACCAGCATATCAAAAACCAGCTGAAAGTACACAACAAGACCTCTGAATAAAGACGCACGATGGCCACACAGCGCTCCAGCCCCCCCAGTCTGTCCAAAAGGAGAGAAGTGCTATTTTTTTTTTTTTTTGTCTTTCTTGACATGTGGAGGTTCCCAGGCTAGGGGTCCAATTGGAGCTACAGCTGCTGGTCTATACCACAGCCACAGCAACACCAGGTCTGAGCCATGTCTGTGACCTACACCACAGCTCACGGCAACGCTAGATACTTAGCACACTGAGCAAGGCCAGGGATCGAATCTGTGTCCTCATGGAAACTAGGTGGGTTTGTTACCGCTTAGCCACAAGGGGAACTCCCAGGGTATTCTTATTTATTAAATAAATCTGAAAACTAAAGAAACTTTAAAAAAAAAAAAAAAACCCAAGGATAACGTAAGGATATCACTACTAGCTGTGATATAGGAAATGCTCAAATTCCCTGTGATATTCACATACAAGTTTTCAGGAACACAGAATAACGGTGGAGAATATGCCTCCGCACAGGCGGGTGCAGGTGTCAGCAGTGCCCACTGAAGAGCACAGGGCACCGAAGGACCCCGGGCAGCCCGTGTCACAACACCCCCCCAGACATCCTACCTTGAGGAAGTGCCGCGTTGCCAGAAAGAGTGGCGAGTCTGTCTCCTGCGCTTTTGCACACTGTTCAGCTAACGGTGTCAGAGCTTCCAGGCACAGCTGGCAAACCTCCGAACTCATTCTGATCACAAAGGTCAAAGAACAAACTAGAGTAGCTACTACACTCGACTTACCAAAGTTTAAAAGGTAAAGCTACTGTCAAATGGGTGACTGCTTCTAAAAGTGAGCGCACGGACGTGCCTCTGCTGAGTTCTGAGGACGCCAGTCCCAGTATTTCTGAGAGGACACAAGTGTCTGGAGCCCAGGACAGGAGGCCTCTGTGTGCTGGGACGCCCCCCACACCGGGCCGTTGCTGCCTGCAACTCCCAAGGAGCTAACACCGCAGGCTCAGCGGCACATGTGACACTCTGAATGGGGGCGCTGGGGCAGAGGCGCTCATCACCAGGGCCAGCTGCCTCTGAGCTGTCAAAGGACAACAGGAGGGAAATTAATGAGAGAAACACGGAATCGGTGCAGTTAAGAGACATGACTGCTTTCTAAAGAAATAAGAGCGAACCACAAAAGAAAAATACAAGTGTGCTGATTCGTCTTCAAGCAGCTCCTTCCCCAGGAAAAGGGGCCCCGATGTTGGGTCAAAGGATATGACGTCATCCCCAGTTCCAGCGAGTACATCAGACTTTTAAAAAGATCTTCAGGAAGCTGTGGTATTTTTTCAGGAAAAATCTCACAGATAAATGTGATCAGTTTGTAGTACTGATTACAAAGGGTTGGAAACTAGAAAGGAAACATTACATATTTAGATGTTTGATGATATCTAATTTGCTTCCACTCACAGAATAAAGCAAAAACTTTCAAGCTCCTAAATATAATGGTTTGTTTAAAACAGACACAAGCTTTAGACAAACTTTTAAACATAAAATTAAGTTACAATAAAGGGAACAGTTTAGGAACTAATATGAAAATAATACATAGTAGCACAATTATCTTTCTGGATAGTTAAAAAGCCATTGCCAATTTCAGATATTCTGTCTTTACCTTGAAAAAGTAAACAAAGCAGCCAGATCTCAAACTATTACATGACCCGTGAATAAAAAAAAAACCCTTTGGCAAATTCATTTATTTGCTTTCAAGCATGCTGGAAAAACACAAGAACGTTTCACTCAAGCTGTTAAGTGGTCATGAGAAGTTAGCACTCAGTCCTGCACACGCCCAAACTCTGTCTCCAGCTGCCCTGTCCTGAGAAGAGGTGACAAGCAGGTGATCCTCAGTTTAACCTCATATGAGAAAAGACACATCTAAATGTCTAAGTCCGGAGTTCCCACCATGGCTCAGCTGACTAGCTATCCATGAGGATGTAGGTTCGATCCCTGGCTCCGCTCAGTGGGTTAAGGATCCGGTGTTGCCGTGAGCTATGGTGTAGGTCGCAGACGTGGCTCAGATTTGGCGTGGCTGTGGCGTAGGCCGGTGGCTACAGCTTCGATTACACCCCTAGCCTGGGAACTTGCAAGTCACGGCGTTTCCTAAGCGTCCCACCCTGCTGGCTCCTGGGCATCGGAAACCTTTCTGCTGAGATGCTTCCCAAGAAGGGAGGCACGCAGTGAGCCCGCTCTGCTGCCAACCTACCGGCTCTCACACCTCCTCAACTGCACGGGCGCCTCTTAGCCAGCCCTCCTTCCTTCTCCCAGCTCCCCCTGTGCACGCACACACTTCCCTCATGGGCAGCATACCCTCAACACCGACAGGAGGGAGAAACCAAGGCAAAATGGGTCAGAAGGTAAACCTGCATTAGCCTCGGTTTCCTGAATCCCATTCCTCCACGGAGTGGCTGGAGAATACCTTCTGCTGGGAAAGCAACGTAGGGACACACCTGCACGTGTCACCTGCTTTATCTGCTTAATGGCAAATGATGAGCGAATCAAAACCACACACATTCATGCTCCACTTCCAAAAGAACCAGGCTTTCCCTGACGCTCTGAGGTCAGTGAGCCCAGGTCCCAGGCAGGCACAAGTGGAAAGGACACTGAGAACGGAGGGGCAGGTACTGGTACCCCTTAATTCAATCAGAGGTGCAGTCGTGTCTGAAATATCTTAAACTGAGAGCACATGCAGGCTGAATGTTCACACGCACTTTCTTCAATTACCTTCAAGAGGTCCTGTGACATCAAGGGCAGAATCAGGTTCACGCCGTATAACACAACATCGGCGGCCGACACAGATCTGCTGGCTGCCTGCCCGGGCTCCTGACCTCTAAACACTTCATCTGAAAAATGAAAACAGCACAGTCTTACAGCTGAAACATCAATAAATCTGCAAAGCTCAATATATTCTTCTGCATGAAGCCTGCGAGCCGAGGCACATCTACAGGAGGACAATAAAGACCCTGGCCGTCCTTTGCTGTCAGACTGTTTGGGGTCTCCGAGTCCTGGACGCACTGACATTATCACTCTGTAACCATGACAGTAAAGCTAATGCTTAATCAATGATTTTTGAGAAGTAAAACTAATTGCACTGACACACCGGTCATACAATAAGTTAAAGAATTTCCACAGTAATATTTCTTTTAGCTGTGTGGTACTTTTCTAACCTGAAAAGGAATTGTGGGAAATATAGAAATATAGTGGAGTTCCCACTGTGGCTCAGCAGTAAACAACCCAACTAGTATCCATGAGGACGTGCGTTCCATCCCTGGCCTCACGCAGTGGGTTAAGGATCTGGTGTTGCCGTGAGCTGTGGTGTAGGTTGCAGATGTGGCTCAGATCCTGCATTGCTGTGGCTGTGGTGTAGGCTGGCAGCTCTGATTCAGACCCTAGCCTGGGAATTTCCATATGCTGCATGTTTAGCCCTAAAAAGCAAAAACAAACAAACAAAAGAAGAAATTAAATGTTGCATAAAGAAATTTTAAAAAGCTACCAATATGACAAAGGGTTGTTATCTTTCGTCCATGAAGACACATATTACTAAGAATCCTAAGACTAAAGGACAAAAATTGGTAAACATCTAACAAAATTACAAACACAAATGAAAAACAGTTTGTTCCAATCATTAAGCAAGCAATACAAAATTTTCAAAGATAGTACTTCTGGAGTTCCCATCATGGCTCAGTGGGTAACGAATCCGACTAGGAACATGAGGTTGTGGGTTCGATCCCTGGCCTCGCTCAGTGGGTTAAGCATCCAGCGTTGCTATAAGCTGTGGTATATATTGCAGATGCAGCTCGGATGCCGCGTTGCTGTGGCTGTGGCGTAGGCCCGCGGCTACAGCTCCCATTAGATTTCTAGCCTGGGAACCTCCACGTGCTGTGGGTACGGCCCTAGAAAAGGCAAAAAAAAACAAAGATAGTACTTCTGATTTCATTAGGTTAAAGATGACTTCAGAATGACAACATTTAAATGCTACTAAGGAAGTAGGGTGATAATTACCCTCAAAAGAAATGTAATAAGAGACTTTTTTTTTTGTCCTCTTAGGGCTGCACCCATGGCATATGGAGGTTCCCAGGCTAGGGGTCCAGTTGGGACTGTAGCTGCCGGCCCACGCCAGAGCCACAGCAACACCAGATCTGAGCTGCGTATAAGAGACTTTTGAGCATTGTATATACTGAGGATAGAATCCGAAATTCAGGGGTTCATCCACAGAAGTGATAACATCGATGTAACAGCAAAACTGTGAATAATCTAGATGTCCAGAATTAGGAAAACTGGTTAAATTCTAAAATGTGGATTACCATGCAGTCATCAAAAAGTCGTGACAATTTTAATTACAAGGAAGAGGCCAATAATACATTAATTAAAAAGGCAGAATATAAAATTATAGAGTTAAACAAAAAAACTGTACAAAATAGCCAAAAGGGAAATAAAGAAAATACAATTTATAGTTGACGCTGGATTTTGTGAGAGGATGGGTGACTTTTCTATCTCTATACCTCAAATTTTTCTGTTAAGAGTGTATTACTGGAGTTCCCGCTGTGGTGCCATGGGTTAAGACTCTGACTGCAATGGCTCAGCTCACTGTGGAGGTGCAGGTTTGATCCCTGGCCCGCACAGTGGGTTAAAGGATCCATGTTGGCCGCAGCAGTGGTGGAGGTGGCAGCTGTGGCTTGGATTTAATCACTGGCCCAGTAACTTCCATATGCTGTGGGTGCGGAGTTAAAAAAAAAAAAAGGACATTACTTTTACAACAGGGGAAGGGATCAAGTGGGGTAAAAAAACACTTCTACTTAACTTTTTCAGCCTTATTCTGAACCTCTCTCCCAAAGTCTCAGTCCTAAGTAGAAGAGTAGTGTTTTCCAAAGCCAGGCACTGGCGAGCCTGGATTCCATCCAGTAAGAAGCCTGAGCCACGAGAGGCCCAGCACAGCCGCCAGGTCTCCTAGCGAGACAGGCCCGTAGCCAGGAAGGCCCGCCCGGCACTGTGGGGCTCAGCTCTACGGCCTGTGCCCTGCCAAGAATTCAACGCACAGCAGAGGCTCATTTTCCATTATGCCTTTAAATCTCACCTAGTACATCAATTTTATTTCATAACATGTAAAAAATTTTCTATCTTATCTCACTTATTATCTTTATTTTTGAAATAGTTACTTACAAACATTATCTTCCTTTTTGCCATCTACTTTATTGGCTAATATTGCTTTGACATTTTCTTTCTTTCTTTTTTTTTTGTCTTTTTTGTTGTTTTAGGGCTGCACCCGTGGCACGTGGAGGTTCCCAGGCTAGGGGTCTAATAGGACCTATAGCTGCTGGCCTACGCCACAGCCACAGCAATGCCAAATCCAAGCCACGTCTGCAACCTACACCACCGAGCAAGGACAGGGATCGAACCTGCAACCCCACGGTTCCTAGTGGGATTTGTTTCTCCTATGCCACAATGGGAACTCCCTTTTTGCCTTTTTACTTTGAACATCTGCCCGTCCACATTTCCTGGATCGTTTGTTCGACTGCTCGCTCCTAGATCAGCAAGCAGGACGCGGGAGGTTGGGGGCTTTTGCCCCCTCCAGTAAATGCCTTTAAGAACCGGCTCTCCCACCCTCTCAATGTGAGGTCTTAGGCAAGTCAGATTCCACAGGGAACAGGGCCCCGACCCTGTCCTCAGAGCGCTGCAAAGTCTACAGAAGAGTCTCCCGCGTCTACAAGTGAACCAGCGGAGCACGCGAACCTCGAAGGGATGGTGTGACACACGCCCTTGGAGGGAAAGGCTCGGGACCAACCCAGAGGACATGTGACCCAGAGCAGGTGAAGCAGCACCGGACCAGAGGCACCCGAAAGCCTGCGACTGATCCCGACTGAGAGGTGGGCCTGGGGACAGCAGGCAGCGGGACACCCAAGGCGAGGCAGGCCCTTCTCCGTGGCACCCAGTGCAGGGCAAACGGTGCACGCTGAGCGAGCTGGGACCCAGCGCCAGTGCGGGGCAGGGGGCCACATGCGCAGCCGAGGGGACACGCCCCGGGTCTTGAGGGAAGGCTGGCCGGGGAAAGCAGGGCTAACTGCTAAGTGGCAGGACCTCTCTGTGCCTGCTTCCTAGCCTATAAAACGAGTACAGGCTCATGCTGCTGAGAAACAAACAGGGGAGGGCTAACTACATTTAAACCATATTAAAACATAAACAAAACTGAAAAACATACATTAAAGATTACAGTTATAGTTCCATTACTTTAAGACTGAAAACTGTTTAACTTGCAAAAGCACAGAACAGTGAACATCAGAATAAATGGCACTGGTCTGACTTCTGAACAAGGCCCAGTGACTACGTTTACTTTATTTATAAATCACAAGCTCACTTCTGAGTAGGTTCCTCCGATCTAACACAACAACATACCAATCAGGAACCTGCATTCAATGTTGGGTATGAAGGTTCTCACCACTCGGAGACTCCGGCCAAGTGGCAGCTGTGACAAAAGCCACAATGCCAGGTACCTCCTCAGTAATCCTCAGCACATCTGACAGGCGCTGGTTACTGTGCCCAACCTAGCAGTGAGGAAGGTTGCAAAGCCTGGGAGACTTCCCCAGGTGGTGCTGCTGCTGGGCCCTAGGACAGGCTCCCAAGGTCAGTGGCTCCGAGTGCACTAGGCAAAGGCTA
The DNA here is from genome assembly GCA_004024745.2 of Catagonus wagneri. Taxonomy (NCBI): domain Eukaryota; kingdom Metazoa; phylum Chordata; class Mammalia; order Artiodactyla; family Tayassuidae; genus Catagonus; species Catagonus wagneri. Next base: position 44,652,878 of record PVHT020004944.1, on the reverse strand, counting down.
GGACTTCCCAGGGCGGCCACGTCAGAGGCCATGGAAGAGGGAATTGGCAAAAAAGCCTAACTCTGAAATCAGAGGCTGGGATGCGAACCCCAGCCCTGCAACATGCTCGCTGTGTGTCTGTGGCTAAGTGGCAGGGCCTCTCTGTGCCTGCTTCCTTGTCTACAAAACGAGTACAGGCTTATGCTGCTGAGAAACAAACAGGGGAGGGCCTGCAAAGATGTCAGCACTCTTAGTCCTGCCGGAGGGAAGCCGAGCACACAGGGTTGTGGTCCCACCCTCACCACAACCAGAGACCTCCATCTAGTTTGAAAACTGAACTAACGGGCAGGATTTCACAGGACGAGAGCACTGCTTTGCCTGAATAAAAACAACAGCAGCCGAAGGCCCGCAGCCCACAGCTCACCTGCATCGCTGAAATCTATGAACTCTTTGGACAGAAGGTTAGTGAGAAGCTCCATGATGAGAAGCAGGTCCTGGTACTGCTCCTCCTCCGCAGTGACGTCGATTCTCTGCCGCCCCAAGTTATTCTTAGAATACACCTGCAGCAAGGTGAGGCAGGCCTCGTACAAGTTCATGGCTTTGGACTGCCGAGAAATTTAAAAACATAACCTAACATTTACTGCTAATTCCAACAGGAGTTAACTACATTTAAACTATATTAAAACATGAACAAAACTGAAAAACATACATTAAAGATTACAGTTATAGTTCCATTACTTTAAGACTGAAAACTGTTTAACTTGCAAAAGCACAGAGCAGTGAACATCAGAATAAATGGCACTGGTCTAACCTCTGAAAAAGGCCCAGTGACTACGTTTACCTTATTTATAAAGCACAAGCTCACTTGAGTAGGTCCTCTGATCTAACACAACGTACCAATCAGGAACCTGCATTCAATGGTTTGGAACAAGATTTATGCTAATCTGCTAACACAGGCAAATGAATTCCTTTAAGACTGTTTTAAAGCTTTCCAAAAAACTTAACAAGGGTGGGGGGTGAACACATCTCTGCTGCCTGACATGTAAACAAACTCAGCATGTCCACCCACCCAATTTACAAAACAAAGATGCAAACTGCCACTTAAATTCTTAAAATTCTAGGTCCTAGGGTTCTACTGCAGAGAAACTGGTTGTAAGTTTCTACCATAATCCATTTGTTTTATTAAGTATTGCTCATTTGAATGAGTTTAGCTGAGTAACATAGCAGCCCAAAGAAATTACTAATTATTAACGCTTTTAGGGCCAGAATTTACATTCATTCATCACGACTTCCTCTGAACTCTTGAGTTCTTTTAAAAAGTCTTTTTGAAGACTCTTGTAGAAGCATAAAAATATATCTCAAATAACAGTCATTAAATTTGAAGTAAAGGGTCTCTTGTGTTGTGACAGCTTTAGGATTTTTAATCTGGAAGGGAAGAAAATTACGTACCTCTCCAAGATAACATATCTGCTTATGTGCAACTTCAACAAAAACCTCTATGATGAGATTGACAGTCTCTGGGGTATTTTTGTAAACTTCCATCAATCCAATGCAATTGGTAAGGAAGTCCATTAAAAAATTAAAAAGGATGGCTACGTTGTCAATCTGGGTGGCCTCAGCAATGCCACACAGGGCCTCCAGCGTGGCAGTGATCTCCTGCTTGACCTCCTCTTGCTGACACACCTGCTGAAAGTTTTCTTGATTGATCACTCTTAAGAATCGCTGCTGAAGTGGCTGAAGAACCTATAAAAAATACAGCATGAATTTTCTAAAAGTTTAATTCACATGCTTTATTTCTCAAACTTGGATAAACATTTACTTTGCAAAACAATTCCAACTGTTGGAGACAGAAAAAGCACAAAAAACAGAGTATCTGAACCAGAGAGTTCCCATTGTGGCTCAGCGGTAACAAACCCGACTAGTATCCATGACGACGTGGGCTCAAACCCTGGCCTCGCTTAGTGGGTTAAGGATCTGGCAATGCCATGAGCTGTGGTGAAGGTCACAGACACGGCTTGGATCCCGCGTTGCTGTGGCTGTGGTGTAGGCTAGCATCTGTAGCTACAATTCGACCCGTAGGCCTGGGAACCTCCATACGCCATGGGTGTAGCCCTGAAAGAAAGAAGGAAGGAAGGAAGGAAGGAAGGAAGGAAGGAAGGAAGGAAGGAAGGAAAGGAAGGAAGGAAAGGAAGGAAGGAAGGAAGGAAGGAAGGAAGGAAGGAAAGGAAAGGAAAGGAAGGAAGGAAGGAAGGGAGAAAGAAAGGAAGGAAGGAAGAAAGAGAGAAAGAAAGAGAGAGAAAGAGGAAGAGAGAGAGAGAAAGAGATAGAGAAAGAAAGAGAAAGAAAGAAAGAAAGAGAGAGAGAGAGAGAAAAGGAAAAGAAAAGAAAATCGCAACCATACACTGCATGCCCCATTGTGAAGGAGATCCTAACTCTGGGAAATAAAGAAACCACACTCAACATCTAAAAAGGTGCTCACATCACCAGTCAGCAGGAAAAGTCAAAACCAAGTCAAAACCACTCTATCAGCTCACACTTGCTAAAAGGGCTCTTAGCAGAAAGGAAATAACCAGCGCTGGGAGGATGTGGAGCAAAGCAAAAGAAGCCTGTGTGCTGCTGGGGGAGCTCAAACGGAGGGGGCAGCTCCTCAAACAATTAAAAATACAAACACCGTATGATGCAGCAGTTCCACCTCTGGGTATTTATCTGACAAAAATGAAAACACTAATTCAAAGAGATACATGTACCCAAAGTTCAGATCAGCATTATTTACAATAATAGCCAAGACACAGAAGCAACCCAAGCGTCCATCAGTGGATGAATGGAATAAGATGTGGCACATGTACAATGGAATATTGTCCAGTCATTAACAAATAAGAAAATCTTTATATTCATAACAACATGGGTGGACCGGGAGGGCATTATGCCAAGTGAAATAAATGAGAAAGATAAATACTGCCACTTACATATAGGATCCAAAAAATCAAATAAACAACAAAAGCCAAACACACAGGAAAACGTGCAGTTACCAGAGGCGGGGAGGAGTGAAAGGTGGAAACCTAGAGCAGGAGGATACCAAGTGCCAGGGTGTCTGCCCACACACGTACGGCTAGAGTCACCACTGCAGCGCGAAACACAGCAACACTGTCCAGCAAGCAGCTCTGAAGAGACCTCGTCACAAGGAAAAAAATGTCCTGCAACGGTTTTCCTGTCTTTTCAGTACCCAGGAGAAGACGGGTGCTAACTAAACTTAGCACGGTGATCATTTCACAATACGTGCAAGTCAAACCACTATGCTGCACACCTTAACCTTACACAGTGATGTATGACCCATTTCACCACAATAAAACTGAAAGGAGGGAAGTATTATTTATGGAAAAGCATATAAATGCATGCTATCACCTTACTTCCTTAAGTAATTTAAGTTTAACAGAAATAAGGAGAAAAACATGACCTCCTCTATTCCATTCACGGGATTCTGCCACTACGCTCATCTCTTTCCAAATGGTAAGCCAAAAAAAGAAAAGGAGATACTTTATAAAGGGCCAGAAGGTAAATACTTTAGACTTTACAGGACATATTATTTTTGGTCTAATTACTCAATTATGATTTCACTGTGGTGGAGACATAGCCATGGCAAAGATGTAACTGACTAAGCATGACTGTATTTCATAAAACTTATCAAAACATTTGAGAGGCAGGATTTGGTCTGTAGGCTACAGTTTCCTTTTGGGTCAAGCCCAACACAAAGCTCTAGCCTATTTTTTTCCTTTCCAACACCTCTTGGCATAGACCACAACTTCAGATAATGAGTCTTGCCTTGGGATAACAGTAAATATGCATATTCATGAAGATAGTATCTTCAATTCTATTGAAAGCTGCATGTATAACACCATTACATAAACTAGAATCATGGTCAGGAAGGGTCTCCTCCTGGTTCTGAAGTCACAGACTACTGCCTAATTCTATTACCATGCCCCTTCTCCAACATTACGAACACTCCAGGTGTTCCCACTGTGGCACAGCAGGATAAGGACCCAGCGTCGTCTCTGCAGTGGCTAGGGTCACTGCAGCGGTGCAGGTTCTACCCCCAGCCCAATACAGTGGGTTAAGGATCTGATGTTGGCACAGGTGCAGCATACGTTGCAGTCGCAGCTCGGATTCAGTCCCTGGCTTGAGGACTTCCACATGCTGCCAGTGCAGCCACCAAAAAAAAAAACCCACAACACTCCAGTTACAGGTGTCACAGGTGGGCAACCTCTTGGTTCCCACCTTAAAGCTTATGATACGGACAGTGTGTCAGTTATGGGGTGAATCATGTCCCCTCAACATTAGTATGTTTAAGTCCGAACCCCTGGGGCCTCTGTCCCCCCAACATTAGTACGTGTAGGTCCGAACTCCTGGAGCCTCAGAACATGATTTTGTTTGGAAACAGACTGCTTCAGACATAGTTATATTCAGCTGGGGTCCTTTGGGGCCCTGATGCAGTGTGGCTGGTGTGCCCTACACAAGGGGAGATCTGGACACAGACACGCAGGCGTGGAGATGAAGGTGGAGGTTGGGCTGAAGCGCCTGCAGGGCGAGAAACAGCAAAGGCTGCCGGGACCCCTGAAGCTCTCTCACAGATTCAGAAGGAAACGCCTGCCCACACCTCAATCTCAGGCTTCGGGCCTCCAGAATCCCATGACAGAACATTTCTGTTATTTAAGCCGCTAAGTTTGTGGTGTTTCGTTATAGCAGCGCTAACCAGCGAACACAGGGGTTCAAGTGCATCTCTTGTTCAAGACGAGGGAACAGGTCACCGGTTCTTAGTGCAGAAGCGATGACCCAGTTCTCCCTCCCTGGAGCTGGGGAAACGCGCTAATGGCAGGACACCCAACAGTGTCCATGTCCTCTCAGCAGCACATGGCACAAAGCCTAAGCCTGCTCAGCAGGAGGGAAAAACACCGGAAAAGCTATGTCTCCACAGACCATTACACACAGACGAAGCCCCACAGGGTGACACAAGAGACGCTGTCAAAATAAAGAGAGCCGTTACCTCTGTCCAGTACTGCTGTTTGGTTTCTGTGTCCATGTGTGCAAACCCTCCCAGGACGAGTGCCTTCATCAGCGTCCTCTGCACAGGACTGGACAAGAAATTCAGAGGTGGGCTGCGGCTTGCAAACTGCTTAGCTAAGTTCCACCAATTTTCACACTGGATTACCAAGTTTGCCCTACGGGGAGAAGAAACAAAACGTAAGACGTATTACATACACTGCACATACACTAAATAAACACAAGTGGAAGGTCTGTGCACTGAACTCATTTTTAAAGTCCAGCACAGTAAACTTGGTACAGACTCTGGAATCACACAAGGCTTGCATTCAAACCTAATTAGCTGTTTGTCAATTATTATCAGTTTCCTGATCTGGAAAATAAAGATAATAGCAGTAATAACAGCCCTAAGTCTCACGGCTGAGACTGCTCTGATGATCAAATGAGATAATGTATATGAACTGTTTGGAACAGGACCTGGTCAATCATAAGTATTTAGTAAATAGTAGCCGACGAGACTAGTAATAACCATAAGCAAACTATGAACATTTCCAGAATTCGTTCTAAAAAGCAATGTTAATTTTACTTGGCAAAGCTAAATTAAACCAATTGTTATTACTCATTCAATAATTAGTATTTCTCATCTTTAAAATGGGATAATACTAATGGAATACCTTAAAATTCAAGTAAGATATTAAAGTGTTTTTACAGTTGTCAATTACTGGTGTTCCCTGGTGACCAAGAGGTTAAGGATTCAAAGATGTCACTAGGGTGGTGTGGGTTCAATCCCTGGACCAGGAACTTCCTCAAGCCATGGGCATCCCCCCTCCCAAAAAAAACCCCTGTAATTTACTAAAATATATGACTTCCTAAGATTCTTGGATGCCAAACCTCCTAAACATTCATGCAATCCTCAACCATTAACATGGAGGAGCCCTATTTGCCTTTGTAACAATAGTTAGGACATTTTTTAAACACACTGATCCCCAAATGTGGGTCTGCCCGGAACTCAGGACCGTGTGACTGTACGCCACTGAAGTGACCCGCCATCAGCTCACCTCTCCCTTCTCTCCACCAGTGTGACCAGCAGCTGCACGGTGTCGTTGGCAAGGTCCTGCTCACTGCTGCACACCGAGAGGTTGCTGATGACCTTCTGCAGCAGGTAGCCAACCACCCACTGGGAGCCCTCTGTGTCTGCTCCAAAGGCCGCACTGAATGGCACACTTATCTTCAGAGAGAAAACAGATGAAGGTCAGAAAGAAAGGTCTGCTGTGAAAAAACAGGCCCACAGAGAAATCAAACTGGAATTACTTCTCAGTCGGAAGCAATGCTTGCTGCACAGCAAGTTTCTAAATGTACTCATTTATAAAAGTCCCAAAAGGACGTCCTCAACCCACCGAGGCTTCCCAATGTGATTTTCCCATTAGCCTTAATATGCTCATGTCACCAACACAGTGACATACTTACACCGTCTACGAAGCACAGAAATGAATCTGTTCCAAACAGTGCTGTGTAACTCAGCAGAGGGTGTTCACACCAGCGAAATTAAACGCTAACTCTAAGCAAAGTGATCAGACAGCAAGCCAGCCACACGGTGCTCTCCGCGTGGAGAGTGTTCAACCCTGGCTTACATTCCCATGAAAAAACCACCAAGAAAAACGTTCTCCTTTCTTCAAGCCCCATCCTCACGAACCCAAATGAAGTCAGTTTGGCATTCTGACCTGATCGTACAGTTTCTCATCCACCAGGAGGTAAGTCTTTGCCCAGCGCTTTAGAAACCAGACAATGTCCTTGCCCATCTGGGGGCTCAGCAGGTGAGTGAGAGCTGCCCTCACTGCCCGAGACTCAACTTCTGATACTCTCAGAACCGCAGATAACAGCCTGAGGGGGAAAAAGGAGGCGTTTACTCTTTCATCTAGTTAGCAGTTGTTTAACCACTTTTTTTTTTCTTTTCAGGGCTGCGCCTGCGGCATATGGAGGTTCCCAGGCTAGGGGTCTAATCAGCTACAGCTGCCGACCTACACCACAGCCACAGCAACGCCGGATCTTTAACCCACTGAGCGAGGGCAGGGACTGAACCCGCAACCTCATGGTTCCTAGTCAGATTCGTTAACCACTGAGCCATGATGGGAACTCCTCACAATATTTTTCTTAAAAGTCCTTTTCTGTCTTCTGACTCTGAAATTTTCATCCTGAGGGCTGGAGACAGATGACCTGTTTTACTGCTGAACTTTCAGGAAGCAGGAAAAGACAAAGGAGAGGACTACTCCTGGCCAGAGACACCCTTCCAGTGAGGCTGTAACCGTACATGGGATCCCAGCACTGCTCTCTACAGAGATTTTCCAGGTTCAAAATGGAAAAGGCACACACATCCAAGTTCAGGGTAAATGCTATTTCAAACTGGCACTGGTGGCCCTGTGCTCACTTTATAGGAAGGTCTGGTGAGTGACTTATCTAGAATGTTCTGAGTATCAAGTCTCATCTCTTAAGTCTGAGAGTCCTATTCAGCTCCTCACAAACCTGATTTTTAATAGTCTTTCAAAATAAAAACGTTGCTTGAAAAGTTACCTACGTCAGTACACACAGTGTCCTTTCTACGCTAGAAAACTTAACAGCATGAGACTAGGACAAGTCAAAAAGGTCTCTGTTCTGGGCTGGGGAGGAGGTGGCACCCATGGTTCATACTTAACTTGACTTTAGCCGAAAGGCAAAGACGCCGCTGAGAGCGCCTCACCCGAGGACGCCATCTGCGCCCGGCCTGGCCTCATCCCCTTTCCTCTGACCCCTCCTCAAGTCATGTTTCTAGGTTCCAGAACCTCTGCTCTATGCACTGTATTATACACACTCCCTCTGCCACCAGAGCTCAAATTCGTGAAAATTACTTTGAAGTAAACTGATACACTGGGACTTAGTTATCACAGCATCCTGACACCATCATTACCCAACTGAAAAATAGACAAGTTTTTCTTTAACAGTTGGAAACTTCATAGTTTCTTATTTTCCTTAAAATTTTTATTTTTATTTCATTTTCCCACAGAAAATGATCTTAAACTAATAAATTTTTATACTCATTTTATCGAGCCCACATATACTTCTCTGAAACAAGTATGCATATGTAGATATCAAAATATAATTTTAAAACATTTCCCATGATAGTAAGACTGTATTAAAAATGTCTTCTGGATTGAATTATCATAACAAGACTTAGAACACAATTCATCAAAATATAACAGGAACCTGAATAAATTATAAAACACATTATTTATTACAAGACTTTATGTACACTACAGGGAATATAGCCAACACTTTATAACTAAAAATGAATTATAACTGAAAAATTGTGAATAAATATATTGTGAATAAATGTACACCTGGAACATAAAATGGAGTAAACCAACTATATTTCAAATTTATCTGATAAGATTAATATGACAGAGTTTTATTTTTCCAAATTGGTTCATGCATCTGTTTAATCTGCTTTCTGTTTTTCATGTTTAGAGGTATAAGCACTGAGAAAACACATTCACATGGATAAGTAGAAAGCATTTTTTTTCCTTTTTTTTTGGCCACGCCCATGGAAGTTCCCGGGGCCAGGGATCAAACCCATGCCACAGCAGCAATTCCCAAGCTGCTGCAGTGACAACATCAGATTCTTAACCCACTGCACCACAGGAGAACTCCAAGTGGAAAGCATTTTTAAAATAACAGAGTCCCCTGATTATCTGAACTTCTTCCAAGTTCAAAAATCAGAGATCTATCATCCAAAAAAAAAAAAAATCTGCGGTGGGGAGGGTCGTTTTAGGGCCTCACCCGTGGCATATGGAGGTTCCCAGGCTAGGGGTCAAATTGGAGCTACAGCTGCCACCTACACCACAGCCACTGAAATGCGGGATCCGAGCCGTGACTGCGACCTACACTACAGCTCACGGCAACGCCGGATCCTTAACCCACTGAGCGAGGCCAGGGATCGAACCCACGTCCTCATGGACAGGTAGTAGGATTCATTTCCGCTGCACCACAGGCACTCCCCCCAAAATATTTTTAGTAACATGGGAAGGGACAGCTTGCCCGGGTCACCCTCGGTGCCAGTTAGGCGAGGGCTTTCCGGGCTGTCCCCGTGCACTTCCAACACCACACCCTGAGCTCTGCAGGCTGCACACACCCACCGCCTAAGACTCAGAACAAGGGAGCGCTTCTGCCTACTCTGTAGAGTGGGGGCAAGGTTCAGGGAGAGAGGGCCACAGAGGGCTCCCAGGGCACAAACTGGGGGCCTCCAGAGCCTCCTGACCTCCCCCACCGCGCTCATCAATCAGAAGCTACATCGGGGCCGGCCCTCCAGCCCCACTCCCGCCCCCCTGCCCTGGCGCCCTTCAATCTGCCTGCCACGAGGGCGGGTCGGCTCAGGCCCCCACCTCTAGCCCTTACACCACCTGGATGCCCGCCAGCTTCTCCGCTTCTCCATCGCAGCCAAGCCTCCCCCCACCGCCATCCCGTTCTTTCTCTGGCTTCAAGCCTCGCTCACTCCAGGCTATGCCTGGGCCACCGTCACTCCCGGCGTTTCCGCACCCTCCTCGGTCCACTGCAAACTCCTACTCGGCCCCCAAGTGCCAGCTTAAATGCTGTCTCTTCCAAGAAGCCCTTTCCTCGATCACCCCGGGAACCCTGACGTCACTCTCGCACAGTCTGCTGTGCCCTCGGAGCCGGGCAGAGGGGCGAAGAGAGAGTGACGGAGAGCCCACATGTGCTTTCAAACTGGTGTCATCCCAGGATGGACACCCCAGTCCCACTCCAGGTCTTAAGCAGGCCAAGGACATGCCCACACTTGCCAAAATAATCTTGGGTCACCTTCGCATTTCACAGACCAAAGCCGGCACCATGAGTCAGAGCTTCTTTTAGCTCCACCGGGCTCGAGGCCCAGCTCTGGTCTGGACGGCCGCCACCCAGCTCCTCATCACCGCAATCTGCCTCTTACCTGGGCTCCCCACTTCCCCCGGGCCCTACCAGTGCACCCTTGCTGCAGCAAACGTTCCAGCACCCAAGGTGCTCCTCTCCTCCAGACCCCACAAGTGCACCCACTTCACTCAGAGCAAAAGCCGAAGGCAGGACCTCAGCGGGCTTCCGTCTGGTTTCTCCTCTAACAGCAGCGCCTACTAAATGCCGTGCAACTCTGCTCGGCCCACAGCGGCAGTTCCCGCCGCTCCCTGAAAGAGCCCAGCACCCAGATGCTCGTCCTAAAGCCTTCATGGGCTCTCTCACCAATCTCAAGCCCTTGTTCACAGGTCCCCTTGCAGGGAAAGTCCACCCTGGTGGCAGCGTTTCACCCGCGCTCCGCACACCGACCCTCAATCCGTGTTTCTCTCCCACAGCACACAGCACCCCCTTTCCTCGTGTCCTCTCTGCCCTACAAGGAGCCTGAACTCAGGAGCGACCTGTGTCTGCTCTGTCCACCAATGTATCCCGAATGCCTGGAACAGCACCCGGTACGCAGTAAGGACTCGACAGTTATTCGTCAACTGATAATTTCTTCAAAAAACGTGACTTACTTTTTTAGTAAACTAGGGTTGTTTCTCTCATATCAGTCAATTGTGCACGAATTCTTTGGACTGGAAAACAATGGCAACTTTCTGTTGTTCCCGCCCCCGCCTCAGCCCTCCACAGCCTGTGCTCTGAGACACCAAAGCGCCTGGGCCCCCACAATGATGCCCGAGACTGGCCAACACTGAAAAAGCACTCCCAGCGGTGCTGCCCAGGAGGGAACAAGGCAGAGGATAACAGGACAGCGCCAGGAAACGAACGGCCCCTGAAACTCACTTCCCCCCAAGCAAACCAAAGCAGCCCCTGACTGCAGCACCCGACTTCAAATGAGAAACTGCAGGACTAAAGGAAACAAATTCCCAAACCTTTCCTTGATATTAGCTTAAGAGTTTGATTTTTTTTTTATTAATTTTTTATTTTCGCCTTTTTTTTAATTAGTGCTGCACCCACGGCATATGGAGGTTCCCAGGCCAGGGACTGAAATTGAGCTGTAGTTGCCAGGCCGCTCCACAAACCAACACCAGATCCGAGCCACACCTGAAACCTACACCACAGCTCACCCCAACGCTGCCAGATCCTCAACCCATTGAGCGAGGCCAGGCATCGAACCCGCATCCTCAAGGATACTAGTCAGGTTCGTTAACCTTTGAGCCACGATGGGAACTCCAACAGTTTGATTTTTTTTAAAAAATGGAGTTTTCTACTGCTCGGGTTTAAGCGATATCTATGTATTTTGCATTAAAATAAAAAGAATGTGAGGACAGCACTTGGTCTCTGAGTTACTTATTTTGTAACTGACAAAACCAGTGCTCTTTCGTGATGATCTCTGCCTGCAACCTAAATTTAAAGCAAAGGTGCTGGTACTTGAGATCAGGAGAGCACCCTGGGTCAGGCTCACCCCCTCCAACTTCACCCTCAGGAATTCGTGGACACGCTGTCACTCCTCCCAGGAAGGACAAAGCAGAAGCTCCCGGGGCGGCGGGGGCGGGCCACTGAGCCAGCAGGTCTCAAGGACAGCTACTTCTAGCTGGGAGACTAGGAGAGCCACTGGAAAGCCACTTCGGCTTCAGGGACAATAAACACGTGTTAACATTCACCTGGCCTTGGTACCTGACCCGCCCCAGCACTGCTTTCTGAAGGTCAAGGGCTGACCTTGTAGGAATCAGACTGAAGGTCCCTTCCAAGCCTCAATGAACTCAGAATAATTCTGCACTGGTTTCTGTGGGTCCTGGACACCACCGTCAATGTCCACTGGAGCGGCACTGCTTAAACATGCTGAGCACACGCGTCCCCGTTTCAAGGCTCTTCCCAGCTCCCCTCCTCTGTGTACTGGATTTAGAACAGGCCTGTCACTCCAGTCATCTCCCCATCCACTCAGAATTTATAAAACAGAATAAACTACAAAAGTACAGCCATCAAGGTCACATTACCTAATCACAGAATCTGTTCTGTTGTACCCTGGGATGGAGGAGGCCTTTTCTCCTGGAGACCCCAAAATCTGAAGCGTTGTATTAATGTCCACTTCAGACGAATGCTTAATGGAGTACTCCATCACCTCCGGAGGTATCAGCGGGGTCTCTCCCTGAGTGTCATCAGCTAAGAGGTAGCCTTCGGTTAAAGACAAAAAATTAAAAATGAACACAAAAATCTACATCTATTGAACTGCACTATAAATGTTTTCAGTTTTATTTGATATATATACACACCATATAAACTGATGTAAATGATAAATGTTAATACAGTGATTTCAAGATTGATGAGAAGAAACATTCTAATCCTAAGATAATTAACCTTCAAAAATCCAGAAAAAGACAAAGGACAAACGTTTTATTCACCAATTTTATAATTCACACTGACAAAATTTACGGCCTTTTAATAATTTTCAGTAATATATTCTCTGAAGTTAATAGAAATTCTATTCCATTAATAGGAATCAATACTTGGGAATGCCTTTCCAAAAATTAAGGGTTTTTTCTTGATTATTTAAGAGGCAGAAACCCTGACAACACGATTATCAAGGCAGCCCCTAAAGAAATGGCAGACACCGAGACGGCACTCGGCTCCAGACCTCAATGGTCGTGGGACCAGGGGCTGATCTCTTAAGCCTCAGCTTCCTCACGGTGACTGATGATAATAAGTACCAGTGACACTTCAAGTTCCGGGGCGACCATGGCTCCAACAGAATGCATCTGGAATGGAACAGGCCCTGAGGCGGGCTGGCCAGCCTGTAAAAGCAATGCGGCCGCAGCTCTGTGACCTCTGTGACGTCCGGGGTCAAGCCGAGCCTTATCCAAGACTGTGGATGGGCTGCCGGCTTAACACATGGAGCTTCTCTTAAGGCTCGGGCTGCATGGCTGGCAATTACATTCAAAAGCAAGAGCCAACCCACCTGTAACTAAAATCAGCCAGTGGATATCTTCATACAGATCATCCAGCACCTTGCTGTCGACGGAGCGCGAGGCGGGTGAGGCGAGGAGCTGCTGCTGCTGCCGCTGTAACTGCCCGTGGAGCCTCGTGACTCTTTCCTCTAACAAACTACAAGAGGGAAATATCAACGGCTTCATGAAGCTCAGTAACCAATGCCCTGGAACAACTTACACTTTCCATTTTTTACACGAGGTAAATTAAGGGGTTAGCACAAAACACGTATACAAGAAGATTTATTATATACACAATGTTCTCATAGCACTATAAGAATTGTGATTTATTGTTTACGACATAGAATTAAAACATTGCTTTACAGACAATCAAGGTTTACAACAGGCATTTGAAAACTGGTCATTCCGAGTTTTTATTGATATGGGTCAAATCATTTCTCATACCATGTCTCCATAATCTCTCTGCCATCTACGCTGTAGTGCCTGGGCTCCAAATGTACAAGCCAAGGAAGGCAACCACGAGTGTGTTTCTGTCCGTTTGTTCCGTGTGCTGGGGCACGGGGTGGGGGTGCTTAGCGTCTCTAAACACTTTAAGTGCTCTCCGGGGAATTGTGAATAGAGAGTGTTTGCTCCATGGGGTGTCTTTGGACCGTGTGTACCTTGTCAGGAGAGGTATACAGTGCTCTGCGGCAATGCGTCCTAGCATTCCTACACTGGCTAGTTGGTCTGAAAACTGGTCTCGATCGTCCTCTTGAAGTTCACTTATCTCTTCTTCCTCGCGAGACGCCACACCGTTGGCAGTCTGTTATTGACAGAAGAAATGAAGACTGAGCTGGTGCGCACCCTCGGCACTGCCCAGCCTTCCATCGCCGCTCTCCGGGCACTGCTACCCAGCCGTGCCGACGCCCAGGCAGTCACCAAAGGGGAGACCCGACAAGAAAGAAGCAGGGGAGTCACCCCACCCACCCGTCATGCCGAAGCACAGCCAGGCACACACCTACGACCCTCCTCCCCACCAGAGAACCCAACCCCTGTCGTGAGAAGATCTGACACCACCCCGAAGGTCCAAGGGTCCCCTGGATGGCACCTGGCAACTGGGAAGACGCGGTGGAGGGCCAAAAACTAAAGGGCTGGGAGGTTAACAACGAGCCCATAAAACGGGCCTGCGAGGCATCTGCTCCGTGTGCAGTGCTCTCGGCCAGTCCCCTGGGGGAACGTACAGCAGGATAAAACGCGCCAGATGGAGCCTCGGCGCAAAGAGGTCTGCAGTGACTCACCAAGTCCCGCGTGCCGTCCGGAGCGGCGAGATGGCACTGGATATAGGAGTTGAAGACCTGAACCGCATGCGGGGCGAAAAAGCCTTTGTGGAAGTGCTCGTCGTCTTGGGCCAGCGCCAGCCAGGCCTCCAGCAGCCTGTCATAGGCCTCCATGTAAACCATGTCATCTTTATCCAGCTGAGGGAAGAGAACACCCACAGAACAAATGGCCGGAGTGCCAGAGCCCAGGGCCACATGCACGAGGAGCCTGACGGGCTTCCTCCAACGGAAGGTCCCCAACACCACTCGATGACCAGGCTAACTGAGCCCGTCTGAAAAGCAACCATCGGCTCAAACACTGCGGTAAAGCTGTGCAGGCTTTTCATCAAACTTTCTAAGATCTTGTTGACTTCATTTAAATTCTTAGGCAAACAGGAATTAGTGTTTGTTTTGGTACAAGACTGGCTGTTCTGCTTTGTAGATCAATATATTTTTCAAACAAATCTAATACTAACGTTTTTCCATAGTCAAGAAGAGAACAGTTAGATTAACCTAAGAGTAAATGATTTTAGAAAACAGTGGCTCCTCAATATTTTATAAAAAACAGAAAGAAAGGCATGGCCTCCCAGAAGCCTGAGGAGGGCGCTGCAGCAGAAGGAACAATCTGGGAGACCCAAGCGTGCGCACATCCGCTGGTGCCAGTGGGCTTCAGAGGACAGACTCGGGGAGGGCTGGGGCTGGCTGGGGGGCAGGCTGCGGTCCGGGTCACAACCAGAGTGCATGCAGGACAGAGCCTGGTCTGTCACGGTAGCCCCATTTTAACAGACACAAGACCACCTACAGGAATTGGCTGCATTTCCTTATACTAAGAATGAGGTGTCAGAAAGGGAAAGTAAGAAAACAACCGCTTTCAAAATCGCAACAAGGAGAAACAAAATACTTAACAATAAACCTGACTGAGGGGATGAAAGACAGGTGCTGAGAACTCAAAAACATTAACAGAAGAAACTGAAGATGATATGAAGAAATGTACATGTAAATACATCCCATGCTCTTGGATTAGAATGAATGCTGTTAAAATGGCCAAACTGCCCAAAGCAACCTGCAGACTTAATGTGATTCTGACCCAAGTACCCACGGTATTTTTCACAAAACCAGAACAAATAATCCAAAAACTTACATGGAACCATAAAAGACCCAGAGGTACCAAAGTAATTCTTAGGAAAACGAACAAAGTTGGAGGCAGAACTGGTCCAGGTTGTAGACTACACCACAAAGCCACAGTAATCAGACAACATTTTACTGGCACAAAAACAGACATATGGATCAATGGAACAGGAGAGAGAGCCCAGAAACGAACTCACACACCTGTGATCAATTAATCTTTGACAAAGGAGGCAAGAATATACAATGGGGAAACTGGACAGATGCATATAAATCAATGATGCTAGAACATTCCCTCATACCATGCACAAAAATAAACTCCAAATGGCTTAAAGACCTAAATATAAAACACCTTGAAACTCCTAGAACGGGCAAAATATTCTCTGACATATGTATAGTACCAATGTTTTCTTAGGTCAGTTCCTCAAGGCAATAGAAATAAAAGCAAAAATGAACAAATGGAACCGATTCAAATTTATAAGCTTTTGAACAGCAAAGGAAACCATAAACAAAACAAAAAGACAACCTGCAAACTGGGTGAAAATATGTGCAGATGGTGTGACCAATAAGGGCTTAATTTCTAAAATATACAAACCACTCACAGAACTCAATAACAAAAATAATAATAACCCAATCAAAAAAAAAGGCAGAAAACCAAACAGACATTTCTCCAAAGAAGACATACGGATGGCCAATAGGCACATGAAATATGCTCAACATAAGAAATTATTAGAGAAATGCAAATCAAAAGTGCAATGAGGTACCATCTCATGCCAGTCAGAATGGCCAGCATCAAGAAGTCTACATACAGGAGTTCCTGCTGTGGCGCAGCAAATTATGGATGCTGTGTTGCCACAGCTGTGGCTTAGATTCTATCCTTGGCCCAGGAACTTCCACGTCATGGGTGCAGCCAAAGAAAATTTTTTTAATTAAGAAAAGAATCTGATTAGAACATGAGCAGAACTCGGAGTTCCCGTTGTGGCTCAGCGGTTAACGAATCCGATTAAGAACCATGAGGTTGTGGGTTCGGTCCCTGGCCTTGCTCAGTGGGTTAAGGATCCGGCGTTGCCATGAGCTGTGGTGTAGGTTGCAGACACGGCTCGGATCCCGCGTTGCTGTGGCTGTGGCGAAGGCCGGCAGCTACAGCTGCTATTAGACCCCTAGCCTGGGAACCTCCATATGCCGCAGGTGCGGCTCTACATAAAAGGCAAAAAGACAAAAAAAAAAAAAAAAGAACATGAGCAGAACTCAAGGAGACTGTTTTTTTTTTTTAACAACAAAAAAAAGATATACAAATGGCCACCAGGCACATAATAAAAGGGAAAAAAAGATACTTAACATTACCAAACATTGGGAAAATGCAAATCAAAGTCACAATGCAACATCACTGCACACCTGTTAGAATGCCCACCATCAAAAAGACAAGAGACAACAGTACTGACAAAAACCTGGAGAAAAAGAGAGCATTTGTGAACTGCTGGTGGGACTGAAGCTGGTTCAGGTACTGTCGGAAAAAATACAGACATTCCTCAAAAAGTTAAAAATAGAACTGCCATATGATCCAGCAATTTGATTTCTGGGTACTTTCCAAAGGAGACAAAAACACTAACTCTAAAGATACCTGCACCCCTGTGTTCACAGCATCTTTATTTACAACAGCCAAGCCGTGCAAGGAACCCAAGTGTTTACAAATGCATGAATAAAGAAACTGCGGTATACTTACATAATAGAATATTATTCGGCCTTAAAAAATGAGGAACCGCCCATTTGTGACAACATGAATGGACCTTGAGGGCGTTACGCTAAATGATGTGGTCTACAAAGAGCCAAATACCGCACGGTCTCACTAACGTGTGGAATCTTAAAGAGACCAGATCTGGGGTTACCAGGGGTGCGCGGTGGGGGAGGGGAAGCTGAACTGTAGGAAGGTGGTGAAGGGCACAAACTTGCAGTTACATGGTAACTAAGTCGGGATGTGACACAGAGCGAGGCGACCACAGCCAGGGACGCTGCACGGTGCTCAGACAGCAGATCCTAACAGCGCTCACCCATAAGGAGAACGCCTTTTTCTTTTCTTTCTACTGTGTCTATGAGATGACGGATGCCAACCTATTGTGACAATCCCTTCACAATATATATAAGTCAAAATGACATCATATACCTTAAACTTACATGGTGATACAAATGATTTCTCAATAAAACTGGGGGGGGGGGAGAAAAGGAAATACAAATATAAATGAATAGGTGAATGTCTGCATGTTGCTGAAAAAAACCTCTTATCCTTATGGAAAAAAAATGAAATTGGATCCCTACTTGACACCGTATTCAAAATTAAATTCTAAGATGGAATGCAAACCCCCTCCTTTTTTTTCTTTTTCTTTTTAGGGCCGCACCCGCAGCATACGTAAGTTCCCAGGCTAGACGCTGAATCAGAGCTGTAGCCGCTGGCCTACACCACAGCCACAGCAGTGCCAGACTGGAGCCACATCTGCGACCCACACCACAGCTCACGGTGTAGGATCCTTAACCCACTGAGCAAGGCCAGGGATTGAACACCCCCATCATGAATACTAGTCAGATTCTTAACCCGCTGAGCCAAAAAGGGAACTCAAAAAGGCAACCTTGTAAAGCATTTAGAAGAGAACACGAGAAGGGAAGGTGTCTGAAATGGGTAGATAATAAAGCAAATTATTATCATAAAAGAAATGACAGTAAGTTCAACTACACTAAAATAAAGAACATTTGTTCATCAAAAGACACCATGAAGTCAAAATGCAACATAGTATCCATGACCGGACCCTGGACAGAAAAAGAAGACGGTGAGCTCCAAACCAAGCCTACAGCGGAGTTAACAGTACCACGCCAACCTCCATCTCGCAGTTTCAGCAAATGCACCGCGGACCTCCCAGAAGGTCGTCCTGGGGAAAGGAGGTACACGGTTTGTGGGGACACTGTACTATCTTTGCAACTCTTCCGTAAATCTAAAATTCTTCCAAATTAAAAAAAAAAAAGATACTATAAAGCGAAAAGAGGAGCCACAAAACTAGGAGAATAGATCAGCAACACAAATAAATGAGTAAGAAATTAGCATACAAAACATAGAGTTTCTACAAATCAGTAAGGAAAAGACAAACAACCTGATAGGAAAATGGGCAGCAGAATAAAAAAGCATTTCCTATGAATAATAATCACAGGAATTCTGTATTTATACAGGTGAAAACATGCTCAAAGTTACTAGTACTCGGGAAAGCCACTGAAGATCCCATTTGGTGCTTCTGGGTCCGGCAGAAACCGTGAGGGTGACGGCAGGCCCGCGGGAACTCGCCTCCGCAGGTGAGCACGTGGCCGGCCCAAGCACCTGAGAACAGCACTCACACCGCCTGCGATATAACACTTCCACTCCAAGGTTTAGATCCTAGGGTAACTGGCACAATGTGTGCCAGGCGACATGGGAGAGGAGGGACAGGAGCACTGCGCTGGCACAGAGGGGCAAGTCACGAAGACAGCCAGGCCTGCCGCGGCCTGCACACAGCAAGGTGTCAGCGGACCGGAGCCATGGTCACCTCTGCTGTGAGGCTGTCAGAGCGACAGCAGGCGGCGCAGTGACAAGCACAAAAGTCACATCGGCCCCAGGACCAGGGATGTCCATCTGCTTGTCAAGCGATACGTACTGTATTTTCTGTGGGTGTCATGTGTGACACAGTTGAGTCCTCTGTGGTGGCCCTGAGGACCGAG
The DNA here is from genome assembly GCA_004024745.2 of Catagonus wagneri. NCBI lineage: Eukaryota > Metazoa > Chordata > Mammalia > Artiodactyla > Tayassuidae > Catagonus > Catagonus wagneri. The sequence goes on along the minus strand of PVHT020004944.1, from coordinate 44,633,797 downwards.
GACAGGACACATGAAATGGCCAAGCAAGTGCCTGGCTGTCCCGAGCAGCAGCAGGAGGAGCTGGCTTCACGCCTCCAGCAGGAGCCGCCGCCGCCGCCCAGAGCGGAGAAGCAGCGCAGGGAGAGGAACAGGCCGAGAACACCTGCAGCCCGTCTGTGCCTCACGAGGCATGCGCCCTGCAGGCCTCATTTGTTAAGTCTTACCAGTCTCATTTGCCAAAATAAACAGACTGGTCACACATCTTAAGTAGAGAACTTCGGAAGTGGCTCACAAGGAAGAAGAGGGGCATTCTCCAAGCACTCTGCCGCCTTCTGGCACGTGCGTAACGCATACTCACCGCGGTTTAATCAGTCCCAGGCAGAAAGGCACAAAGAAAACAGAAAAGCCTCCTAAGCCTCTAAGGACCGAAAGAGCACAACTCCGCCCACAAGCCCTGACATGAGCACTCAAGACAGCAGGCAGCCTGTCGGAGCCCGGCCACTGGACGACGGTTTAAAATAAGGGCCGATCTGCCTCCTTAGCGCAGTAGGCAGTGCGTCAGCCTCATAAAATAAGGGCCGAATATGTGTACACAGACTCCTGCTCCTCCTGGAAACCAAACAAGTAACGCATCAAGCAAAGTGTGAGGAATCTGGCTGGTGACGACTGGCAACTACATCTTTCAGTCTGTCACACAGACATGAAACCCAGCCGAGCGCGTCGCCTAATACCTTGGCCCTGCTCCACGGCCACACTGGCCAACACCCAGCCCCAAGCTGGGGCACGCGCCAGGGTGACGATGGCCCAAGCCCGCCACTCGGCTCATGCCCAGGGACTGTCAGGCCTGCTGCCAGGAGGGCTCTGGAGAGGGGAGTGAGCTTAGGAGGCCACTTGACCTCACTTTACTCCCTGTGGGAACGGGCGGTGGAGACGTGTCAATGCCCACGATGAACCTACAAGTGTACAGAGGGGCGAGCCTGCAGCTCCCCGGCCGCAATGAAAAAAACCTGCCTTTGTGTCTGGAAACTATTTAGGTATAACAACAGTGGTTAATTCCGTTTATGAAAATGCTGCCAAGTGAAACTTGGGAACATCCCCCTTTCTGACACTGAGCTGAATTTCAGATTAAAATCTACCATCACTGCATGGCCCCAGCTACAGGGCATTCTGGAAAAAGCAAGCCACAGAGACAATGAAAAGACGGGGGCTGGCCAGGGCTGGGCAGCCATGAAGGCAGAGCTCAGGGAATCTGGAGGGCAGAGCAGCTCTCCTGTGTGGGCCTCTAGTGGCGCTGCGTCTTCACAGCCACGGGAGACCCCAAGGGCTCCGGGCGGGGACAACGTGTTTGCGTGGATCCACTGCTTGTAATACGTGTGACCTCCAGTCGGGGTGTGCAGAGCCCGGGGGGCCGTGTGGGTTTGGGCAGGGGGCGGGGTGTGCAGAGGTAGGGGAGGCTGTGCGGGTTTGGGTAGGCGGGGGTATGGGAACTCTATATTTTCACTCAATTTTGCCATGAATCTAAAACTGCTTAAAATATATATATATATGTGTATACATCCCTAACATCAATATTATACAAGTAAGTATAAAAGAGAAATCTCCTGCTAGAGTAGTTCTAATATCTATGATGCTGCAAAAACATCCAAATTTATTCCTAACTATGACAGGACTGTGGTTACCATCAGATATAGTCCATTCCACTACAATAGACTTTTTTTTCTACAAAGTGGAAATAACCAACATGACAACTCCGAATCATTCCTATGAAATGGTATTCTCTTTATATGTAAACATAAATCACATGATTCAGTTACAAAAAGCTGTAACGATTCAAAGACAAAAAAATGCAGTGAGAAGGGTGTGGGCAGTGAACTCTCACAAGGAATGCTTTCTTCCTTTTTTTATTTCCTTCTTTTTCAGCCATCCCCACAGAATATGAAAGTTCCCAGGTCAGGGATCAAATGAGAGCCAAAGCCGAGACCTATGCCACAGCTGTTTACCAGGCGGGGGATCAAACTTGCACCTCTGCAGCAACCTGGGCCACTGCTGTCATATCCTTAACCCACTGTGCCATGGCAGGAACTCCCTGGAAAGTTTTATTTCTAAGGAATATCCCTGTTTAACTTTGTGTTTCCTGTTTACAGCCTGAAGCTGCAGCTACTCTACTACTCTTATAAAGACTTGGAAATATAAACACGCTGAACAGAGACTGCAGAGGCTGGGAAAAGTGCCAAGACACTGGATAGGGGGTTCACCAGCAGCATTGGACTGCAAACATAATTTAAAAAAGCATTTGGCAGAAATAAGCTGAGCAACGTAAAATGTGCTTATAAACAAAGAAGGGAGAAAACCCCCAAGGTAAACGTAAGGGAAAGTTTCTCTCCATATACTGTTGTATTCTGGATGGCTGGCACAGCCGCTCATTTTATTATTATTATTTTTTTTTTTTTGGCTTTTGCCTCATCTAGGGCCGCACCCGCGGCATATGGAGGTCCCCAGGCTAGGGGTCTAACAGGAGCTGGAGCCGCCGGCCTTCGCCACAGCCACAGCAACACAGGATCCAAGTTGCGTCTGCAACCTACACCACAGCTCAAGGCAACGCCGGATCCTTAACCCACTGAGCAAGGCCAGGGATCGAACCAGCAACCTCATGGTTCCTAGTCGCATTTGTTAACCACTGAGCCACAACGGGAACTCCTCATTTTATTAATCTTTACAGTGTTTATATACATATACATCTTTTACTTTATACAAATGAAGTATTTCACAATAAGTTTAAAATTTACAGGCACTGCCACAACCTTCAGGTCCAATGACAGATCAAATAATGAACTGCACAGTGTCAAACATTAATCAGAAAGGACATAAGAAAGATCAGAGAGTGCAAGAAGCCTAACAGTTTATGCGTTATTCGCCTGCTCTATGCACTCTTCCTAGTGCAGCATCGTATAAGGCAAATACGGAGAAAATCAGAGAAATGCCACGGCCTCTCCATTTTAAAAAGTGAGCATTTGGAAGTCTTTGCATGTCAAATGGGAAAGAAATTCATGCTCTGGTGTGGCTCCCAGGCCAGCCCTCACATCACAGAGACAATTTAGCTCCGGAGTATCTACGGAGCTGACAGCACCCCGGCTTCTGAAATCCTCTGAGAGAAACGGACACACTGCACAGGCACTGCAGCTGTCGGAAGAAGCCACTGCTGGATCATTTAAAAAACCAACCCTGACAAAAACTCTAAGAGTCCCATTTGTAATTCTCAGAGTTTGTACATGTTACATTCCGAGACTAATACAATTTCTTCCTTTTGGAAATATAGATATGAATTTCCAAATTCTTAAGACTAAAGATCATAAAGACCACAGGGCCCAGCACACGGCAGGGGTCAGTCAGTACTCCCAGGCCCGAGCGGAGGCGGCGAACCCTCCTAATGGGCTGGCACGGCCTGCTTACCTGACCAGCTCCGCTCCCAGCTCACTCCAGCAACCATTTCTGAAACCCTGGCCTGTTGGCTCGGGTTATGTTTTAATGCTGGGACTGTAAGCAATACAAGAGGCACTATACGAACAACAGTTACAACAGTAAGTGGGCTAAGAATCCAGCATTGCCATGAGCTGTGGTGTAGGTCACAGAACGCGGCTCTGATCCTACATTGCTATGACTGTGGTGTAGGCCTGCACCTACAGCTGCGATTTGACCCCTAGCCTGGGAACCTCCATGTGCTGCAGGTTCAGCCCTAAAAAGTCCAAAAAAAAAAAAAAAAGAGAGAGAGAGAAAGTTTACAAACAATGCTGGAGAAGGTGTGGAGAAAGGGGAACCCTATTACTCTGTTGGTGGGAATGTAAATTGGTGCAAGTACTGTGGAAAACAGTAGGGAGATTCCTCAGAAAACCAAAAACACAATTACCACTTGATCCAGCAATCTCACTCCTGGGCATCTGTCCAGAGAAAACCATGACTCAAAAAGACACATGGACTCCAGTGTTCACTGCAGCACTCTATACAATAGCCGGGTCATGGAAACAACCTAAATGCCCATCGACAGAGGAGTGGATAGGGAAGACGTGGTACATATACACAGTGGAATATTACTCAGCCACTTAAAGGAAAGAAATAACGGCATTTATAGCAACATGGATGGACCTGGAAATTATCATGCTAAGGGAAGTCAGTCAGACAATGAGACACCAACATCAAATGCTATCACTTACATGTGGAATCTAAAAAAAGGACACAATGAACTTCTTTGCAGAACAGATACTGACTCTGAAAAACTTATGGTTTCCAAAGGAGACAGGTTGGCAGGGTTGGGAGGGATGGGCTGCGGGTTTGGGATGGAAACGCTCTAAAAGCGGGTTGTGATGATCACTGTACAACTATAAATACAGTAAGAGTCACGAGTTAAACAGCAACAACAAAAAAGAATGCTGAGGAGGTCCCGTCGTGGCTCAGTGGTTAACAGATCCGACTAGGAACCATGAGGTTGCAGGTTTGATCCCTGGCCTTGCTCAGTGGGTTAAGGATCTGGCATTGCCGTGAGCTGTGGTGTAGGTCACAGACGTGGCTCGGATCCCGCGTTGCTGTGGCTGTGGCGAAGGCCGGCGGCTACAGCTCCTGTTAGACCCCCAGCCTGGGGACCTCCACATGCCGCGGGTGCGGCCCTAGATAAGGCAAAAATCCAAAAAAAAAGAATGCTAAGCTTTAAATGCACCCACTCACCCCAGAGATGGCAGCATTATTTTACTGCTTACGTTATACATTGAAGGTCACGACTCTGTCAGCATTCGGTGTCTTTATTACCTACCCTCCTGGACTTGAGGTTGAGGGCACCGATACACTAAGATTAAATGTGGAGGTCTCCCTTTACAAAGTTCACTGCCGTCTCCTCCCTTTCATATCCCAGCCCCATGCCGCACACCCGCACCCCCACAGCCGCACACACACACCCACAGCAATGTTTAAAGATCATGATGAGGAGTTCCCTTCGTGGCTCAGCGGTTAAGGAATCCAACTAGGAACTATGAAGATGAGGGTTCGATCCCTGGCCTTGCTCAGTGGGTTAAGGATC
>PVHT020004944.1:44587131-44628653 GCA_004024745.2 Catagonus wagneri | reverse complement strand
CGCCCCGCACATCCCCACACACCTCCACATATACACCCCCCCACACACCCGCACACACCTACACAGCAACGTGTCAGGACCATGACGGCTGCTCCCTTGAGGTAGCACGTTACGGGGCTTCTGGCTGATTAACCTACTGGTGTCTAGTAGGTTAAAAAAAACTCAAAATTTTTCTACTGACAAAAGAAACCAAGAAATAAATAGAGTACAGAGTCCAAGCCACAGTCCTTTCAACTTTCACGAAATCAATTCAAATGCATATACTAGTATTATCAACATTTTATAAAATAGTAACACAAACTACTGTTTTTATTATAAGGACTTTACTCTTTAAAGCAAAGTTTCATCTAACAGTCATTCTCACCCTTCAGGCCAGCAACAGACAATAATCTGATTTCTGGGGTGCAATGAAAAATCCTTGGCTTCAGGAAGCTTGAAGGAACACCAAGAAACCCTCCGCCAACAGAACCAAGTAGGTACAGACTGGAGCTGCCCCTTTAGAGCGGAGACTTTCAGTCGTGCAATGTGACAGTGAGAATAACAGCCCCTTCAGGTACGACAGCCTCCAAACAAGGACATACTTCGTGGACACACGCGAATAGCAAGAATTCTTCCCATGAAGATGCTCTATTTTTCTCTTGCCACAGCAATATAATCACCATCAGAGACATAAGTTTCTAAAACAAGAGACAAGCTGTATGTATTTCTAAATAAATGTGGTTCTGAAAAAATACTATCACAATGAAACAGAAGCGTATGTGCTAAATCTGCTTTCCTACTGGGAAAAGAAACTCTTTCAATATTAAAGAAAAAGAAGACATTTCACAAGATTAACACTATTTTTAAAACCTAACGTGAAAATGACTGATTTATGTAAAACAACAAAAGTCCCCACAGTGGCACAACGGGATCAGCAGCGTGTCTGGAGCCGGGTTCCACCTCCGGCCGGGCACAGTGAGTTAAGGACCCAGAAATGCCGCACCTGCAGCACAGGTCACAACTGCGGCTCGGATCTGAAGCCTGGCCCAGGAACCCCATATACCGAAAAAGCAAAGAAACTCAAAACCTGGTGGTAGTAACAGTCCACAATAGACTATCAATAAAGACAGTCAATAACATTACCCTTGGAATTCCACTCCACTGCGCCCACGTTCAGGCACGTTCACAGCATGAACCCGGCCCATGCGGCCTCAGAAGCCACCGGTGCCCTAACACCCCAACGAGGGGATGCGCCCCCACGAGGCTGCCTCCGCGCCCGCTCTGGCCCCGCAGCTCCGGATTACACTGGGCTCATGACTGCAGCGTCTCCCTCCAAAGCTCATCGTCTTTCTGCACCACCAGGACGCCCCAAAGCAGATTTTTAAAAAATATGCCTCAACTTTTCGCCTTTTCTGTAAAAGCTCGTTTCTTTACCTGTTTGCCCAGCACAGGTCAACAACTCTGTACTGTGCACAGGGTGCCCAGGCCTGCGCCCCCGCAGCCACGTGCTGGCCGCCTGGACCATCCCCGAGCCCCGCGGCTCGTTGAACAGCCCCAGGACCCACGCCCGCGGCACGCAGGACAAAACGAAACCGCACGTGGCTGAGACACAGTCCAGGGTTCCTTCGGCCTTGAGGTAACGCCCCGCGTGGGGGCTGCCCCGGCCTCCAGCTCACCAACCTCGCCAGCCTGGCTGCGGGGAGCAACGCGGGACACTAAGTCAATCCTTTCCCTCTGCCTTTCGGTGGGTAACCAATTCTTTCTAAAACCCTTTTGTGATGTCATAAATAGATCAATTAAAAGAAATAAATTAATCAAAAGAAAGGGGAAACAAATAATCCTTTTCCTAAATGAAGCCCACCGGGCCCCAAGTAACCAGAACACACCCTGGTGTGAAGGAAGGGCCACCCAGGACACACAGGCTTTCTGGGCTCCAGGGTTTGTGTGTGAAACCTCGGCAGAAAAACTGCTGTGCAAAAGTCTCTTGAGCAAAATAAATAAATTCTAAACTACAAATCTGCAGACCAAAAATGTTCCAGGTCTTCCAGCAATTCCTTTATAAAATGGTTGGGTGCATCCTTAACCCACAAACAGAAACTAAAAGGTGTGTCTAACATGTGAACAAAGCGCTGCTTAACCCATCTGGCTTAGAGGAGAAAGAAAACCAATGGTGGATGGGGGACCAGGAAACGAACACACACACGGACGGGGACACACACACACACACACACACACACACAGGTTATGTCTACCCTGAGCGATTCAGAATTTGTGATCATTTGAAAGGGTTTGAATAAAGTTTAATATTTAAAATTTCCCTATATTTCGGAGTTCCCGTCGTGGCGCAGTGGTTAACGAATCCGACTAGGAACCATGAAGTTGCGGGTTCGATCCCTGCCCTTGCTCAGTGGGTTAACGATCCGGCGTTGCCGTGAGCTGTGGTGTAGGTTGCAGACGCGGCTCGGATCCTGCGTTGCTGTGGCTGCGGCGCAGGCCAGTGGCTACAGCTCCGATTAGACCCCTAGCCTGGGAACCTCCACATGCCGCGGGTGCAGCCATAAAAAAATGACAAAAGGCAAAAAAAAAATAAAAAATAAAAAAAAAATAAAATTTCCCTGTATTTCCATGCTCACCACATAATTTTTCTCTCCTAGACTCAAATCTCACACGTGAGGCCTTAAGCTCCTACTCCTCCAGTACCTGCATTTTTCCAGCACACAAATATCTTCCTTTCGTCATCAAACCACTGAAGTGCCCACTATATAAACCCAGTCACTGCTGAGTCCTCCAACATCTCTGAAAGGACACACACACCTCCCACAACATGTTGCCAGACCCCCAACGAAACAACTTAGGATGTACCATGAAATTCTATCAGATGTCTGCAGACATTCTTTTACTCCCTTACAGTCTTTGAAAAACATCTAGATTTCATAAAAACAAAAATCAGTTTCAACAACTTAATAACTACTCTGACGGAAAAAATAAATTATTTCTCATAATTAAGTTACTCACAGTAACTGTTACAAACGTAGCTGTGCGGTCAAGGAGTTTAGTTCGTGTTTTCTAAGTTACATATAAAACCTGGAACATAAGCATTTAAAAAATTGTACCAAAAAACTTGTTTAGTACTGCCTGTAACTGGTCTTAACGTTAATATAAATTAAAATATATTATTAAACCACAGCACCAGAAAAAAAAATTTTGAAAAGCATACTCTAATCACAGTAAGCAGTTACAATAGTTTAAACAAAATTACATTTATATACTTTCCAGATAAGCCCAAGAGTTTCAAATTCTCCAAAAAATGATATGTAATCACAATCATGCCACCCCTTGAACGTCAGCTTTTTTTTTTTTTTTTTGTCTTTTTGCCTTTATGTACAGCCGCACCCGCGGCATATGGAGGTTCCCAGGCCAGGGGTCTAAAGGAGCTGTAGCTGCCGGCCTTCGCCACAGCCACAGCAACGCGGGATCCAAGCCGCGTCTGCAACCTACACCACAGCTCACGGCAACGCCAGATCCTTAACCCGAGCAAGGCCAGGGATCGAACCCGCAACCTCATGGTTCTTGGATTCGTTAACCACTGAGCCATGAAGGGAACTCCTGAATTTAAGCTTTTGACATAATGTTTAATATAAAGATTTCATTCCATTTCCTACATTCAGGTACCAAACTATCTCAACTGAAAACCTTGAGACCAATACAATTTAATCTGCTACAGTGATTTTTCATCCACAAATTTGTAAATAGCCATGTTTCCAAGCACAGACTGCCATGTACTTTGCATATAGAGCCCAAAATGCACTCCTTTAGAGCAAGACTCATCACCAGAAAGGTTCCAAAGGCAGAACACGTGTCCCTGCGAGACGGACAGGACTGTCCTAAGAGGTCACTCACCACTTCCTCCAGTGCCGCGCTGCGCCCGAAGGAACAGGTGAGGTGCGTGAGGCAGTTCACAAAGGACGAGAAAAGTTCACTCGGAATGGCGGTCAAAACGTTGCGCGGGAACACAGTTATCAGGTTGCTGATAATGCTGGAGATGCCCACAGCTTCAGAATCCTCTATCTCGATCCTACAAAGCAGGCCATGCGTTTGTTCAGTGCAGCAGAAGGAACCTGTTTCCGAACATTCTAACACTGCCACCCCCTCCTAACTTCCAAGGGCATGTCCGTGTACTAATGAGAGAGGACGCATGGGACTAACGTCGCTTCAAGGTACAAGGGGGGGGGGTCCCTGGTGTGTCCCTTCCTCACCGGTAATCCTAGCGGAGAGGGGCGGCGCACCTACCCGTTGATCGTGTTCAGCAGCCCCTCGATGAAGTGTGCTAGGTAGTCAACCTGGGACCCTTCGTCAGGGAAGATGGGCCCGTGAAGAGAGGCCAGCTGCGCGAGGCACTGCAGAGAGTCCTGGGCCATATCAGAATCTTCTCTGATTTTCCGATGTACCTGTTAGAAAGAATGACTCTTTTGTAAGGGTCACACACACCTGTCGTGCCACACAAGGTAGGAAAAAAACTCCCTGTAGCTGATTATTCCTAGAAAATTAATTTCCGAATTAAACTAAATGGGAAAGGTGTCCTTCAGTTCACTTTAGGTTCTAGGCGTGGCCTTTAAACATATCAATTAATTTTTAGCTGAGGGCTACCTACATTTTGAAAATTGAACCGCGTCCAGCATGTGATGACAAAGAGAGAAACAGATGCCAGCCAGTCAGACACGCTGCCTCTTCTAAAAACAGCAGTGCCGACAGTTATCTGTATTATGCTAGCTATGCCTCGGAGCAGCTTCCTGCTAAAGTTAGCAGAGCGCAGGCAGGAGCATATAGACGCTGCCTCCGTGAAGCAGACAGCTACACGCAGACAACCGACGGGCCCTCGGCCCCTAGAAACCCGTTCACCCAAACAATGCACCAACACAGTCTTACAGACGCCCAACATTTCTGCGCACCTCACTTTATCCAACACCACTGCTACTGGTAAAAGCTACATTTTTAAAAAATTTTATTTAAATTATATTTAAGTTCTCTTTAAACCTCATCTAGAACGTTTCCACGATTTAACAGTGATGTAACTACTACCCCTGGTGTAGTGTTCTGATGAAGGACATGCTGCTCCCTGACCACAGTGTCCTTAATATTCTCAGATTCACAGTTACAACAGACAAGAAAGCAAAGGTAATTACTTCTGCTAATATACCAAAATGTACTGCGGCCATTTTCTACTTTCCACAAGCATTCGACTTCTCCAACCATTCTTTTCCTACACAAATCTCTCTGCTTCCTCAGTGTCACACAATTTAAACATTTATTCCTCTGTTTAGGGTTATGTCCACTCTGATCTGCAAATCATGTATAAATTACTTGAAGTCAGACTGTTTCTCAAGTATTCATGGGTACAGTCCTGGGACACAGTGACCAGAAATCAGCCACTGGCTGATTCCACTCATCTGCAATGCTCAAACTTCTTAAAGGCCTAAGGAATTTATTTATTTATTTGGTTTTTAGGGCCGCACCCGCAGCATATGGAGGTTCCCAGGCTAGGCGTCCAATCGGAACTACAGTTGCCAGCCTACGCCACAGCCACAGCAACGCAAGATCCGAGCCGTGTCTGCGACCCACACCACAGCTCACGGCAACGCTGGATCCTTAACCCACTGAGCAAGGCCTGGGATCAAATCCGCATCCTCACGGATACTAGTCGGATTAGTTTCCATTGCACCACAATGGGAACTCCGGTACTAAGGAATTGAAAACATACCTTTTTATGTGGTTGGGAAAAACAAAATCCAGGAATAATAATATCTCAAGACATGTGACAATTACACTAAATTCATGCTCTAACGACCGTCAGTGAACTGCTCAGGGACGCAGAGCTGAGGGCCACCTTGGGGAGCGAGACTCACAGAGCCAGGCGGTTCATCTGCCCACTCCCTGGTCTGGGAAACACAAATGTTTTTCGAAATATATCCTATTTTAAGTTTACACAAATGCGCATATCCGCACTAATATAAGAACTGAAGTCACTTACTCTTCAGTTCCTTATCTGAAAACCATAACCACACTGCTGCTGTCATGTTTTTTAACCTTATTAACATTTAAAAGTGCCAGAGACACGGCAATACAGGACCATAGAGAGCTTCTTCTAACGCTCGATCCGGGTCCAGACGTGAGGAAGCAAAAGAAAGAGTCAATGTGGATTATGTAATGAAATAAAGTAAAATAAGAAACTGTCCTCAGAGCCCGACTTCACACGGAAATCGATGACTAATTCTTACACAACAAAGGGGCTGTCTGACCTTCTTCCACTACAAAGGCCTTCTACCTTATCTGAGCACGTCCTACAAATTAAAAACTGTGTTCACTCCCCCCAAAGAGGGAAAGAAGCAAGGGATAAAGAAAAGCCAGGTCTAACAGCACCCCCGGGGAGGTGAGAGAGAAGCAAGACCACAAACTGGGACAAAGAGTAAAGAGAAGCACGTGTTCCACTGGGGCGTGCTGGATCCAGGAGGTCTACGGGCGCCCAGTAAGCACCAGGATTACGCTCTGGACTCTGGAGCAGCCAGGGCTGAATACAGACAAGGAGTCATCAGGGCAGGAGGGTCTGGGCGGGCACCCAGCGTGGAGGAGCCCAGGGACAGCGTACAGCCAGCGAGCCAGGAGCTGAGACAGCAACGCTGACGAGCACGCAATGAGCAGAGCAGAAAAAGACATAAATAAGCTCAGGATCGAGCAGCCACCGATCCTGTGGGTTTCCCAACACCTAATGGAAAAAAAGAAAACTCAAGAAGTGTGTCGGCATGCGAGGGGCAGAACGCCACCGAAAGTCCCCAAAGCCCAGACGGGTCACGTCCAGGTCCTGAAGCCAAGGCACTGCATGCGCATGTGAGCCACTCAAACCAGAGGAAAACTGCTTTCCACAGGCAATGCGTCCACATAATTGAAAGTAAACTTAATAAAAATGGAAGGAAATAAAAAGATTAGCCACTGTCATTTTTCTAAGAAACAACACAATTAAAGTTGTTTTATCAATTGCAGAGATGACAGTAACAAGCCACAAACACAAAGCTGTTACAAAGTGCAAAGGGTTAACTCTGGCACTGAGCAGTTATTCGCTTGTGGGGGTTCACAGCTGACAGGAGCAGCTGTCCCCACAGCTAGACAGCTGTTCAGACTGGGGGAGCTGTTTCCAGGCCTGCCAGCAAGTTTTTCACCTTTTCAGAAACTGCTGGGACAGTCCAATGAGTAACAGAAAGAACTGAACTTGGATACACAGCAAAACAATTTCTGTCAGAGGAGGCAGGCCACAGAACCTGCTTAGCATTTAGTTACAACCATCATCTGTGATACTGCTGACATTTTTAGCCATTGTTTCCTGGATTTAAAGAAGAAAAGGCAAGGTAATACTCAGTGTGAACATTTCTACAGGAAACCTCTTGAGGTTTACACCTGGGGCGTTTTGTTCCAGCTATCCCATATATGTACAGTACTGCAAATGCTGCACAATGCTATAAAAAGGAAGGCTGCTGAAAGGCTAGTGAATAACATTTTTAAAACAAATAAGAAGGTAAACTGTAATTAATGGTTTGGATTAAGCAAAATAGCTTTCTTTTATCCTCCTTAATTGGTCTTTATTGGGACTTTTGTCCCAGTCATTATATCTAACTAACCTGTATGGCTGCCCTACACCTGCAAAGCGTCATCCAAAACACATACACACACACACACACACACACACACACACACACACACACACACACTCTCTCTCTCTCTCTCTCTCTCTCTCTCTCTCTCTCTCCCTCCCTCCCTCCCTCTCCCTCTCTCCCTTCTCTCTCTCTCTCCCTCTCCCTTCTCTCTCTCTCTCCCTCTCCCTCTCCCTGTATTTTTCCCCAGCTTCCATCACATTGGGGCCTCCTAGGCCAACACGGGAGCACATTCCTTACTTCCTGATATTCAGCAAATAATAAAACAGGACGAGTCACAGTTACAGTTGACATAATTACTCCCCCATAACACTAGCTTAACCCATGACTAGTAACCGGGACACAAAAAAGCGCGCTGTTCTGGAACAGCAGCTCTGCAAAGGCAGCCCCGGCAGCTCGGGGGCTCCTAAAACCCTGCCAGCTTGTTGGCCTTGAGCTCTGCTCACGACCCTGAGGAGGCAGCACCAGTCTTTCTGTCCTCACTGTCACACACATGCACTACGTGACTGCCGCACAGCAGCCGGCTGTACGCGGGAGCAGATGTGAGAGGCTGTCTTCCATCACGCCAGACCTTAGAGAGATTTGCAAAAATGTAAACAATGCCACTCTTCTCACTAAACTTTCTGTTTTCAAAAATATAGCTATTTGTTCACTGAAATGTCATTTATGTTAATATGTAATGGTTTGGTATTGTTACTTTTAAGCGAATAAATAATTTTTGCAAGTTCTCAATCTGAATTTTTAATATGATAAATTATTAATAGCTATAACCTCACATAAACAAAAGCTCTTCGGGGTCCTCAATGATTTTTAAGGGTCCTGAGTCAAAAAAGCTTGAGCCCTACAACATTAAACTCTTCGTAATTATGTAACATTTTTATCAATCAGCTAGAGCACTTCTATATAGTCTTTAAGAAGACACACTGAACAGAAGAGAAGGCATAAGTGGAGAAAGGCAACCTGTCTCATTTTACTTAAGAAAAATACCAAAGCACGCGTTTTATCCGGGCACGTTCCGCAGCCTCCCCAGGGAGGGGGAGGCAGGACTTACGGTAAAGAAAAGCTCCATGACCCTGCTGTCCAGGAGGGCCTCCCGCCAGGACTCCGTTGGCTTCAGAAGCACATTTTGTGAGGATTCAAACATGGCTATATAATGTCTGCCCAGTTATCTGGTGTCAAGGTCAACCACAATAACATTCTTACTTTGTCTAAAGTGTAAGTATATCCTAAATATAACAGGAGCCATCCAGAAAGAATGTAATGGAAACAGTGTAAGCCTCTTCGCATATGCTACATAATTCATGCCTTGAAGCTAAGGAATAAAAGGCATTAAGAGCAGGAAAATAGAATGCTCCAGAAATGTAGATAAGTTTCTTTGTCATTATATATTATGCTGCAGGGACACAAAAACTCTGATAGCGATCTGAATGATGGCAACAGAAGGAAAAACACGAAAGCAAAACATGCCAAAATATATGCAAAAATAAGACTCAATTTCTACATGTTCACCCCATCACACCCCCACACACAATATTTTGTAATAGCTAAAACCACTTACACAAAGTGTGAGCTGCATATGGTCTACTTAAAAAAAAAAAAAATAGCATTTTCCCAAAACAAATACATTTCCTGGGAAACAAAAAGGAGGACAGGAAGAGCAAATATACATCACACTGAGCAGGGAAGCTGCCCCCATCCCACAGCAGACGGCCAATCCCCACACAGAGACACGAGCAGTTTGCATAAAACTCTGCTACGTTCATTTTAAACTCTCAGACTGCGTGTCGAGGTTTGGACGTTCAGGTTCACCCTCAAGCTGCTTCCAAAAGAAGGCACGCCTTGCTGCACAAGGTGCTCACAACAACTCCTCGGGGACACCCACGTGGCAAGCAAGGTGTGAGGAAGTGAGATCGCTGGCCACACAGACAGCCCTTACGACCCTGACCCCCAACCGAAGACATCAGCTAGGCCATGTTCCCACCACACAACAAGAAATCTCAGCAGCAGCTACCCAGACCCACTAGCAAAAATTAGATACAAGTTCAAACGCTACACTTCCATTAAAGCCCAAATCCTTAAGAGAGAAAATTAAAGGCTATGATAATACCAAGGAAACTTTTTAATAAGACTACTGCTTGCAGTTCCCTGATGGTACAGCAAGTTAAGGATCTGGTGCTGTCACTGCAGCTGCTCAGGTCACTGCTATGGTGCAGGTTCGATCCCTGCCCCAGGAACTTCCATACGCCGCAAGCGCTTTTTAAACACCTAATACTATATTGTGTCTGAAGAGAAAGGAGGGGCACCGAGAGTCCTCTCCGGAAAGAAGCCACTGCTGGTTTCTGGAAAATCACTCCACGTTCCAGGACTCCTCGGACTGGTGAGCACCAGCAAAGCCCCGTCAGGTTCCCCTAGTCTCACTTTCTCCCCGCCTCTGTCCCGTGCAATGCAGGGAGCGGCTGCGGGGCTCAGTCCAGAAGTGCCACCTGCCTCCTTCCTGACTTGGGACACCCACCTTGGGAACCGAGTCTCTAGAAGGGCCACCTTGTCACCAGGCACCCATCTGGCGCACGGCTGTGGACACGGAGTCCCCCCACCGACACACAGCACACCGATCCCACACTAGACCTTTCTACCGTGGTCTCAAAACGGGGGCGGAATTATCTTTCAGAGAAACAAACTGAAATGTCTGTGGGGAAATTATCTGATACCCAGGACGTGCCTCACAACCGTCTGGGGGTGGAGGAGCACAAACGAAACTAACCTACAGCTCCTGTCAATTCTGTTTCTGAGCATCTTTGGAATTTTTCACAATAAAAGCCTGGGACACACACACACACAAAAAAAAAACGAGGACAAGCTGCAAGCATACGAAATTAAGCACTTAATGAGGGAATAAAGTTTTGTACATGATAAAAATATCCCACTTACTCTTCTCCAGCGTCATTTCCTTAATTTTCAATGTCCCACTTCATTAATCAAAAGGCAACTGCAGGGTATATACATTGTTCAGCAATGAAAAGTATTGTTAATTTTGTTAAATTCTTACACCGAGTACTACGCTGAGCAAAGGAACACGAAAAAACTATGACTATCTACATTTTTAAGGAGTTGCCATTTGACATTAAAATGGTAATAAATTGTCTGCTGGACATTCAAATCTAACAAAATACGTGTATAATTGCTAAGCATTTCCAGTGAGAAAAATAACAGAACTTCTTAATACTTAACATGCTCAAGGTGTCATGATTTTACTTCCAAATTAGGTGGAAGTGAGATGGATTCACTGAACCATCGTAACACGGCTGGCCTTACGGCGGACCACAGGTCTGCCGCTGGGCGCCTGCACCTGCTCCCAGGTGAGGCAGGCAGGGAGCCCCAGCATGCCACTCCACCCGGGCCCAGAGGGCAGCACTGAGGCAGCAGTGTGGGTTTAGCTAGTCCTGAAAAGTACACGATCTCATTTCAGGGAGTGAGAGGCCCACATTCTGAATAAGCCTTCCAGTGACAAAACAGCAAAGACCTTGTCAGAGAGTGAGGCGGTAACAGAAAAGATTAATCAATATTACAAAAGGCAACTAGACCTAAACCAAGATCCCTGTTTGATTCTGTCATGTAATTACAAAAAGTAATAAATGCTTGTAGATATCAGGACTTACATTAAGAGAAAAAAGGAAGATATAAGTTTGAGAGAAGATATGAAATGGAAGTAAATGCAATTGCTCTCATAAACATCAGGTTCAAAATAATTCTCAAAAAAAAATTTTTTTTTTTTAATTTTTAGCCTGTCTGGATCTTGGTTGTTTTTTTTTTTAATTTAATGAATTTGATTTCAATTATAGGTGTACATAAATCATCACAAATCAATTTGATAGATTTTGTGTCCCAAACCCACAGTGCATCCCCCCACCCGATCCTGGTTGGTTTTAAACATACTGTTCCTAGTACTCAGTGGGCATGGCCAAATTTCCTTAAAAAGCTGATGACGAGCAAAGTTTTAGAATTTTCATTCCTTAGATGTTGCCAACAGCACAAGGAGATTTATGAGGTTCGTATCCAACACCTGCCAGAAAATACTTTTCCCAGGATTATTTTTAAGTTCCACCTGAGTTTTGCTTTCTGACCCCAAACCTGGAAAGGGTTTCTATCTCTGGTATGACGTCTGCCTTCTATTAAGACAGCTCACTGGTGACACACCTCGCAAAGAGGTTATGTTAAGTGTTCTCTGAAGAATTACTTGGCAACAGGAGTTCCCTTCGTGGCTCAGTGGTTAACGAATCCGACTAAGAACCATGAGGTTGCGGGTTCGATCCCTGGCCTTGCTCAGTGGGTTAGGGATCCGGCGTTGCCGTGAGCTGTGGTGTAGGTTGCAGACGCGGCTCAGATCCCCCGTTGCTGTGGCTGTGGCAAAGGCCAAGCTACAGCTCCTGTTAGACCCCTAGCCTGGGGACCTCCATATGCCGCGGGTGCAGCTCTAGATAAAGGCAAAAAGGACAAAAAAAAAAAAAAAAAGAATTACTCGGCAACAGTGCTGACTGCCTCACCTTCTCTTTCACCAGTCAGCCAGCACTACCACCCAGTACCAGGTTTTCATAATAAAAACACACATCTGCTCCTGTTCGTACAATCAGACACAATCACATAACTTATAATCTCTCACTACTAAAAGAACATGTAATTACCCTCACAAGCATTAATAAAAACTTAAAAAGTAGCAGAAAGAATAGTATAATAATGAATGGAATAACTTTTTAAGAATCATGCTACTCCAACCAGAAATACGAGTTCAGCTGGCACACTGTCCTGTGAAACCCTTGAAGTTGCTGCCTCCAAAGAGAGACTATGAGGACACTTCTTGTGGCCGGAAATATTACCAAGAATGTGCATGTGCTACTTTCCAATGAAAAAACTAGACAGAAGCACATCACAATGTGAATGGACTATTCACGCAGATCGGAACCAGATCTGTATATTCAAAGTAAAGTAAAGAATTAGGGTAATTCGACTTTTACTTCGGTACTACCCATAAATAAATGATTTTTCTATCTACTTATAAGTGACACAAAAACACCCCTTCTCCTCAGATAACCCTAAATGTAGAATACTTTAAAAACAAAATGTAAGACTATTACTAAAATTTAAATATCTAGCACTTTTCCTCTGGAGACAACACTTGTTAATGATTTATAGTTTAAATAAAGCAGTATCTCCTTTTCTAGTTTTCGGTCTTTATTCTTTCTCTTCTCACTGTCACTATCACACCCCTTCTCTCCATGATTCCAAAAGCTTTCCTTTTTCGAGTTCTTGTTTAATAACCTATAATTCTCAACGCCTCGACTATTGCATACAGATGTTAGCCACGTCTCCCCTTTCCTGATAGCCAAAATTAACCTCCCCCAGAACAGTCATAAAAGCAACAGTCTCACAAAAGGTCCCTTTCTAGGTTTCCAAAGCTTTGGTTTACAGCACTGCTTTACCGGCTGTCATGTCATAACAGGGTTACACTGCTTTATCTCTTTTATCCAAATATAAAAGAGAAGACAGGGAGGTGACTATTTCCTAAGTTGTTACACACCTGTCAGGTTTCAGGAGACCTACGATCATGCAGAGTGGCCCTGATACACAGCAATAATTCACGAAAAGGCAGCGCAGATTTGAAACAAAGAATTTTCTGGGGCTGTGGCTTTACATGTTTTTCTAAAATTAACAGTAAACTCAGGTAATTTATATTTTGTACTAGAATAGTTCATTTGCAATCAAATAAAATGCCACCAGTATGACAGTCATCTACAGCTGCTTTCAACCTTTCAAGAATCCTAGGTCTTTATGAAAAAAATCTGTCATCCACACCAGTCTCACTTCACCTTCCCTTGTCTTCAACAAATTCAAAATCAGGAGCTACAGTACAACCCAACCCTTCTCCTGTCACTGTCCTAACACAAGCCCCTCTCTCCACGAGGCTTCAGTTCTGAAGGACAAAAACCAGCTCAGCACTTTCTCAATCCCCTGCAGACCAGTCGCAGCTCAAGTTCAACTGCACGCACAACGGGAAGAGTTAACCCTCCATCGCCCAGACCTGGGCCAAGGCAGTCCTACCCACGCTAAACGTCTCTGCGCGGGAGGCTCACCAACCTCTGAGAAACCAAGGGCACAGAAAAGCACCACCTGCCCCATTCTGTAACCGCTGACCCGAGCCACATGCACCCTCGGACAAGAGCCAGAAGTACAGAGTCTAACAGCACCGGCCACTGCCTCTGGATAAACCCCACTAAGTTTCCTGTCGCAACCACACAGCATTATCTGTAAGTACAAGCTCTTAACACACAGGGAAGGTCATCTCTGGAGACACACCTGCCCTTACATGTGCACCTGCGTTCTTGTTCATCCACTAACACCTGCAGTAAGGGCTCATTTGGGTGACAGCAAAAAAAAAAAAAATTAAATGTCATACAATAGCTACAAATTATCGTCAAGCAAATATGGAAAGTGTGACAATTTCCACTGCCTGGTCTTATAAGTACTTTACAATACAGGAAGATCTTGTACAACAATGGACATTTTACAAAAGTAATAAATACTTTAAATTTCCCTGTCTTCCCAAATTCTTTTTATCCCACCTCATTACTAAAACAAATTTCAGAAGCAAGGGGAAGCCCAGTTCTTCTTCTTATATGTTTAGTTGCTGTCACTACTAGTTTTTCTAACAACAAAAACCGCTATTTCTGGCACAGCACGGAACCCAGAAGCCCAGTCTTACACACAGCACTTAGTCCAAGTAACAAAAGTCCTTTGAAATAAAGGAGAACTGACCTCACCTGAATGTTTTCCAAAGCCTTGTCTCCAAATAGTAACGGCAGCTTTACTGGAAATCCTAATTTAGGTGAAAGCTTCTGTATTCCCGTTACTATTTTATGATCCAGTTAGCTTTCCCTAAGAGGCTGAGTTTAAAAACATTTTTACCAAAACCAAATCAGATCCACAAAAATAGCATACCAATAAAAGGCAGCATAACCAACCTAAAAAAAGAATTATTACTGAAGCCAACATACCAAACATACCTGCCAGACATTCTTATTACAAAACGATATTGTCATTTATGATTAGCTTTGCCAAAACCCTTGAGCATTTGCGGATGCTGGGTGAACTAATGGCTAAACAACATCAGCAGCATAAACAAACATCCAGGAACTGAGATGACACTTCTGAATCACCTTGCCTCAGTCATTACAACATACATATTTGCTAGGCACTTATTACACTGCATGTCAGACGGTGCAAGGTGTCAGCACAGTGGACAAAAGCACAGCCCATGGTTTCCTGAGCTTCCAGCCAGAAACTCAAGGCAACTCAAAGAGGGAAAATCACAGTTGAGAAGTGGGCCAAACGGGAGAAAAGTGTGCATAAAATGCACATCAGAGGGCACAGTGCAAACAAAGCGGACCTGGTTGGGGCAGGACTGAGTACAGTCAGGAGGCAGGAAGCTCCGGGTGCAAAGTGCCAATGAAAGGCACAGAGTAGAGAGGAAGGCAGAGATCAGTCAGACCATCTGTATCTTACCGCCCGTTTTTAAAATCAGGGCGGCGGCATACAGAAGATCGCAGGACTAGGGTGCTTTCCTTACAAAGAAAGGATCTAAAACACAATGAAAAGCAGGCGGATAGCCTCTCAGTTCTTTCAGGACTGTGAGACCAGGAAAGAAGAGCCAGAGTAATTAGCAAACTGGGCCAGAAGATGATTTTAACATCAGCCAAATCACAGGAGCCACAGGCTTTGGAACGCCCAGGCCCGGAGCCTAGGATGCTTTCACAGCTCACCCTGTGCACACAGAAAACCTACACAAAATAATCCTCAGAAAAAGTAATGGTTTGCAGGGGACATCATCTACATAGAAGAATCCAAAAAAATCCACTAAAAATACTACGTGAGGTGTTCCCATTGTGGCTCAATGGTAACAACCCCAACTAGTATTCATGAGGATGTGGGTTCAACCCCTGGCCTCGCTCAGTGGGTTATGGATCCGGCACTGCAGTGACCTGTGGTGCAGGTCACAAACGCAGATCGGATCCAGTGTTGTTGCTATGGCTGTGGTGCAGACTGGCAGCTACAGCTCCAATTCAACCCCTAGCCAGCGAACTTCCATTTGCTGCAGGTGCAGCCCTAAAAAGACCAAAAAAAAAAAAGAAGAAGAACAAAAAACAATAACCACACATGGGAAAAAAATAACTGAAAATCATTTATCTGTTAAAGAATTTTTTAATATATTTATAGATCAAAAAGAACTCTCACAACTTAAAAATTTTAAAAAGAAAAATAACACACCATAAAAACGTACCAAGGATCTGAAGAGACACTTTTCTAATGACACAAAAATGGCCAGTAACCACATGAAAAGATGCCCACAGCAGTTACAGCGAGGGTAATGTAAGTCTAAGCCATGGTGAGATGCCACCTGGTACCAAACAGTAACAAGTCCTAGTGCGGATGCAGACAAAGAAGGATCCTCGCACGTAGCAGTGCGGCCGCTGAGGAAGGCATTCTGGGAGATCCTGAAAATGTTAAATACAGAACTACCATATGACCCAGCAATTCCACTTCCGGGCAAATACCCAAGAGAAATGGAAACATACATCCACATAAAAACCTGCACACAAACACAAGGCCCTGCATGGCACAGCAGGTTAAGGGCCCGGCAGTGCTGCAGATGTGGTGCAGACCACAACTGAGGTGCGGCTCAATGCCTGGCCCTGGAATGTCCACATGCTGAGGTATGGCCAAAAACGCCCAAAAAACAAAAAGAATTGTACACAAATGTTCCTAACAGTGTTATTCTATATTGAATAATATTTTCCAAAACTGGAAAAATCTCAAGTGACCATCAACTGATCAGCAGATGAACCGAAAAATATGGTTTATCCATACAATGGGATATGATTTCACAATTTAAAAAAGAATTACTGATACAAGCTACCACATAAACCTTAGAAACATGCTATGTGAAAGATGCAAGGGGCAAAATCGCCAGATGGTAAATGATTTCATTTAAATAAATGGTGGATAACAAATCTATAGAGCTAGAAAGTGGATTGCAGTGGCCATGCTGGGGACTAGAGGTGGGGGCGTGGGGAGAGGGGTAGCTGCTGAAGGGTATGGGGTTTCTTTTTGAGTGATGTATACTGCTTCAAATTAATGATACTGATAGCCACGCACTCCTGCAAATAAACAAAAAGCAAAAATATATATACTGTGCATTTTAAATGTACGACCTGTATGATATATGCATTATATCTCAATTTTTTAATAATAAGGGGAACTATTATTTATGGATCTTCAAAATTTATGCTATGCCCATGTCTTTTATCAATGCCAAACCTAAGTTTCTGAAAATGAACTACCAAGTAAGAATAATCAATGTTTTAATGAAAAGACCTAAGATGTGATGTACCAAGCAGACATTTTAGATGACTGATTATAAAGGTGAAGTTAAAATCTTAATGTCTTCTGCATATGACAATTCCCCACCTCTTTCTGTTTTGTGCAGTAAATCTGATATATATTAAAAAATACATCTTAAGCGAATCTAAATAACAAAGAATATAACATTAAATATTCTAAAGGCTACATTAAGTAATGTTTATCCCAGTTAGCACTCATTTCTGTTACTTTTTTTTGTCCTTTTAGGGCCGCACCCGCGGCATAGGGAATTTCCCAGGCTAGGGGTCGAATCGGAGCTCCAGCTGCCGGCCTACACCACAGCCACAGCAACATGGGATCCCAGCCTTCTCTGTGGCCTACACCACAGCTCACAGCCACACCAGATCCTTAACCCACTGAGTGAGGCCAGGCATCGAACACACATCCTCATGGATGCTAGCCAGGCTCGTTACCACTGAGTCACGACAGGAGCTCCCCCCCATTACTTTTATCCAGGTGAAGCTGCACATTGTGACATGGATGGACGGCTGTTTGGGTGGCGAGGTCATGGAGGTTGCAGGCTCTGGAGGTGCCTTTTATGCTCCGTCCCAATGTACTGGCTACTTTCCGCCCTAGTGCAGGGCTAGTCACCAAGCAGACGGGAAGAGAAAAGGCACACAGTGCCCCCTTTCGGGGAATCTGAAAGCCCGGGACGGGCTGCACTGAGGCGCTGCAGTGGACACATTCCCGGCTCGGGGCCTCCAGCGTAGGAGGAGCGGACAGTCCTGTAATCAATCCGCAGGCGCCAAGCTGTTGCCACCACCCACCATCAGGAGGACGATGCCCCGGCATCATGCCAACGCGTTCACCCAGAGAAACACTCTTCCCAATGCCCAGAAGGCCCGACAGCAACCACAGACGGGCAACGCCCTATTCACTGCAAAAGCAACATTTATGGAAATCCATAAAAGGGCTCAACTGCTCTCTCTAAACCACAGCTTTCTAACAGCAACAAAAATCCTATCAAATTAAAAATTTTAGCCGGCCTTGAAAAAGTCAATTTAGACATTAATAAGCCAAATTCTACATACAGTTGTCATTTCCTGAGTATTCATTTCTCACTCAAGCCTAATGCGGGGGACATGAGTTCGTGGGCAGCTCTCTACCGCCTTCTCATCAGCATCTCCTTCTACAGGAGCGGACCTCATACCCCAAACTGCGGAGCAGTCAGGATGCCCTGGGAGAAGCGGCGGTCACAGGAACTGACTAACCACAGTCCCGGGACTGTTCACAGACTCGAGAACTTATTTCCTTCTAAGCAGTTTAATCATTTAAAATCATTTTCCAGGAGTTCCTGGCGCAGCTCAGCGGTTAACTGTGGCTCAGCGGTTAACCACCAGCGTGCCTGTGGCTGTGGCTGTGGCTGTGGCTGCGGTGTAGGCCGGCAGCTGCAACTCCGCCTGGACCCCTAGCCTTGAAACCTCCATATGCCGTGAGTGTGGCCCTGAAAACAAAAAAAAATTCCATCACACGCTGATTTCTTCCACTTTGCTCCCACACTTTCGGACAAACCTGGACAAAGTTGCTCAAACCTGGACTTAAGTGCTGAGGAGCCTGGGCACCCTGCCCGCAGCGTGCCAGCCGCGGGTCTCAACCTCCACCCCACTGCCCCGGGGACACCACAGTATCACATTTTCTGCCCTTGGGCCATAAGCAGGCTCATCTCTCCCCTAAGTACAAAACCCAAGGGAACGCTCCCCTGGCGCAGACTGCCAGCCCTCAGGCTGTCCCAGCTCGTGCCGAGAGCCACCCCCACCTCTCGTCCCACTTCATGCACCAGCACCACCGCTGCCGCCGGGCACTGTGCGGCACTTGAGGAACCGCGTCTCCACGGGCCGGCCGGCCCCGGCCTGTGCCTGTCGTCCCTGCGGCCCGGCGCCACCCCGGCCTGCGCACGCCCTCTGCCTGCCAGCCCGACGCGGACCCTCTGCTTCCTGGATGCTCCTCCACGGCCTTGAGCTCAACCTCCCTCTGACGGGGGCAGCTGGCCTCTAGGGACTTGTGGGAGGGACTGCTCCTCAAAGGCTCTGCTAACTCGCCTACGACACAGTTCACTCACTGAGAGTGCAAGTCAACGCCCTTCGGTGTGTTCAGTTCCAGAACCACCACTGAGAAACTCTCAGAACGTGCTCATCACCCCAGAGAGAAGCCCTGTGCACGGAGGCCATCGAGATGTGCTCACACGATGCAGTCTTTCTTTCACTTGGAACCTGAGGTCTCCCAGTTTATCCACGTCCTGGCATCAGCAGCACCAGCGGCCCTTTATTGAGGAAAACACTCTGTGAGCCAGGTAAGTCGCACCCATCCATGAGCTGATGGACACAGGTTATACCCACTATCTGCCTAATACGAATAATACCGCTAAGAGCGTTCATGTTCAAGTTGTTGTGTGGCAAACACCTGACCTTGGGCACTATTAACGGCCTGGGGGGCTGTCTACAGCAGTACCCTTGGTCTCACCACTAGCTGCCTATAGTTACGACAACCAACACCGTCTCCAGGCACTGCCAACGTGCCAGTATGCACAATCACTAGTGACAGAACCACTGCTGCAAGGTCATCCACCTAATCCTGACCTCAGAACACTGTTTCTAAATGACAGTATTAATGCTCTTACATATTAACAGGCACCTAAACACATATGACCCATGTATTTCCTTGTCAAGACCTCTCTTTGCAAATCAAGCTCCACCGCCGAGTCAGCTTCAACCGGTTTTTCAATGACATATTAGAATAGTAATTCATATACTTCCCTGTAAGAAATTTCCAAACACTTCAGCAGGATTTGCTCCCTGGCTCAGGAACTTCCATATGCCATGGGGAGGAAGGAAGAGAGGGCGGGAAACTACCGTCAAGGCAGCTGAGTTACAAACGAACAGAGATAGCAATCACCCCCCCACAGGGCACTGTCTCCAGTACTGTGCACCCCAGCAGCCGCCTCCGTGCTTCCGACCAACAGTCATCCACCAGGATAACTGGACAGACAGCCACACGCAGAAGCATAAAGCTGCATCCTATGCAGACATAGGATCGGAGTAGATCAGAGACCTCAATATAGAGCCTCGATGTAAGAAGCCAGTCTTAGGAGGAAACACAGGCATGAATCCTCGTGACCTTGAATCAGGCAACAGTTTCTGATATGACAACAAAAGAAAAAAGATAAACTGGACATCATAAAAACCAAAATTTTATGTGCTTCAAAGTTCTCCATAAAAAAAGTGAAACTACAACCCATCAAAACGGAGGAAGCATCTGAAAATCATTTACCTGCTAAGGGACTTGTATTCAAAAATATAAAGAGCTCTTACAACTCAATTTTTTTTTTCTTTTTATGGCCACACCAGCGGCATATGGAGATTCCCAGGCTAGGGGTCGAATCGGAGCTCCAGCTGCCGGCCTACACCACAGCCACAGCAACACAGGATCCGAGCTGTGTCTGTGACCTATACCATAGCTCACGGCAATGCCGGATCCTTAACCCACTGAGCAAGGCCAGGGATCGAACCCTCATCCTCATGGTTACTAGTCAGGTTCAAGACCGCTGAGCCACAACGGGAACTACTACAACTCAGTTTTAAATAGACAACCCAATTTAAAAATGGACAAAGGAGATAAATACACAGTTCTTCAAAGAAGATACACACATGACCATGACCCTAACCACAAAAAAAAGATGTCTGATACATAAACCATGCAAATGGAAATCACAATGAGATACCACTCCATACAAACTAGGACAGTCATAAACCAGACAGAGAGTAAGAGTCGGCCGGGAGTGGAATGCTGGCGGGCACGTAAAATGGTACAGCCACCTTGGAAACAGCTTGGCAGCTCCTCAAAAGGTTAAACAATGGGTTTCCTTATGAGGCAGCAATTCCACTCCTAGGTACACCCAAGAGAAATGAAAATATAGTCCACATAAAAACTTGTACTCCATGAATGTTCACAGCAGATTCTCCCTAACAGCCAGAAAGCTGAAACAACGCAAATGTCAAGTAACTAATCGATGAACAGACAACAATGTGATATACCCTAACAACAGAATACCACGTGGCAAGCAAAAGGAACGAAGTGCTAACGTGTGCTACGTGCTACAACACAGCTAAATCCTGAAGACCACGGTCACCAAGGACCACGTGCAACGCGATGCTACTTTCACGAACCGTCCAGCACGGAGACAGACAGACCAGTGAGTGCCGCAGGCTGGTGGGTCCGCGGTGCCGGGGACTGACCACTAACAGACACGGAGCTTCTTCTGCGGGTGACGAAAATGCTCTACAACTAAGGACAGCGATGCCGTACAAAAACCCGTATCCTTCAAGTGGCTGGAGGTGTGGCATGAGAAATACATCTCAATAAAGCTGCTATGAAAACAGCCAACAGGCCAGGAAACTACTTGGACACGGGCACCGGTACAGTGGATGTGTGCAGAGGTTTTCTTTAAGAGAGTTCAATTTTTAAGTTACTAAACATTTAAAAGAAAACTTTTAAGTAATTAGAGTGAACACTTCACAGAACATCTAAAAGAAGTCATTCATTCCTAAAAATTTAAACCCTAAGTTGCTTCAGTTAAAACTTAAAACTAGCGAGGAAAGAAAAGGGGGTGGGAGTTCCCACTGTGGCGCAGCAGGAACAAATCCGACTAGGATCCATGAGGATGCAGGTTCGATCCCTGACCTTGCTCAGTAGGTCAAGGGTCCAGCATTGCTGTGAGCTGCGGTATAGGTCACAGACGCAGCTCAGATCCTGTGTTGCTGCGTCTGTGGCTGTGGTGTAGACCAGCAGCTGTAGCTCCAATTCAGCCTCTAGCCTGGGAACCTCCACATGCTACGGGTGCAGCCCTAAAAAGCAAAAAAATAAAACAAAACTTAGACTAGTGAGACAAACCAAAAGCCACAAAAGTCAGCTGGCGGGGACCAAAGCTGGAACAATTTGGGTAGCAAAATAAATAATGGCAACAGCAGACTACAATGCCTTCTAAAGAATCAGAATCTCTGTGTGAAGTATTCAGACGTTTACAGGCATGTAAGTGAGAAACGAAACCCCTTTATGGCAGAAAGCTGGCAAATAAACACAAAAGGAGATGCTGGTATCAGAAAAATCACCAACTGGCAATGACGGCAGTAAGTGTTCAGGCAGGGACCGCCCGGAGCTGCAGACGCCCAGGGCAGCAGGACACGGAGGGGCTTCAACACAACACCGCCAATCACTTCTTCGTCACCCCACCCCGGAAGAGCCCAGCAGACAGCACCTGAACCCTCCCAAACGGACACACCGGCGTCACACACCTCCTGACACAAAGGAACCGCAGGGACAGTGTCCCCAGGACAGTGAGTAACCCGCGCCTCATCATGACAGAAGGCCCCTCAGACCACTCTCAGGGCTACGGCCACAAGTGACACACCTTCACATATCCAGTATGGCGCCCTCAGGAAAGACAAAGAAAAGCTGAGGGGCAGTTCCAGATCAAAAGGACTCAGGACAACTACGAGCAACGTCCTGAAAACAGCTACAAGGGGTATTACTGAGACAACTGATAGGCTCTGAGCATGGACCGCAGACTGCTAACAATAGTGAGTCAAATTAAGTTTCTTGCTTTTGCAAGTTACACTACAGTCTGTAAGACACTCGCCCAGAAGAATTGCAGTGCAATGTCAACGCTTTTGATCACAAGAAAACATACAGTGAAGTATTCAGAACTTTACGGGCACAATGTCTGCGAATGTTCTCCAGTGGCTCAGGAAGAAGTGTGCAGAACTACACATACACGGGGGGAGGGGGGGGGGCTGTGTGTGCATGTGTGTGGAGAGGTGGACAAAGAGAGAGAGAAAGTACAGTAAATGGGATAAAATGTGAACAGCTGGTGAATCTTGAATGTTAAAGGCAGAATGAGACCTCAGCAATTCATTCAACTACCCTTGCAGTAGTTCTGTAGATTTAAAATTAGATCAAAAGAAAAAGATACAAGATGAAAGCAAATCACAAAAATCATGAATAGGAGGAGTTCCCGTCGTGGCTCAGGGAAAACGAATCCGACAAGGAACCACGAAGTTGAAGGTTCGATCCCTGGCCTTGCTCAGTGGGTTAAGGATCCGGCGCTGCTGTGAGCTGTGGTGTAGGTCGCAGACGCGGCTTGGATCCCGCGTTGCTGTATCTGTGGTATAGGCCGGTGGCTACAGCTCCGATTAGACCCCTAGCCTGGGAACCTCCAAATGCCGCGAGTGCAACCGTAGAAAAGACCAAAAAAAAGAGAAGAAGATGTAATACTACTCAGCCATTAAAAAAAAAAAATCATGAATAGGAATTGATATTGATAATGTAACACAGACTCATATAACATACCATTCCAAATGATCGAGCATATTTGATAAAAATACACAATGTAACTTTTACAAGCTATGGCTGCTACTCTGTCCAGGATGGACAAATCACGGTTTAAAAAGACGTTAGCTCAATATACTAAGTTAGGTGGGATCATTAGACTTTCTAAAGGTAAGTGAGCAGACCTCTAAGTGACTGCCAAAATTAGAAATTCTGTCAGAACTGGGTTCTTTGAAACTAGTTTTCTTTTTCTTTTTGTCTTTTTGCCTTTTCTAGGGCCACACCCATGGCATATGGAGGTTCCCAGGCCAGGGGTCTAATCAGAGCTGTAGCCGCCGGCCTACACCACAGCCACAGCAACGCGGGATCCAAGCTGCGTCTGCAGCCTACACCACAGCTCATGGCAACGCCGGATCCCCAACCCACTGAGCGAGGCCAGGGATCGAACCCGGAACCACATGGTTCCTAGTCAGATTCATTAATCACTGAGCCACGACGGAAACTCCTAAACTACTTTTCCTAATTAGCACTGACAATGGCACTCACTTTAATTCCACTGCCATATTCTTTCTCCTACAAGTAAAGTAGTCCACTTGAAGGAATACTTAATGGCAATTCCAGGGGCCAACAAACAGCTACTATAGGAACATCTGTGGTCACCAAAAAACTCACGTGTAATCCATGACACTGAATGTTGTTAGGTCAAAAATCAAGACCTACTGTCCTTTAACAAGAAATTCTTTCCCTTGGCAACAATGTAGTTGTGCTTATCATTTTTAGATGACAGACTCTCCAAAGCTTTATCTAGATACTTTATAAAAATATTTTATGTGTGTATCTTTAGACAAACTTTGTTTCCAAACTCCCAGAGCACTGTTTTCCTTTACAAAATAGTCACTCTTCAGCCAAGTGAATTTTCCGTTAAAACAGACTTTAAAACTGGCTACAATATATGCAGTGTAACATTCATTGATTTTTCCCTACATATATAATTAGTGTTTTGATAGCTCCATATGGTCTGTTACTTTTTAAATCTGTCACAAAGTTTTTCAACATCCTTTTTTATTTCCTAACAAAAACTGGAGCAAAAATTAGATTGCAAAGCACAAAAGGGAAATTTTTTTAAAAGCAAACCTAAGAAAATATATGCCTCTTAGCAGCCAAGAAAAATATACTGAAGCTATAAAATTGGCTATTAGGAGAAAGGTGACTGGAGACTAGGGTCAGGAGGACGGGCCTGACCTCTCTAGGGCTCGGCCAAGAGGCAGCAGCCTCCTATGACCACCTGAGAGCTCCTGGGCCCGTCAGAGACTTGGCAGCCCACACAGCACCCCACTTTAGGTCCAATTCCTACTACAGGAATGTACCAGCTTAAGAACTTCCCACTCCCTCAAAGTCCCACAAATTCGCCAGCCACCAATGTGTGCGGACGCAGCAGCTCTTGGCTCTGGGGGCATCAGGACGAGCCTCATCCAAAATCACTGAAATGGCTGGATGTCTCTTTCCTATTTGCTTATCATCTGCTTTCTCCCCTAAATAGCTACCCCAGTCTCCCAAGAAAGGGCGGACTAAACACACCTAGAACGGGCTAAATGGCAGCTCCTATGACTCCGTACCAGCCCGAGCAGAGTACAGGGCAGCGCTGATGGACGGCTTTATTCATACTGAACAAGAGCTCGCCAACTCTGAGTGTGGTCTCTGTCTGTTTGGGGGTGGGGTTTTTTTGCGGGGGCAGGACATCTGCAGCACTTGAAGTACCCAGGGCCAAGATCAAACCCACGCCGCAATTTCGACCTGTGCCCCAGCTGTGTCATGCCAGGCTCTCAAGTCACTGCACCACAGGGGAACTCCCCCTTGGTGTATTTTAAAGATGGTGTTTCATTCAACTCACTCAGCGACCCCTATTCCCACTTTGCACTTGGAGAAACTGAGCCTCAAGGAGGTTGAGTAACTTGCCTACAAGCAGCTAAAGCTTGAACACGCGGCTGTTTGGCTCCGCCATGACACACACACGTAGCCCAGCACACATTACTGCTTTCAATCCACCCAGGTGGGGAATGCTCTACCCTGACACATCAGAAACGTTAAACTGCTTTCTAACAAATTTTTCCACTTTAATAAATGATTAAAAAAAGCAAATACTTTGTATCTGCAACACAACCCACTTGAACTTACTTAATATTACTAATAACTTGCAAGAAATGAAATTTCCATGCTTTTATGTCGGGAAAATTCTTTCCTCGTGTAAAAGTTATTACTATCGGACTACCTACAGTTAATATGTGATCCACAAAGATCAGGCTGGAGAACTCCAAACAGCCTTAAAGAAAGGCGGTCAAAATCTGAATGGAATTACATGCTACAAGAAGTAAACGATTCTGTTTCCTGATAAAATATACTTCCTGCCCTCTCCCCGTTCCTTCCTACGGAATATTGCAACCCCCTAGTTAGCAACGACCCCTTCTCCACCAAACGTCCCCACATACTCAACCCTCTTCTACTAAGCTGCAAAGAAAATTTTAAATTCTCTAAGCGATCCACTGCATTGTGGAATTCTAAACCCAAAGAAATTAAAACTCTATTTCTAAAAAAAAGATTCTTTTCTCTCAGAGATGCTTCAGAAACCTGCGGAGGTAAAGCACTTTCAGGCATAATTAAGAATTCTGTTAAAAATCGCTCCAAGTGAATGGCTCGGTTGCTAAAAGGATATAATTTGGAGGAAGAAAGTTCCAGCTCAAGACGTGGTTGGCGAGGGCAAGGTAGCGCTGGAACACGGACGACATCTGAGCGCTGAGGTTCTCGCGCCTGCTGAACTCCTGAAGGACCTCCACGGTCAGCAGGAAGATCTGCCGCAGGTCTTCTTCCTACGGCGACAGACCACAAACAGTTCTGTATCGAAAGCTCATTCAAGACGCGCTCCCTTTCAGAACCACGACACAAAACAAATAACCTTAAACTCTCCAGGGGAAAACACCATTTCTTTAAGGACGTTTTCCATTTTTAGGCCTGCTCATAATTTACAGTGCAGGACGCTCTCCGGCGAGGCGGGTGCGCACACATGTACTCTTAACACAAACGCGACTCGCAGGGGAGCACGCCTCTGACAAGAGCCACAGAGCTGAACGGGTCAGTGGCTTTCGTGTGGAGCCCTCAGATTTAAGCCAGTGCCTTCAGAGAACTTTACTTCAGAGCCAAACAATACACACGAAACAAAGAGCCCACACCATCTGCAATAACATTTAAATACACAGCCTTCTCTGGCAAACTGCCAGGCCTATTTTTAAGGCCAGCAAAGTCCCACGAATTGAATTAGTCTATCTAAATACAAGAAGAACAGAAGCTAAGAACCTTAATAATAGGAGCATTTCCTTTTTGTTTTGTTTAAAGACTAGAATTAAACAATCTTAAATCGTCAACTACCAAACCTACAGCTTTACTAAATCCTATGAAATCACAATACAAAGCTTCAAGGACAGGCTGCCATTCAACCAGATAAAATAAATGTTCTCACTCTATGGGGAACAAACTGAGTGAATGATCTAATGATTGAAATGTAAGAACAAAATTACCAATACCTGAAAAACTCTTTTGCAGTTGCCATGGAATTCCATACTCAGTCCAATGTTGCTAGTTTTGCTTGAACTTGAGAATTCACTCAAGAGTGCAGTTAGAATAGAACAGGCCAAAGTTTGCTGTAATTATTTGATAACAAATAATTGTGAGGCATTATTTCTCCAATGCTTTGTTTCAATATAATATTTATTCAAACATAATGACACTTTTCTATCTTTAGATCTTCTATCGTGTCTTCAGATCTTACGCCTAGCAGTCAGAAAACCAGATGTGACAAAATAAAGATCAGTTCTCCTCTCCAAGTGGCCTCAAAATGTTCACAGCGCCTCAGCTCCAGTTACACGAGCCTGTGTGAGACTCAGGACACACCCATACTCAATCATGGAGTATAGGTGGTATTTTAAGATGATCAATATTTAACGTACTGTTTCATTTAATTCACACCATAGCCCCATACTCCCATTTTACACTTGAAAGAAGTGAGCTCCAAGGCCAGCTGGGACCACACCCAGGCCTCTGACTCCATGCTCTGGAGGCTGGAAAATGCACCTCCAAACACATGAAAAGTGAAACAGATCGTACAGTCTCCAAAGTATCGACCACGCAGCACTCCAAAGCCTCTACAGCTGAAGAGGATGCTCCTCCCCGCCCACAGCTCTGTGCAGTGGCCCCACCACCAGCTCCCGGTCTCGTTCCCGGACGCCGGAGTCAAGGTGCCGGGACAGAGAAGATACCAATCACCCTGGCCCACTTCCAGGCACTGAACAGAAACATGCACACTACCTCTGAGCAACCGAAAGATTAAAGTCAGGACGGGACTATTTATGCAAGCTTATCCGACAGCTGAACGCAGGCCTACCCACCCACCAACTGCAACATCTTTGCTCAGAAATGCTTCTGATGTCAGTACCTTGACCTTACAGATGCTTATCTTGGCAAATCTCAGCAAATACACATAAAATTAAATTCCTAAAGATTAGCATGAACTGATATTTGAAGATGAACGATGGTTACCCAGGTGACTGATATACTATTTGTCTCTTTCTGTATGTCTAAATTTCCCTCTAAAAAACTTAAAAAAGAATTAAATTCCTATTTGCCTCTTAGTCTTAACTAGGATAAGTATGATGTATAACTAACTTTTATGATGGCACACTAGCCTACAGATGGAAGCAGCTTCTAGACTTTTCCACACCAAAAAGCCCAAAATATACAGAAGACATGCAAATGTCTGGGGATGGAGAGACCTGGCTGCCTTCAACTGTGATAAAAGTCCTCTAGATTAGCTTAAACACACACACACATACACTCACTTTCAGACTTGCACTTCCAAATCTACTTCTGTTTTAACATAAATGTCCCCTTTTACTCACTCTTCAAGGACACTGTGCAAGTGTAACTGCCTTGGCATGGACCCAGGCGTGAGGAGGAAGAAATCAAGCACTAAAGGGCCTCTTACACAGAAAGAGTCGACTGCATACGCACTTCATCTTATGTGGAAAGCGAAATCAGAAACTCACCAAGCTCATTTTTTAGCTGAAACTACAGTTAAAAAAAAAAAAAAACGGCTTTCTTTATCCTGCTGTATAACACAGGGAACTATATCTAGTCACTTGTGATGGAGCATGATGGAGAATAATGCGAGAAAAAGAATGTGTGTGTGTGTGTGTGTGTGTGTGTGTGTGTATATATACACAAATACATATACATGTATATATATATGACTCGGTCACTTTGCTGTACAGCAGAAACTCATAGAACGTTATAAATCAACTATAACATAAAAAATAAAATTCTAAAAAAATAAGTAAAAAGTAGCTTTCTTTGAAGATGGGTATTAATGATTGAAGTGCCAGCAATCAAAAGTTCACAGATATATTTAAATAACATTGGGATCAACTATGAATATACTTTTTAAATAGAGCTAGGCTTTGGTGGGAAAGTGAATACTGAATTCCAGTTAATGAAATTCAGTAGTAAAAGGTAACTTACAAGGATCTAACACAATGGATTACAAGATCCAATGATTCTGAAAACAACTCTTCCCCGTTTTTGCTTTTCTCCTACCCTTTCAAAATAAAAGACTTAAGTGAATAGAACATTATGAACAGATACCTAAGTGTTTAAGAAAATATGTCTGACTATAAAGGAAACTAATTCTGGAATCTCAGATGAAATAATCAATCTACTGGAAACAGGATTTATGTACAACTTATAGGAAAACATGCAAGCTAAAAAGAACCCAGAGGGGAGTTCCCGTTGTGGCACAGCGGTTATCGAATCCGACTAGGAACCATGAGATTGCAGGTTTGATTCCTGGCATCCATCAGTGGGTTAACAATCCAGTGTTGCCGTAAGCTGTGGTGTAGGTCACAGACACAGCTCGGATCCCGCGTTGCTGTGGCTCTGGAGTAGGCTGGCAGCTACAGCTCCGATTAGACCCCTAGCATGGGAACTTCCATATGCCACCAGTGCAGTCCTGAAAAGGACTAAAGACAAAAAAAAAAAAAAAAAAAAAAAAAAAAAAAAAAAAAAAAAAAAAAAAAAAAAAAAAAAAAAAAAAAAAAAAAAAAAAAAAAAAAGAACCCAGAAGTACTCATTAAACACAAACTCGGCTCAGATCCTGCACTGAATCAGACCAGCAGCTGCAGCTCCGATTCAACCCCTAGCCTAGGAATTCCCATATACTGCAGGTCTAGCCCTAAAAATAAACAAAAAAACATAAACACAAACTTATCATTCTGCAAACAAATTATCTATAATAGCTTTACACAAGTAATTTACGATTTGCCACAAACTGTTTAGTGCCAAGCTATATTCACCGCAAAACGACATATTTTTAAACTATATTTAAATTTGCAGTAACACGCCTCTAGTTAATGAATGAAACAAAATGCAACCACAATAAAGCTTTATTCTTATGTGAAATAAACGCTTCCAGGGCACAGGTATGTGTCTGCAGCTGGTGAGCAAAGGACAGGGGCAGGAACCATGAAAGGGGAGAACCCTCCTGAGGTTCCTACAGCTTAGAAAAAGGAGTTCCCGCCATGGCACAGCTGGTTAAGGATCCAGCATTGCTGCAGCTGTGGCGTAGGTCACAGCTGAGACTCAGATTTGATCCCTGGCCAAGAAACCTCCATATGACGTGCATGTAGCAGAAAGAAAAAGAGAAAAGAAAAAGGAAGGGTTTCTTAGCCTCTTTAACTACAAACTTCATCAGACCAACCAGGAGATGCAGCAACAAAGACTAACTTCCGCATTAATGAAGGACAAATCCACCCATGCATACACTTAAAAGGAAGTATGTTCTTTTTACGTGACAAGAACAAAACACATTCTTATCGTAGACTTAGCCTGCTGGACATAAGAATATGTCCTTTGTAAACAGCTTTTCCTTCCTACAAAAATAACCATCCAGGAGTTCCTATCCTGGCTCAGCGGTAACGAACCCAACTAGGATCCATAATGATGCAGGTTCAATCCCTGGCCTTGCTCAGCGGGTCAGGGATCCGGCGTTGCTGTGAGCTGTGGCCTAGTCTGCCGATATGGCTCAGATCCTACATTACTGTGGCTGTGGCATAGGCAGCAGCTACAGCTCCAGTTTAAAGCGTAGCCTGGGAACTTCCATGTGCCACAGATGCAGCCCTAAAAAGAAAAAAAAAGATGAAAAAATAAAAAACCATCAAGAGGTTATTTATTATTTACAATTTTCAATCAACATATCGTTCTGTATTCTGCTTTTTCCACTCTAATGAAATAAAAAGACAAAATTTTCAAAAACAAGTTTGTTCTTAACAAATTTATCCCTCAAAGGCTTAAGAAATACATAAAACAAATTATGCAGCATGATTAGCAGCATGTCCCCAGAAATCAAACAGCCTCACTCTGATCTACCTAAAATAACCCATTTTTTGAGTTTTTTTTTTTTTTTTTTTTTGCTTTTTAGGGCCACACATGCAACATATGGAAGTTCCCAGGGTAGGGGTCAAATGAGAGCTGCAGCTGGGGGCTATGCCACAGCCACATCGACAACAGATCCGAGCTGTATCTGTGACCTATGCTGCAGCTTGTGGCAACACCAGTTCCTTAACCAACTGAGCGAGGCCAGGGATCAAACCCACACCCTCATGGATACTAGTCGGGTTTGTAACCTGCTGAGCCACAGCGGGAAGTTTCGACCAGCTTTTAAAGAACCAAAACTTGGTAAGATATTTTTATCACTAAAAGATAACAGCTTAATCGCTTCTTAATTTGGAAGCTCATAAAGATTTGAGATTAGCTTCATGAACACTAATTAATCTACACTACTTGGCTCAGAGGTGCCAAATTACTAGAAATACCTGGAGAATGATGAACATTGAGCACTTATAATACATGAAAACAGCAAAGCCTGCTACACAGATCAACAAATCACTTCTCCTCCCACAGGGAAATCAAACATGCCACAGTATGTCTAAGACGCATTAACTACCCAACATGTTCATTCATTTCCAGCACCAATTATCAATCAAATCTCATTAGAATAAAACGACTTTCAGAGCAGGTGCGTTGCACGGTCACGAAGACAGCTAGGGCAGCAGCCAAAGGAAGCCCAAAGGGACAGAGGAGAAGGTCCTCCTCGGGACAGAGGGACAGCAAGAGGAAGCGGCGGTGCCCAGGCGCGAGCCGCTCTCACCCTCGCGGCAGGGTCCTGTCTGACCGCTTCAGGCAGGTTTCAGTGCTCAGCTCAGTACGTGGCCTCTTCTTTTCATTGTGGCTACACCCACAGCAGGTGGAGGTTCCTGGGTCAGGGATCAAGCCTGCACCACAGGAGCAACCTGAGTCACTGTGGTGACAAAGCCAGATCCTTAATCTGCTGCGCCACCAGGGAACTCCACCCCTCTCCCCTCTACGGGTCAGCACCTGCCTAGCTGCCGCTTCTGATTTCTGTACTAGAGACACTGACTCCAAGACATCGGAGGGTCAGATACAACACATCAGAGTGGTGAATGCATAGCAAGGGTGCCTGACTGATAAGCAGGGCATTATGAGGTTGTCACACAGAAGTTAACAGGGATCAGACCAGTACAAAGTGCCATCAGTACAAATTCAAGGTTTCTAAGAGGTTAACTTAGGAGTTCCCCTGTGATGCAGTGCGTGAAGGATCTGGCTTTCTCTCTGCAACGACTCAGGTTCAATCCCCAGCAGGGCACAGCAGGTTAAGGATCTAGTGTTGCTGCAGCTGTGGTGTAGGTCAAAGCTGCAGCTTGAATTCAGTCTCTGGCCCAGAAACTCCCATGTGTTACTGGCACAGCCAAAAAAAAGAGAGGTTAACATAGAAATGCTTCACTTATCCAAGATCATAAAGCATTAGGTTAGTATTGCTAATTTTC
Organism: Catagonus wagneri; assembly: GCA_004024745.2. NCBI lineage: Eukaryota > Metazoa > Chordata > Mammalia > Artiodactyla > Tayassuidae > Catagonus > Catagonus wagneri. The sequence continues at coordinate 44,596,240 of PVHT020004944.1, read as the reverse complement.
TAAATGGAGCAAAGACATTTCATGAAACTTACTTCATGTAAAATTTTCTTAATCATTTCTAAGGCAATTACTATATGACACAATAATAAAGAGAATACTTGTATCTATTCAAACATACAGGGCTTTTTCACAGCCTGCAACAGCTGGGGCCAGGGCTCTGTGCTCAGGACTTGTATTTGCTCCACGGTTCTTCTCCTCTATCATTCTGTCAGGCTCTGTCACTCACTGCTGCTCCTGGCAATTTGACCACCACTAATAAGCTGTCCGCAACTGACAGCTTTCTCTTTCATTAAGTTAGAAACCAAATTATAACCTTTATTTAAACTACAACCCCAAAATTCTAAATAAAAACACTCTGTGTGGGAGCCTTTCAGTTCCAGTACAAGAATCTTACCGTTCAGATAAAGAAGTCAGAAAATCTGGGCTCTGACAGTTCAAGACATGCACTTCACATAACTGAGGGCAAACCACGCCGTCTATTTTGGCCTCAATTTTCTCACCTGTAAGAAGGGCTATTACCCTCTGCACTGCAGAATTCATATGACTGTCCTAAGTCTCAAAGTAGATAACGCAAGTGAAAGGGCTATGCAAATGTATCATTATCATAAAAATTAACTTATTTTGGCTTCTTTAGTCCCACCTCTTGTTATCTACATTCTACGAAACTGAAATCACAAGTTATCAATTAGAAAAAGAAAGCCAGGAGTTACCATCGTGGCTCAGCAGTACAGAACCCGACTAGCATCCATGACGACGCAGGTTCAATCCTGGCCTCGTTCAGTGGGTTAAGGATCTGGTGTTGCCGGGACCTGTGGTGTAGGTCGCAGACACGGCTCTGATCCTGCGTTGCTGTGGCGCAGGCCAACAGCCGCAACTCTGATTTGACCCTTAGCCTGGGAACTTCTATACACCACAGGTGCTGCCCTAAAAAGAAAAAAGAAAAAAAAAGCAAGCCAATGGAGTTCCTGCTGTGCCACAGTAGGTAAAAGGACCCAGCATGGCTGCAGCGCAGGTCACAGCCAAGGCTGGGATTCAATCCCTGGCCCAGGAATTTCCAAATGCCACAGATGCAGGTGAAGGGAAGAAAGGAGGGAGCGAGACGAACGAACGAACAAAAGAAAGAAAGAAAGAGAAAGGGAGAAAGGGAGAGAGAGGGAGGGAAGGAAAGAAGGAAGGGGGGAGGGAGGAGGGGGAAGCGGGGAGGGGGAGAGGTGGGCAGGCAAAACTAAAGCGTCGCTCGAGTAACAGAGCAGGTACTCACTGAAGGTCACCTGGATTAATAAATCAACGTGTGCTTTTATGTCTGACACGACACCAACACAAAGGAAGGTGAAACATGAATATATGGTGTGTTCCCTGTGTTTTTCTAGCTGCTGATGAATTTCAAAGAAAGAACTTAATTATGTAAAACAAGGAAAAGAAATTCAATGAGGTCTCAAAGTTATGGAAGAACTAAAGTTTTCTTTCACTGAGGTACTAAAAATTCTCAAGTAAACTCACTGGTTAACAGCTTCAACAAAAGCTGACTTCACATTAAAAATCTGCCATCGGCACCCGTAACGTCCAGTAAAAGACATTAATTTCATGAGAGTGGGAAAACTAGCCTTCAGAGAGGGCCTGCCTCATTCTCCACGCACTGTCACAGGAACAAGATATTCAAACACTAACCCCAGCTGACAGAATGCAATGCTCCTCTTCAGAGAGGATTGTCTCCTATAATAGCCTGGCTCTTACCCCAGCAGCGCTCTTACCAAGAATAAACTTTATGAAAGGCGGCCGTACACAGAGCAGGCCTCCAGCTGCTCCTCCAGGCAAACATCAATGCGACTTGTGATAAGAGAGGCAAAGCTGCCGTCATATCCAGGCCCACGAGGGAATTTCTCAGCCACTTCTCAGGAGCAGGCAGACAGGGGGAAAGGAGGCTTAAACACCAAATCAAACCGCTTTAAAGTGATTCAACATATGCCTCCTGCTTCCATATGAAATCCGTTAGAAATTTAGCCCCTTCCTAACCAGTGAAGTCCCCAGAGCCATGCCTCGCAGGGCTGAGGCCACCGGGAGCTGAGGGGAAGCAGACGGCAGGAGACAGCACAGCACGGAGTCGCCACACAGCCACCGTCCCGCTAAGTGAGCACACGACCCACAGAAAACTGCACTGTGTCCGAGAAACACAGCCTCCTGGGCACCCCAGTATCTGTGCTGAATGAAGGCCATAAGGGCATGTGGAGGTTCCCAGGCTGGGGGTCGAATCGGAGGTGTGGCTGCTGACCTGCACCACAGCCACAGCAACGCGGGATCCTTAACCCACTGAACAAGGCCGGGGATCAAAACTTTGTCCTCATGGATGCTAGTTGGATTCGTTAACCGCTGAGCCACAAATGGGAACACCAGTTAAGTATTTTTGAAATACTTTTGAGTATTCATTCACGGATAACAGCATAAATACTTTCTTCTGATTTTCAATGCTTAAAATATAATTTGCCAGAAAGAAACAATTTACTATATCTAGTTCACGTCCTCAGATTCTCTAAAGAAAGGGCTGTGAGAACACCAGGGACATAAACCAAACGCTTGCTGAGGGCCTGCTCAACACGCGATGTTTCTCCTCTCCCGGACAGGGACATTTACTTTATATATTAGTCAATCAACGCCTGAAGAAGCTATGCAATTGTTTTTTAAGTACAGGGATGCATGGACCACCAAACACTTACAGCAACAAAGCAAGCGGGAAAAGCCAGACTACACTAGTGTTTCTGGTCAGTGGGGGCTGATGGCAGCAGCGTCATTCTGGATGTGTAACAATTACCATTATCAATCCACGAGGTCATCCCGACAAGCATGGCCAATGACCTCAAGTGTCTCTTAAAATCGCCTGTATAAAGTTTCCAGTCAATATTATATCCATGTTCTGATATTATTAGTTGACTTTCTTACCAAAGTTTTAAACCTCTCTCCCACTGCTATTCATGTCTCTGAGACTAAAAAAAATCTTAAGTAAATTCTTGAAACACTCCCACAAAGTCTTAACAGTCTGAGAGGAAGACAGAGAGGAAGATACATATTAAAATGTTTTCCTGGCCCGGAACCTCATTTTTTTTTTTTGTTTTTTTGCCCCTATCTAGAACTGCACTCGCGGTATATGGAGGTTCCCAGCTAGGGGTCTAACAGGAGCTGTAGCCGCCGGCCTACACCACAGCCACAGCAACGCGGAATCCGAGCCGCGTCTGCAACCTTCACCACAGATCACAGCAACGCCGGATCCTTAACCCACTGAGCGAGGCCAGGGATCAAACCCGCAACCTCACGGTTCTTAGTTGGATTCGTTAACCACTGAGCCACGACGGGAACTCCTGGAATCTCATTTTTTAACCTGCTGAATAAGCATCAATGGCCCAAGGCAGGCATTCTGAGCTTGCCGTGTAAAGGCAGAAATGCTTCCTCAGGTCCAAGTTTTCAGTGTGATCACCAAAATCGACTCATCCAGCAATCCTGAAATTAAATTCTACCTCCCACTACTGACATTTTATGACTACATTAGTCCTTAATTCTATCAGTAGAAATTCAACTTTTAAAAATTCCTCCTGTTTTGGAATAGTTCATGAGGATCTGAAACATATCCACTCCTCTCAAAGTGAATGTACTGTAAATAGGGCAAAATCTTCTCTGAACAGCCACATCCACGCCAGTCATTCTCAGAACACTAGTTATCTCAGTGGCTTGAAAACCCCAACTGGCAGGCTGCACTGGGCCCACTTTTTGAGGTGGGTCACATGACATAGAAGAGGAAGCAGAGAGCTCAGTCCTGAGCGAGTCCTCACTGCTGAGGCCAGGGCCTTGCTCCTCTGCCTTCAGCATCCGGCTGTCAAGAAGCCACTTTCGAGAGAGAAGGACCAACAACAGAAATTCTACCTCAACACTGAAACCCTCACAAACTAACAATCCCAGGCAGGTTCCCAGAGTTACTGGTTAAGTCTCTCAGTCAGAAGGCTGGTCACTGGTAACGAGCTGGACCCGTTAGTGCAGGCTGTCCAATGAGACAGCATGGGAGCTCCCCCGTCGCTCAGCGGGTTAAGGATCCAGCATGGTCACTGCTGTGGCTCAGCTCACCTCCCCGACTTGGGAATTTCCACGCGCTGCAGGCGCAGCCAAAAAAAGAGGGCCAGAGGCTGCAGACAGAGATGGTGTCCCAAAGCAGAAGCTGAACCACCTGGAGCAGCAGAGGTGGGACCATATTTCCCAGGAGCTGCCCCAGGACCACACCTCTGCCCACCAAGCTCTGGCTGGCGGTGTCACCTCCTGTTGTCCCTTGTATCAGCTCTGGCTAGTGGTGCCACCTCCTGCTGTCCCCCTGGCCATCAGCTCTGGCTGGCAGTGTCAGCTCCTGTTGTCCCTTGTATCAGCTCTGGCTGGCAGTGCCACCTCCTGCTGTCCCCCTGGCCATCAGCGATGCCCCCGCAGGACCGCGCCGAGGTGCTGGTTAGACAGCAAAGGCTAACAAAACCCCCCACAAATACGAGATCACAATTCCACAAGGAAGCACCACGACCTAGAGAGCAAGCTCCTTGTCACAAACGGCAGACCGTGGCTCCCAAAGGGTTGCCGAGAGCGTATAGACCCATGTGAGTGAAAAGAAGCTTCCCAATCGCCTTCACCTCAGAAGTCCAAATGGAACCGTATCTGGGGACTACTTTCATCAGAGCTCCTCGCTAAATAAAACAGAACAAGGAGCTCCCACTGGGGCACAACAGGATCCACAGCATCCTGGGAGTGCTGGGACACGGGTTCGACCCCCAGCCCAGCCCACTGCACTGAAGATCCAGCATTGCCGCAGCTGCAGCTCAGGTCACAACTGCGGCTCGGATCTGATCCCTGGCCCGGGAGCCACGGGTGCCACAGGACAGTCAAAAATCAAAGGAAAAAAAGCAAAAACACTCACAAAATGTAACGATTCAAACACACACATTTTTGAAGTTGTCGATTTATCAATTAAATTTTAGAATGCCAAGACTAAGTGAAAGGAACATAAATTTAGACTTTAGATTTTAAAGGCTCCAGAACTATGGTCCCATTAGCTACATGTGGCTATCTGAATTCAATAAAATTTAATTAAAATTAAATAAAATCGGAGTTTCTGTTGTGGCTCAGCAGTAACAAACCCAACTAATACCCATGAGGATGTGGGTTCTACCCCTAACCCTAGACTGGGAACCTCCATGTGCCATGGCCCTAAAAAGACAACATCGAAAGAATTCAGTTCCTCAGTCACACAAGTCACATTCCTGATGCTCAGATGCGACGTGTGGCTACGCAGCGGCTACATGCTAGAGAGTAAAGATACAGAACATTTGTATCAACACAGAAAGTTCTACCGAACAGGACCACTTGGAAGAAATCTGCCACAAGACGGACAACAGCACAGTATCTACACAATCAATGATCAAAATATTGATAGAGGAGTTCGTCATGGCTCAGCAGTTAACGAACCCAGCTAGTATCCATGAGTATGCGGGTTCGACCCCTGGCCTCACTCAGTGGGTTAACGATCTGACGTTGCTGTGGCTGTGGTGTAGGCTGGTGGCTGCAGCTCTGATCGGACCCTTAGGCTGGGAACCTCTATATGCTGCAGGTGCAGCCCTAAAAGGCAAAAATATAGACAGACAGACAGACAGACAGATAAGGAAAGGAAAAGAAAAGAAGGGAAGGAAGGGAAGAAAGGAAGGAAAAAAGGAAGGAAGGAAGGTTGGTTCTGTATCTTAACTGTGTGGCTGTTCACTGGCTCACATAAGTGTCACTGGCATGTACATTTTATTTTATTTATTTTCTTGCTTTTTAGGGCCACACCGCAGCACATAGAAGTTCCCAGGTTAGGGGTCAAATCAGAGCTACAGCTGCCGTCTACGCCACAGCCTCAGCAAGGCGGAATCTGCCGAAGGTGCACTGCCTCACACAGAAACTGTTCAAATGATTAAACCAAAGAACTGGAAAAATAAAAATACTGGCCAAAATAGTGAAAGACTTAACACCTGAGAATCAGAACAGCCAGGTACCACCAGCCCCAATTCCACAAGAGTTAAATATCATTCAGTTGCTAAAAGCCACGGCTGGTCACGAACACCAAGTCCACTCCCTGTGATCACTGGCAGCCCCTCTCCAGGCTGAGCAGTTCTCCAAAGGGAGAGGGGCGACCAGAAAGGGTAAACCCAACAGGCTCCCCAGAAAGCTCGGCAAGAACGGAAGTTCTCAGACCTGCCTTCCCGACAGGACACCTGGACGTCACGGCACTCCCTGCGCTCTGTGTACGCACCACTGGTAACTTTTGTGTCAAAAATCATTGCATGTTTTATTCAAACACTTCCATGATGCTATGTTAGCTTGTGATATTTTATACCATATGAAAACTATACGAGCTTTATGAACTCACGATGATTAAGAACACTGGCAACACAGAAAAACAGAATCAAATTAAAAGACAAAGTATATTGTACCTACAGCATGTACACATATAAAAGACTAGAAGAAAACATGAACAAATGGAAATTGCTTGATCTCTTAGGGCTGTCTTTTTTTTTTTTTTTTCATGTAGATATCCATTACTGCTGCTGTAACGGTATTTGTGTCATACAAAAGAAAAGTGTTAGATATTTACAAATAGCACACTTACCACAGTGGGGTTGCCACTACTTATCAACTGGCTGACTTCATGAAAAATGCTTTTGCAGTCAATTGATTTATCTAACGATCCTCGTTTTACAATTACTGCTACTGCTAATAGAATCTGTTCCCGAACATACTTTTGGAGGCTGTAAAACATAAAAATCATTGTGAAAACTTTTACATAAATCCAATATAAAAGTCCTCCCAAATTTCTCCCTGTGCCTATAGCTCCTCACACACGGCTACATATAAGGCAGCACCTCTGAGCTCCACGCTGACTCCCCAGCCAGAGACCCGGGTTCGAATCCACACTCAGGTACATAGCGGCCACAGGACACTGGGCAGCCAGTTCACACTGGGAGCCTCAGCTCTCGCCCGTGTGAAGTGGGGATCAGGGCACGGGGGCTTAGGAGACCTCAACAGCCTTACACCGCCCCCAGCGCAGGCCGGGCGCTACCTCGGCACAGCTGCTTCAGGCGGTGCTCGAGGTCGAGGCCCCGAGCCAGACCCAGAGAAGTCCTGACCTCGTGCCCATCTCCGAGCAGCTGCACAGCCTCAACCCCATCCCCTTTAACATGAAAGACAGCACTGCACTACCTGGTGGGACACACAGCTCGTAACGCCCACCCATGCCACGTTCCTGTCTACGTCCCGTCCCTCGGCACCGCAGGCCAGAGGCGTCGGCCCCGCTGGAGGTGGTCTACAGAGCCCACCAGGCGCCTGCCTGCTCACAACAGTTTCTTAGAGGTCAGGCTTGGGAGTTCCCGCTGGGGCACAATGAAACCACAGCGTCTTGGGAGCCCTGGGATGCAGGTTCGATCCCCAGCCCGGCACAGGCAAGTGGGGATATGGCGTTGCCACAGCTGCAACTTGGGTCAAGACTGTGGCTCGGAGCTGATCCTTGGCCCGGGAACTCCATAAGCTACAGGGCAGTCAAAAATGGGAAAAAAAAAAGTCAGGCTCAGAAAACACAGACCTGGGAGTTCCCGTTATGGCTCAGCGGGTAACAAATCCAACTAAGAACCGTGAGGTTGCGGGTTTGATCCCTGGCCTTGCTCAATGGGTTAAGGATCCGGCGTTGCCGTGAGCTGTGGTGTAGGTTGCAGACGCGGCTCGGATCCCACGGTGCTGTGGCTGTGGCGAAGGCTGGCAGCTACAGCTCCTGTTAGACCCCTAGCCTGGGAACCTCCATATGCCACGGGTGCGGCCCTAGATAAGGCAAAAAAGACCAAAAAAGAAAGAAAGAAAACATAGACCTAAGCTTTATAATCCAGCCTCCAGGACACCCCCGTGACTGGCTGTGCACCCGCCCCTGGCTGGTAAGCAGTGGGCCCAGCCCTGCCTTACTGGGACACCCCCACCACCACCACTGCTGCTGCCCAAGCCAACTATTAGCAGCGCTTGCTCTCACTCTGAAAAGTGCCCCACTTTGACATAAATGACATGGTCACCCATGTCTAACAACCTGTTCCCCTCTCATCTCAGCCCCTCCCCATCCACTTAAAAGCACGGTTACCCTGACCTTCTCCCAGTTCCTGGCACAAAGCCGATGCCCTTCCAGGCCTCTAAATACCACCCTCTGGCCGGGCCTGGTGACTGCAAAGGAGATGCCCCCACAGTTCCCACAACATGAAACACTTCCTACTGCAGGTTGAACTGTACCCCAGCTGGCTGCCGCTGAGCCTGGCACAGGCGCCTACTAGATATTCATGCAAATAAACCAACACGGGCTCACTCTATCAAAAATGAAGGGAAAATATTCCTTCAAAACAGACCTGAAGAGTTAAGCAGGAGTTCCCATCGTGGCTCAGTGGTTAATGAACCCGACTAGTATCCATGAGGATACAGGTTCGATCCCTGGCCTCACTCAGCAGGTTAAGGATCCGGCATCGCCATGAGCTGTGGTGTAGGTCACAGACGTGGCTTGGATCCTACGTTGCTATGGCTGTGGCATAGGTCGGCGGCTACAGCTAAGATTCGACCCCTAGCCTGGGAACCTCCATATCCTGTGGGTGGGGCCCTAAAAAGGAAAAAAAAAAAGTTCATTAAGCAAATAAAAGCAGAGATCCTACTGTGTGCAAGAATGTGAATTAACAAAAGGGAACTTTTGTACTTACGTGAGGAAACAATCATTTCACACACACTAACTACCAGGAACGTACATATAAAACTAGTTTAAAATATTGCTACTGGCAAAAATTATAAGTTACTAGGAAGTGAGTTCCCATTGTGGCTCAGCAAATTAAGAAGCCAACCAGTATCCATGAGGACTCTGGTTGGATCCCTGGTCTTGATCAGTGGGTTAAGGATCCGGTGTTGCCATGAGCTGTGCTGTACGTCACAGATGCATCTCAGATCTGGCACTGTTGTGACTATGGTATAGGCTGGCGGCTACGGCTCCAACTCGACCCCTAGACTGGGAACTTCCATATGCCACAAGTATGGCCCTAAACAA
>PVHT020004944.1:44550477-44586131 GCA_004024745.2 Catagonus wagneri | reverse complement strand
AAACCTGTGGTTAAATCCTAGATCGGAAAAATAACTTCTTGGCCTTTAAAAAAAAAAAAGCTTCTCGGGAGTTCCTGCAGTAACACAGCAGTTTAAGGACCTGGCATTATTTCTGCGGCAGCGTGGGTTCAATCCCAAGCCAGCACAGCAGGTTAAGGATCTGGCTTTGCCACAGCTGTGGCAGAGACTGCAGCTGTGGCTCAGATTCAATCCCTGACACGGGAATTTCCATATGCCACACGTGCAGCCAAAACAAAAAACAAAAAAGAAACCCAAACAAATTCCTCTTGTGGCTCAGCAGATTAAAGATCCAGCACTGTCAATGACTACAGCGGCTCAGGTCACTGCTGTAGTGCAGGTTGGATCGCTGGTCCAGGAACTTCTGTATGCCAAGGGCACAGCAAAAAGCAAAAACAAAAACCTCTAAAGGATAAAACAGCATTATTCAGAAAACTAGGGCTAACAGAATATGAGGTCAGAATTATATTAAATTTTAAAGATATAGTAATTAGGGAGTTCCGGTCATGGCTTAGTGGTTAATGAATCCGACTAGGAACCATGAGGTTGCGGGTTTGATCCCTGGCCTCGATCAGTGGCTTAAGGACCCAGTGTTGCCTTGAGCTGTGGTGTAGGCTGCAGATGTGGCTCGGATCCCATGTTGCTGTGGCTGTGGCATAGGCCAGCGGCTGCAGCTGCAATTAGACCCCTAGCCTGGGAACCTCCATATGCCATGGGTACGGCCCTAGAATAAGGCAAAAAGGCAAAAAGACCAAAAAAAAAAATATATATATATATATAGAAATTGTATCAAGAGTGTTGAGATCATACCTCGAGAGAGACATGCAGAAAGTCTATTTCTGCAGCACACTTTCAGTGGTTCAGGGAGAAAGTGCACATACAAATGAGAGAGAAACCAAATGTGACAACGTCTTAACTGAGCCTCTACAAGAGAGCAGCACAGGTGCATGTTCACAGTCCTATTCTTTCTTTTTTTTTTTTTTTTGGTCTTTTGTCATTTTAGGGCCGCACCCGCGGCATGTGGAGGTTCCCAGGCTAGGGGTCGAATCGGAGCTGCAGCTGCCGGCCTTCATCACAGCCACAGCAATGCGGGATCTGAGCCGCGTCTGCAACTTACACCACAGCTCACAGTTACGCCAGATCCTTAACCCGCTGAGCAAGACCAGGGATCGAACCCGCAACCACATAGTTCCTAGTCGGATTCGTTAACCACTGAGCCACAGCGGGAACTCCGACACAGTCCTATTCTTTCAACTTTGCTTATAACTTTTTCTTTCTCAAAGTAAGAGTTTGGAAGAAAAAACGTAAGTGAACTATTTCAATGCAAAACCCTACAGTCAACTCTAAATTAGCCTCTGAACTAATCAGAATTATTAAGGTGAGATTATTTTGGAAGACACAGGATCACATCCACACACACAATCGAAATCTGCTGCACGCCTGTGTCTCAAGCCCCCTAAGCTCAGCGGTTCCCAGTGTGTTTGGGGTGTGAGGGGTGTGGTGGCTGAGACAGAGCAAGTTAAAACCGCACCCAAAGGGGCTCATTGAACAATGAGATAAAATTTAAATACAGAAAACCAGCATTAAGGTGGAAAGGTTTGATATGGGAGCAAGTTTTCCTTATTCTATTAGAAGTAGAAAAAATAAGCCACAGCCTCCCCTCACATACATGTACATGCACTCAGCCAGGGGACATGCTAGCCAGTAAGCCTGTAATGTTGACAGGCTAGGTAACACTTGGCTTCTTTCTCTCATGTACTTTTCGATATATAAGGCACTTATTATCACTTCCCTGAGTGCAAACTCCACGCCAATAATTATAATTAAATATTATGAACTCAGAGGGTGCTTGTAAAGTCAGTAAGAACCAAGGTAAGACAGTATGCTCTGAGTCTGCAACTTTTTTTGGCGGTGCCCACTGCATGCAGAAGTTCCCTGGGCTAGGGGTGGAACCCGTGCCACAGCGACCTGAGCCACTGCAGTGACAATGCTGGATCCTTAACCCACTGCACCACACAGGAATTCCTAACTTATCTGTAAAGCTTTATGCATGTTTACTGTCGTCAACCAACATCCTAATCACCAGCACTTCTCATTACATAACATTTTCTTCACTGACGGTGAGAAGAAAGACTTATGCAGAAAGTACTCAAATCCACAAACTGCCTACATACGACGTACACTGACTGCCTCTTCATAAAAGAAGACTCGGCACTTAGGGGACCAAAAACGATATACACTAAATGAATTTCTCCCCCATAAGTTGTGTGGCTAACGGTTTTCCTCAATTGTTTTTAAATCATACAAGCAATGAATACACACAACCTCGTCAAGTGTTGAAACAAAAGAGCGTGTATAACACCAAGAGCAAGTTCACTTCCACCCCGTTCCTCAAACCTGGTCCCCTCACCAAAGGGAACTAACTGGTGAAGAATCTGGTGCTGTTTTTCCCACCGCCTTCTGAATGCACATTTCCGTGTACACACACATGTAACACTGGGTCTGTTCACGTGCTTGACTTTCCCCAACTCCTCCTGTATGCTCGCCTGTCTTACAATCTGAACCAAGCAAGAACCAAAAGAAAGATTCAGTGGAGAGGATTTCCACCAGACTCAGAGATCGACTTTGATTTATAACCAAAATCCAGAACTAAACAACAAAAACACCTAATAGCCACACAACCATTGCAAAGAAACAAAACCTAGTGTTACGAGCGTCAATAAAAAGTAGCATTTCGTTAAGCGCCAGAACAACCTATAACCGCGTGGTTTTACGATACGCGCTCCACATGGAGCCGAACCACAAACATCGGTCACTGAAAAGCCAAGAAAGCAAAAGCGGGCTGAGGGGAGCGGAAGCGTCCTGTGGCGGGTCCGCGCACTCACCTGGGCCTCTGTAAGACGTAGGTTAGCAGGAATGTGCGCAGGGACTCGACGCTGCCTTTTTCCAGAAGGATCCACTCCCGAACCACGGCCTCCATGATGGCCGTGGCGGCCTGGAAGAGCACGTAGTCCACCTTGCTGGTTTCTGACAAGACAAGACACACCTGCTTGAGGCGGCGGCTCGGCTTCCCCTGCACGTTTTGTGTTTATTAATTTTGAACAGAACTTTCAGACAAGGAATGAGATGGTTACCTGTTCCTTTTTTATCCAGGGACCTTGCTCTAGCACCACAAAGAGGTTAGTTCCTCTCGGAAGACACCTCAGGCAGGTGGCAGCTAATCACCGATCACAATTTTCACAAACTTTCCTCACCTCTCTTCAACTGTTACTTCCAAAGCATGAAGAACTAAAAAATAACACAGCTTTAACAAAAATAAAATAAAAATATAAAGCAATCCGAAAATTTCCTAAGAGATTCTCCCCCTGTGCAAAGCAGAACTCTGCATCTCCAAAGTAGCTGACAAACCAGTCCTGGAACATTACTACTGTGACGAGCCATGCTGTCAAAATGTCTCGGTGAGTTACGTAGCCGAGCTTCCAGCAGGATGGCCCATCTCTAATAGCAAGTTCAGAAATAAGCACGATCACATTCAGGTTCTTTCTCTCAAAATGCTTTTTGAAAAAGTCACATTTGCACAGGGTGAGAAGCTCTTGTGAATTTTCTGATTGCGATACTGATCAAACTGAGTCAAATCCCAAAGCTACACTTAGAAAGACCCAGCTTTAACTAGCAAGTAAAAGCAGCTGAACTAAAAACTGAATCAGAAGGGGAAAAAATAGAAAATTAACATACTGAAGAAATATTTTACATTAATTTTCTATTTTTTCTCTTATTCACCAATACCACTACAGTTTCCAAATAGCATTATCAAAAGGGAGAAACAGTCAAAATGAAGTCAAGAAAAAATAGAAATTTTCTGAAGCTCTAAAAAATAGCCATCATGTGAAATCCATGCCAACTTGGACTTGACTCCAAGACGCCTCCTAGAGAGGAGCCCCCGGAAGCTGAAGAAATGCAGCTAGGCACAGAGTGGCACCTTCCAGAACTTGTCAGAAGAGCATGAAGATACAGTCAGGCACATCACTTTCTCTCCTTTTCAAGCTCAAATCACTTAAAAATCTTACAAGTGATCCTGACACAAGTGCCTATAAAAAGGGTGGGAGAAAAGGTATGCCTGCATAAACCCAATCACACTAGACTCCTTCCTGCACAGGAGTTCTGAACATATCAAAACTACTGAGAGGAACTGCTCTGGACCTTTTATTTTTTAAGTTTGATCAGTCCATGCTATCTTAACATGAATTCTAATTGATATGGAAAAACTTATTAAGAGACCTTAAAATATAATGAATAAACAAAGCAATAGCTTCTAAAAATGTAAACCTATTATAAAATAGGTGTTTAAAGTTCCAGGAGTGGGGGTGGAAGGTTTTATTCAAAGAGGACTTGAAACAGAACTCAGCTCTACCTTTTTAGCTCACTAAGGAGAAATAATGGTCCTGCTACATAAAGGTAATTGAAATAATCTCTAGTAGAAAGCTCTTCTTGAAAGAAAATGATGGTTGTTTGCCCACCTGTACTTGCTACTGCAAAACATAAAAAATTTAAGGACGTGAAATCCTTAACTATGGATTTTAACAAAGAAGCAGCATCTTAGGGACTTGCAGAATTTTAAAAATATAACGCTTTAGACCATGTAATCCAATTCTTGCATTTTACAGTGGAAGAGATCGGTGCACCCAGAGACTGGGAGAGGAGGCTGCGCCGGCCTGGCGGGCGGGGTCCTCTGGACGATGCAGGCCCGCCCTAAACGCAGGTGCCAAGGGGACAAGGCCCGGCAGACAGTCCTGCTTCTCGGAAGCAATGAAACATGCTTTGTCGAACCTCCGGTGCTATCGGCTGAGGCTCTTCTGTCCCCCAGGCCCTTTTTACCCGGTTCGGTATGGAGACAGTCAAGGAAGGTAAATGGCATTCAGAGGTTCTCCCGTGAGCTCTCCTCCTTGGAGACCTCTGCCGGCATCAAATGAGGATCTCTGCACGACTGTCCCAGGAGGGGCTGCCTCTAAGAACCAAGGAATGTGGGAGGAAGAACACCAAATTCCCAATTTAAAAGAGGGAGTTTTCCTAACCTAATCAATTGTGACTCCTCATAAAACTGCCCCTGGTCTTCCCAGGGTGCACTTCCAGGTGGCTGAGAAGTGCGGGAGCCGCCAGCAGGGGCTCTAGAAGCCGCCAGCAGCTCAGGGGCCTCATCCACACTCTCTGCACCCCTCAGGGTCCTAGGGAAGAGCTCAGCTCATCTGGGACGTCCGACACTCCTGGGGACACTCTTCCACCACCCAGGTCCCTGTGGAGACCACCAACCAGCTTAAGCCGCCTTAGCAGGAAGCCCGCGCTTCCCACCGCACTAACTCTAATAATAATACGTAAAGAAACCACTGGCATCTTGGCCACCACCTGAAGCCAGACAGAGCCCCGAAGACCAGAGGCAAAGCCAAGTGAAGGGCCAGGAGGGAGGCGCTGCGTTCTGGTGTCGGTGACCGCACTCAGCTCTCCGGCCTTGGGCTTCCTAAGCAGAGGCAACGCAAGCTGCAAAGTGACACACATGCACCCAACAGCAGTGAGTCTCGGACCCACTGTTCTGTCTCGACTGCTTCTGAGACAAGAAACAAAAGCAATCCATTTCTCCCTGAGAGAGGGCAAAAGCAAGCTGCAAAGTTAGCTCCAAAAGTGCTGAACGCCCCTCAAGGTTGGGGGCATTTCTTTACCAAGAGCAGCACTCACCGGGTTTTTGAAGGAACACCTGGCCTTAGGAAACTAGTAAACTCCTAAGCACCAAGGACTTCCGAGGGGAAGAAGTCTGAGGGTGCTCTCCGGACAAAATGCACAAGCATGCAACATGCACGCGCACGCACACACACACACACACACACACACGGCAAGGAAACAAAAACTACAAGGAAAACAAAAGGATAAGAAGAGAAAGAAATGGGGAAAACTGAGAAACATAATAAAACTGAAGTTACAAGTGGGAAGGAAGAATTTTAAGAGGCCAGAAAAGGGAAGCATCCAAGAGCAAGTCTCCCTTTCATTAGAACATATTACCCAGATGTTCTAGAAACACGACCTATTATCCCTAAATAAGAATGTGAAAATTCTGAACTGCGATCTACTGCCACGTGCATGAGAAGTCTTCTTAGAGGAATTAACCCTTCTGTGCTGGTGGCAACTGAGTAAGGAGTTAAGATCTTCTGTGAAGTTCAGATGTAGACATTAATGAAACACAGGGCTTGGCAGTACATTAATGATTACGCTTGTAATACATGCACCCAACCTTTGAAATAGTTAATGTCTCAGAATCCAAAATGCTTTCAACATGGCTAGAATGAGCAACACTGGTTCTTTAGAAATTTTTATCAGAAACACACAAGTATTCCAAAACAAGCTCAAATCGTAACAAAGCAATAGTTCTTCATAAAATATGCGTACTCTAAAAAGGAAAAGAGAGGTATAAACAAATACACTCTAATAACATACTTATCACTCAGATCAAGTATTTCCCAGCAAGTACAGGACACCTCAATCACATGAGAAGTCAGATGAAACACTGCTGGGACCCTGTTAATGCAGCTACAGAACGAGCCAGGCAAGCCGGACTCAGATCAAGCGAGGTTTTCTAAATCTGTTAATGCCAAAAAAGTTCAGGGCAGTGAGGACGAAGCCTCCCTTAAAATCTTAAGACTGATGTTTTGTTTTGCTGCTTTTAATTTAACATTGACTTAAATATTCCCTACAGGTATAACATAACTTTTCTCAGTGCCAGAACCAGATTCCACCAAGTATAAACTATTCAAAAAAAGAAAAAAGAAAAAAAATTTCAAAACTGCCTCATTTAGAATTAAAGTTTATTAAAACTATTTCTCCCATCAAAGTACTAACCAGGCCCGACCCACTTAGCTTCCGAGATCAGACAAGATCGGGCGCGTTCAGGGCGGTATGGCTGAGCTATTTCTCTAATGGTAAGAACTAACCCTAAATGAGCTCTGTGCAGAAAGAACAAAAGGCCAAATGAAATGAGGTAAAGGGGTCACGACACTGACCTTCTTGTTCCCAGAGTGCTTTCACATGTTACTACGTCTGCACCTCACCAGCACTCAAGGTAACCCAGTCCATTCAAGGAAAACGGTATCATTATGCCCATTTTGGATGAGAGGTACGGTGACTTCAAGCCGCCACAGGGCAGCAGGCACCACTGGTGCCAGGGCCGCACGGTGGGTCCCCACAGCCAGCCATGCCCGTCCAGCTCAGCCCCACCACCCTCCCACAGCCCTGGGCGGGAAGCGCTCAGGACAAAGAACTGGAATTGCAGGCTATTTCAATCTGGAAACCAGAGTCCTGGGGGCTAATGGATTAGTCTTCCTAAAAGCACAAGAATGAAAGGTCAGATGTTTTAGTCCCTGACACTCAACAAACCAATTTGTGCACATGGATAACTCAAATAGCCTTCCTCTCAGAGCCTTCCCTATGGGTTACAATACGTGGCTCCATTTAAGAAAGCAGCCAACAACAATCAGGTTATAAAACAGCAATAACCAATGAAATCTCTTCCCATCCCTTTCTCTTTTTTTTTGCTACACCTGCGGCACAGGGAAGTTCCTAAGGCCAGGGATCAAAACCGAGCCACACAATGATAATGCTGAGTCCTTAACCACTAGGCCACCAGGGAACTCTTCTCTCACTATTACTAAAAAATATCTAAATGGCAGAGAAAATGCCATTTTTAAGTAAGTTATAATTCTTTAATTATTTTTAAAGGAAAGAGATCATTCAATACATGTCAGATATAAGGCACTCAAAAAACATTTTTTACAAGAGTAAAAACCAATGTTTCATTCAGAAATACAATGAATAACTTACACAGAACTGACTAATATTTGCTAAGTGTGTTAAGTACAAACCATATGGTTTTAAATAAAAATGAAAAACTAAAATCACTTGGAGAACCCCTACCCCCAAAAAATCTTAATTTTAAAAAGCTGGGATATATTACAGTACACGTCCTACAAGTGATATCACACTTGAAAACAAAAGAAAAACATCAGTTTTTCCTCCCACCATTAACAGCCTTCACATTATGGAAATAATAGAACACATCTTGAATGTTGTATCTAGGGAAGAAAAATTCAAAGGAAAAACAGTTTTCTGTCTGGCTTTATGGAACACCTTTAAAGCCACTTCCATGTAATGATAATTAATGGAAAGTTACAACTGTACAAACCTGCTTATTTTAAAATGAATTTAAAATATCTAACGTTCAAAATAGAAAAACCAGATGTTTTTAAAGTAAATACTTACCCAAAATATGCTTGCAAACTGCAAATGGCGACTTTGATTTCCTAAATGATAAGAATATGTGCTCAGCATGCTGGCGCTGCTCAGTACTAACCATGGAAGGTGGTGCCTTGAGAGTTAAAAACACAAACAGACAGAGCACATTTGTTTAATAAGAAAGCTTGAGTAACAGCAATATCCTTTTACCCACAACACTCTCAGGGGGCAATGGGCAGACAAAGTCTTGCTTAATTTTTTTTTTTTTTAGGAACAACAGCACAAAACTTCTTGGTAAATATTTAAAATCTGGGAAAAGGAAGGAATCCCTGGAAAGGTTTGAATCAGAATCCTTTCAAGTCGCCTACATTTTAGAAAGACACTTATTTAACTTCTGCCTTTTTTTGTTGTTGTTGTTTTCTTTTTAGAGCTGCACCTGCGGCATATGGAGGTTCCCAGGCTAGGGGTCTAATAGAGCTGTAGCCGCTGGCCTACACCACAGCCACAGCAACACGGGATCCGAGCCGCGTCTGTGACCCACACCACAGCTCACGGCAATGCCGGATCCTTAACCCACTGAGGCCAGGGATCAAACCCACAACCTTATGGATACTAGTTGGGTTCGTTAACCACTCAGCCACGACAGGAACTTCAATTTCTGCCATTTTTTTAAAAACATATCTAAGTTATTGCCTTTTATTCCAAAATGTACCACTCCATCTAAATTGACCAAGTTCAATTAATTTCTCAATTGTCCATGTTAGAGGAACTGAATCCAAAGTTACTAAAAACTGATTTCTAAAAACAATCCTTTAAGACAGAAATATTATCAAATAATTGTACTTCAAGTTTTCTAAAATCATTAAACCAGAAAAATTAGTAAGAGTAAAATTTGGAGTTTACAAATTCCTTTTTGAAAATAAATAAACCAGTCAGAAAAGCCAGACTTCTCTCAACAAAAAACAGCTTCTAAAAGTGTGCTTTTTAAATTCCATTTTGTTCTAACAAAAGACAATACTCTTCTGAACCAAGTCTACCTACTAATATACACTGCTGTCATGGTTTGGTTATCTGCGTACTTTGGGCCCCATCTGAAGAGGAGAGACTGCCTACACAGCACACACAGCAAAAGAGCGGGTTCCTCAATTTGGGGAGAGAAGATGAGGACAGGCGGCGAGAAAATAAGCCTTTGTTATTATAACCATTGTAAACTGCAGGAATCATCAGTTGAACTGTATTCAAAGAATCCAAGAATGAAAAACATGTTGCAACTAAGCATATATTATATTAAATCAATACTCACTATTTAACTGTATCAATTATGCAACACAAGTTACTCTCTTTCCCGTTCAAACAGTGGGGCGGGGAGGAGCATGTCCAAGAGAAATTAACTTTGATTCTCTGGCCTAAAGGAGTCCTTACACTTAGCTAAAGCCAGCTCAGACTACTCTGCCTAATGATACAGCACCCTCTACAGCTCTCTAGATAAAAATGAAGATAGTCCCATTAAAGAATTGCGTGAAGTGGATAAGCAACAAGGATAAACTGTACAGCACATAGAATTAGAGCCATTATCTTATGACAAACTATAATGGAGTATAATCTGCAAAAGTACTGACTCACGGTGCTGGGCAAATGAAACTAATATTGTAAATCAACCATAATATGATTTTTAAAAAAGAACTGTTAAATTCTTCAATACTCTTTTTTTTTTCAGCTATACCCATGGCATGCGACAGTCCCTGGCCAGGGACTGAACCTGGGCCACAGCAGTGACAACACCGGATCCTTATTAACCCACTGAACCACAAGGAAACTCCTTTTAACACTTTTTTTTTGTCTTTTGTCATTTTAGGGCCGCACCTACGGCATGTGGAGGTTCCCAGGCTAGGGGTCTAACAGGAGCTGTAGCCACCAGCCTACGCCACAGTCACAGCAACACGGGATCAGAGCCGCGTCTGCAACCTACACCACAGCTCACAGCAACGCCGGATCATTAACCCACTGAGCAAGGCCAGGGATCGAACCCGCAACCTCATGGTTCCTAGTCAAATTTGTTAACCACTGAGCCACGACAGGAACTAACACTTTTTTTAAAAAAAAGATTTTATTAAACAGCTAACTATGCTGAATATAAGTATTTTTATCCCTGCATTTGCAAATTCTTCATTCTATTTTCCCTAATTCCAACGTGTTTTGTTTTTACAAACCTTTTCATCATTACTATCTGTTGACTGCACCCTAGACACACAGCACACCAAACACTATACCACTTGCTGTACTGTTATGAATACACATCCACTATGGGAATTTCTGAATTATACATTCTTTCATCACCTTTGAAAAAGCACTATCACGCATAATTTTGCATAATTAACATACTAGTTATTCTACAAACAGCAACAGTTCCTGAGCAACTAGAGATTTTCACACCAAATGAGGTAAGTCAGAAAGACAAACATCATATGACATCACTTATATGTGGAATCTGAAATATGGCACAGACGAACCTGTCTACAAAACAGACGTGGAGAACAGACTTGGGGTTGCCAAGGGAGAGGGGGAGGGAGTGGGATGGACTGGGAGTTTGGGGTTAACAGATCAAACTCTTACATTTAGAATGGATAAATTAAGAGTAGGCGTAAAATGGATAAATGTAAGAGTAAAAGTAGGCGTTCCTGTCCTGGCTCAGTGGTTAATGAATCCGACTAGGAACCAGAAGGTTGTAGGTTCAATCCCTGGCCTCGCCCAGTGGGTTGGGGATCCGGCATTGCCACGAGCTGAGGTGTAGGCTGCAGATGCGGCTTGGATCCTGTGTTGCTGTGGCTGTGGTGTAGGCCAGCGGCTGCAGCTCTGATTGGACCCCTAGCCTGGGAACCTCCATATGCCGTGGGTACGGCGTTAGTATATTCAAGAAGACAAAAAACAAAAAAGCATGGATAAGCAATGAGATCCCGCTGTACAGCACAGGGAACTATACTGAGTCTCCTGAGATAGACCATGATGGGAAATAATAAAAAACAGAATGAAAACAATGTATATATATTCTTTTATATATATATATATATATTCTTTTATATATATATATTTATATATATATATATATATATGACTAAGACATTCTCTGTACAGCATAAACTAGCACATTGTAAACCAACTATACTTTAATAAAAAAAATTAAAATTTAAAAAGTTCCCAAAGCTAATGATTTCTGGATACTCTGATATTCACACTTAATAAGACACAGGTCTCATGTAATTTTAATATATAGTTTTAATATAAAAAGTGGCATTCCATTTATAAAACTCCAGATTTCATAAATAATATAGTATGATCTAACAGTTTATGTTAATCACCTGGCTGAACATTATCCCACAAACAATAAAATCATCGGAGTTCCCGTCATGACTCAGGGGAAACGAATCTCACCAATATCCATGATGACGCAGGTTCAATTCCTGGCCCCATTCAGTGGGTTAAGAATCCGATGTTACTGGTCGCGTACATGGCTCAAACTGCTGTGGCTGTGGCATAGGCCAGCAGCTGTAGCTCTGATTCAACCCCTAGCATGGGAACCTCCATATGCCGCGGGCGCAGGCCTAAAAAGACAAAATAATAATAATAATCAGTCAAGGAGTTCCCGTCGCGGCTCAGCAAAAATGAATCTGACTAGTATCCATGAGGACACAGGTTCAATCCCTGGCCTCGCTCAGTGGGTTAAGGATCCGGCATTGGTGTGAGCTGTGGTGTGGGTTGCAGACCAGCTTGGATCTGGCATTGCTGTGGCTGTGGCATAGGCTAGCAGCTACAGTGCTGATCTGACCCTAGCCCAGGAACCTCCATATGCTACAGCTGTGGCCCTAAGAAGACACCCCCCCCCAAAAAAAAAATATCGGTCAATACATTAAATGGCAATATGGTATTCACTTTTCTTTCTCAAAACTAAAAAACTCTTTCTTCCTGAAAACAGTTTCCCAGAAGCAAGTTATCAGAAAGTCCACAGAGTTCTCGCTATGGCTCAGCAGGTTAAGAACCTGACATAGTGTCCATGAAGATATGGGTTCAATCCCTGGCCTTGCTCAGTGAGTCAGGGGTCCAGCATACCCATGAGCTGTGGTGTAGATCACAGACGTGGTTTGGATCTGGCGTTGCTGTGGCGTAGGCCGGCAGCTGTAGTTCTGATTCAGTCCCTAGCCTGGGAGCTTCCATATGTCATGTGCGCAGCCCTAAAAAAGCCAAGAAAAACAAAGACCCAATCAAAAAGTGAGCAGAAGACCTAAATAGACATTCTCCAAAGAAATGTGGCTAACAGCCACATTAAAAAAAAAAAAAAGCTGATCTTCACTAATTATTAGAGAAATGCAAGTCAAAACCACCATGAGGCACTACCTCACACCAGTCAGAATGACCATCAGCAAAAAATCTACAAATAATAAATGCTGGAGAGGGTGTGGAGAAAAAGGAACCTTCATAAACTGTTCATGTGCATGTAAAATGGTGTAGCCACTATGGAAAACAGTACAGAGAGTCCTCAAAAAAACTCCAAGTAGAGTAACTATATGATCCAGCAATTTCACTCCTGGGCATCTCTCCACAGAAAGCTGTAATTTGAAACGACATGCATCCCAATGTTCACTGCAGCACTATTCCTAACGGGCAAGACAGGGAAGCAACCTAAGTGTCCATCAGTAGATAAACGGATAAAGATGATGTGGTACATGCATGCAATGGAATTCTACTCAGCCATAAAAAAAGAATGAAGTAATGCTATTTGCAGCAACACAGATGGACTTAGAGATTACCACACTGAATGAAGTAAGTTAGACAAAGACAAATGTCATATGATATCACTTATTACAACACAAATGAACATATCTACAAAACAGAACAGACTCAGACATAGAGAACAGACTTGTGGTTACCAAAGGGGGATGGGGGAGGGATAAATAAGTTTGGGATTAACAGATATACACTACTTAAATAAAACAGATAAACAAGGTCCTACTGCATAGCACAGGGAACTATATTCAATGTCTTGTAATTATAATGGGAAAGAATCTGAAAAAGAACACAGATGCAGATGTGTACCTATGTGCAAATAAGTCACTTTGCTCTATATCTGAAATGAACACAACACTGTTAACGAACTACACCTCAATTAAATTAACTGGAGGAGTTCCCTGAAGGCGCAACAGGTTGAGGATCTGGAGTCGTCACTACTCGGTTACTTGCTGTAGCTCAAGTCACTGCTGCCCGGATCTTTCACATGCTACAAGTGCAGCAAAAAATAAATAAAGAAATAACGAATTAAATAAAAATTCACACATGAGAGGTGGACTCAAATGACTCAGGGGAGCTGGCTGTAAGAGGAGGTAGCAGCAGAGAACAGAGCCAGTAGGAGAGGAAACAGCAGGGAACCAAATCCCATTATCTTCAAGAAAATAAAGGCAAGGACGTGGGGAAACCAAGAGGTATTTCTAAAAGGAGCACACAAACCAAAGACAGAAACTCAAAAACTCCTGGCTCCATACTATACTAGTGTTCCTGGTCCCAGGCCTGACCAGTCCACTGGTCCAGCCAGCCAGCCGCCCTCAATCTCCAACTCCTGAAAATACACCACTAGTGTCAGAACCAGGGCCTTCCAAAGTGGGATCTCTGAGGTTGATCACTGATGAAGAATTAAATGATGTATTCACTATCAGTTTTTAGTAGATGGGGGTGGGGTGTCTTGAGAGAACCAAAGCGCTCAAGTTACTTCTATTCCAAAAGTATTTAACCAAGGATTGACTGTATTCTGAACACCACTCCAGAAGCTAGAGATATGAAAGCGAGGAAAGCAGTCTGTGCCTTCATGTGTGCAGTTCTGAGTCTGCAAGGAATATTAACCAAAGCCATACAAATAATTATGACAATTTATAAATTCTGCCTCTTTCAACTGCATTCTGGCCTCTTCCTCCACCATATTCAACCTTTCCTCAAAAACTGAGCAACTGGAGTTCCCATCACAGCTCAGCAAAACGAATCCCACTAGTATCCACGAGGATGTAGGTTTGATCCCTGGCCTCGCTCAGTGGGTTAAGGATCCGGCGTTGCCCTGAGCTGTGGTGTAGGTTGCAGACACGGCTCAGATCGGGCATTGCTGTGGCTGTGGTGTAGGCCGGCAGGTGTACGTCTGATTTGACCCCTAGTCTGGGAAGCTCCTTATGCCGCAGGTGCAGCCCTAAAAAGAAAAAAAAAAAAAAAGCGGGGGGGATCCCTACTGTCAAACCCTATGAGGCCCTTAGACTTCCTTTCCCTGGTGAGCTATAATGACAAACGTCGGTCACTGCCAACAACAATGGTGCCACATAGCCACCATGCAGAATATGCAAAATGGTATAACACAGGTTCTCTCTGTGGCTCCCTACACCTGCTCCCCCAACAGCTCCTGCAGAAACTCTCTCAACTTGCCCCTCGAGTGCATCTCTGCCAGGCTCTTAACCACACGGGATGGAATAAAAAGGGGAAAGATAAAGATTCTGGAGACAGGCTGATGGTTTTACAATGACGTGAAAGTAAAAAAAAAAAAAAAAAAACAGTTAAGTTTGTGGGGTATATTTTACCACAATTTTTTTTAAATATAAGGAAGATAACACAATAGAACTTTTTCTTTTTTTTTTTTTGCTTTTTTGGGGCGCACCTGCGGCATATGGAAGTTCCCAGGCTAGGGGTCTAATCGGAGCTGTAGCCGCCAGCCTACACCATGGCCACAGCAATGCGGGATCCGAGCCACATCTGCAACCTACACCACAGCTCACAGCACCGGATCCTTAACCCAGTGAGTGGAGAGAGGCCAGGGATCAAACCTGCAATCTTATGGTTCCTAGTTAGATTCGTTTCTGCTGTGCCAAAACAGGAACTCCCCAACAAAACAGAACTTTTTCTGCCATAGCTCAGCAGAAACGAATCTGACTAGTATCCACAAGGACGCAGGTTTGGTCCCCTGGCCTCACTCAGTGGGTTAGGAACCTGGCGTTGCAGTGAGCTGTGGTGGAGGTCGAGGACACAGCTCAGATCCAGCCTTGCTGTGGCTGGTGCAGGCTGGTGGCTGCAACTCCAAATCAACCCCTAGCCTGGGAACCTCCATACGCCACGGGTGTGCCCTAAAAACCAAAAAAAAAAAAAAAAAAAAAAAAAAGACACAACAGAAACTTAAATATCCGTAAGCATGTACCTTGTTCTGATGGCAGTTACAAAGGTGTGCGTGTGTGCACACACACAAGTGCCCAAACTCATCAAAATGAACACCCAAAACCTGTAAACTTTACTGTATGTTAATATGCCCCAATAAAAAGCTGTTAAAAACTCAATGGGACAGGAGTTCCCGTCGTGGGGCAGCGGTTAACGAATCCGACTAGGAACCAGGAGGTTGCGGGTTTGATCCCCAGCCTTGCTCACTGGGTTAACGATCCAGCATTGCCACGAGCTGTGGTGTAGGTTGCAGACGCGGCTCGGATCCTGCATTGCTGCGGCTACAGCTCCGATTAGACCCCTAGCCTGGGAACCTCCACATGACCCGGGTGCGGCCCTAAAATGACAAAAGGCAGAAAAAAAAAAAAAAACCTCAATGGGACAGATTAAAAAGCAGACTAGATATACTGAGAACAAAACAGATATGAAAAACTACTGGAGCTCTCCCGCTGTGCAGCACAGTGGGATCAGCGCATCTCTGCAGCGCTGAGACGCACTGGGTGAAGGAGGCGGCGCTGCCACAGGTGCGGTATCAACTCCAGTTGAGTTCTGATCACTGGTCCCAGGAACTCCATACGTCACGGGGCAACCGAAACAAGAAAAATCACTGAGAATGCAGTAAAAACTCCTACCAAAGTGAGTATAGAGGAAACATATCTCAACATACCAAAGCTAGGACAAACCAGCAGCCAATAAAACACTCAACAGAAAAAAGGTGAAACCTTTCCACTAAAATCTGGGACAAGACAAGGATGCATACTCTCACCACTTTCATTCAACATAGTATTAGAATGGGGAAAACCAGACAGCTGCATGGAAAAGACACATGCACACAACATACACAAAAATAAACTCAAAATGGATTAAAGACCTAAATATAAGACCAGATACTATAAAATTCTTAGAGGAAAACATAGGCCGAATATCTCTGACATAAACAACAGCAATATCTTCTCAGACCCACCTTCTAGATTAATGACAATGAAAACAAAAAATAAACCAATGAAACCTAATTAAACTTAAAAAGTTTTTACACAGCAAGGGAAACCCTAAACAAAACAAAAAGACAACTCAAGGAATGGGAGAAAGTATTGGCAAATGAAGTGACAGACATTGGATTGGTCTCCAAAATATAAAGGCCTCCTATAGCTCAACACCAAAAAAACAAACGACCCCATCAAAAAATGGGCAGAAGATCTAAACAGACAATACTCCAAAGAAGACATACAGATGGCCAAAAAACACATGAAAAGATGTTCAACATCACTCGTTATTAGGGAAATGCAAATCGAAACTACTATGAGGTGGAGTTCCCATTGTGGTGCAGCAGAAACAAATGGTATCTATGAGGACGCAGATTTCATTCCTGGCCTTGCTTCAAGGGGTTAAAGATCCAGTGTTGACGTCAGCTGTGGTGTAGGCCAACATCTATAGCTCTGATTCAAAGCCCCTAGCCTGGAAACTTCCATATGCCACAGGTGTGGCCCTAAAAGGGCAAAAATAATAATAATAATAATTAAACTACTATGAGGTACCACCTTACACCAGCCAGAATGGCCATCATCGAAAAGTCTATAAACAGGAGTTTCCATCGTGGCGCAGTGGAAACTAGGAACCATGAGGTTGCAGGTGTGATCCCTGGCCTCACTCAGTGGGTTAAGGATCCGGCGTTGCTGTGAGCTGTGGTGTAGGTTGCAGACGCGGCTCGGATCTGGCGTTGCTGTGGCTCTGGCGTAGGCCAGCACCTACAGCTCCGATTTGACCCCTAGCCTGGGAACCTCCATATGCTGCGGGTGCGGCCCTAAAAAGACAAAAAAAAAAGTCTATTAACAACAAATGCTGGAAAGGGCGTGGAGAAAAGAGAACCTCTTACACCGTTGGTGGGAATGTAAATTGATGCAACCACTGTGGAAAACAGTATGGAGATTCCTCAGAAAACTGAAAATATTGGTTGATCCAGCAATCCCACTCCTGGGCATCTATCCAGAGAAAACCATGACTCGAAAAAACACATGTACTCCAATGTTCACTGCAGCACTCTACACAATAGTCAATACATGAAAGCAACCTAAATGTCCACTCACAGAGGAGTAGATAAATTCGCTGTGGTACATATACACAGTGGAATATTACTCAGCCATAAAAAGAAATGAAATAATGGCATTTGCAGCAACACGGATGGACCTAGAAATTATCATGCTAAGTGAAGTTAGACAGTGAGATACCAGTGTCATATGCTATCACTTACATGTGGAATCTAAAAAAATGAAACAATGAACTTCTTTGCAGAACCTATACTGACTCACAGACTTTGAAAAATGTATGGTTTCCAAAGGAGACCAGTTGGGGAGGTGTGGGATGGGCTGGGAGTTTGGGATGGAAATGCTATAAACCTGGGTTGTGATGATCATTGTACAACGATAAATGCAGTAAAGGTTGCTGTGGCTGTGGCATAGGCCGGTGGCTACAGCTCCAATTCAGCCCCTAGACTGGGAACCTCCACATGCTGCGAGTGCGACCCTAAAAAGACAAAAAAAAAAAATGTCTGTGTGCTCTTACTGTGCTTAGAGATCTTCAATACGGGTACCAACGAAAAGGGACCTCTGAAGAGGGGATGGAAGCCTAGGACCCTTTACCTTCCCCATGCAGCTTCTGTACCTTACTATTTTTCTTAATCAGGGATAATAATTACAGAGTATCATTGATACAAAAAAACACTCTATCATATATACTGTAAAAGCAAAGGAAGTAAGACCATCCTACATTCAAACTGAGCATGGCCGCTCAGGGAGCAGGACTGGGTGGACGAGGAGAAAGGAGGGCGACAGGGGACTCACACTGTCAGGTCTGCAGACGTAACCGGCCGCATGCAAAGACCCTCACTGCTGAGCGTTAGCGCAGAAACGGGGCCCACTCTGCTGACTCCGCTATGTATTTAACATCCTCTCAAAACTGAATGGCTAGGTATCTAAAGCAAAAGCCAACAACCGGAATCTTTTCAGAAAGGAAAATTTTAAAACCTATTTAGACAATGTCCCATCTGCACAATGTTTTCAGAAAAGGTAACGTTCTTCTTCATTCCAGTTTGTTCACCTTCAAATTTACTTTCTAGCAAACGTAATCTTCCTGTCTTGAAGCAGTACCTACAAGCACCCACAGAAGATTCCCTACTACCACTTGGCGCAGTGGGGAGTGGGGTTTGTGTCAAGTCTTTACATTGAGATGTGTGTCTATAAAATCCATAAACATCTTCTTTACTGTAAAGGTCTAATATATACCACTTTATTAGCAGCTAACCCAAACACCTAAACAGGATTGAATATAGGTGTTCACAGTGAAGGAACTGCAACATCCAATAACACACTTTGAAATTTCCCATCAAGCAAAACAGAGACAGACTCATGGACACAAAGAACAGACTTGTAGTTGCCAAGGGTTAAGGGGGAGAGAGCGGGATGGGCTGGGAGTTTGCGCTTAGGTGCTGTTTTCTTTTGTTTTTGGCCGCCCCAGAGCATACAGAGTTTGCAGGCCAGGAATCAGATCTAAGCCACTATTGTAGCTTATGCCATAGCTGCGGCAACACCAGATCCTTAATCCACTGTGCCGGGTAGGGGATCGAACCTGCATCCCAGCACTCCAGAGACTCCACGGATCCCACTGAACCACAGTGGAAACTCTGGAGTTTGGGGTTAGTAGATACAAACCATTACATTTAGAATGGATAAGCAATGAGGTCCTGCTGTATAGCACAGGGAACTATATCCAGCCTCCTAGGATAGACTATGATGGACGATAAGAAAAAAAAGTGTGTGTGTGTATGTATATATATATATACATATATGCACACACATACACATATATATATAATATACATATGACTGGGTCACTTTGACGTACAGCAGAAACTGGCACAATATAAATCAACTATACTTCAATTAAAAAAATTTTTTTTTGTCTTTTTTTTTTTTACAGCTGCGTCTGCTGCATATGGAGGTTCCCAGGCAAGGGGTCTAACTGGAGCTGTAGCCACTGGCCTACACCACAACCACAGCAACACCAGATCCAAAACACATCTGCAACCCACACCACAGCTCACGGCAACACCAGATCCTCAACCCACTGAGCAAGGCCAGGGATCGATTCCGCATCCTCATGGACACTAGTCAGATACTTTATAACCACTGAGCCATGACAGGAACTCCAATAAAGAATTGTAAAAAAGAAACCTGTGATCACACACTAAGATGTAACATGCATGGTATTATAATACGCTGACTTACAGAAGCAACATAGTTGAGTAGACATTTTAAAAGCTCTGAAACAAGAGTCTGGTGATCTGGGTTCTGGATAATTCTTAACACTGACCTGTTCTGTGACCTACCTTTGGCAAGTCACTTCTACCTCTTTGAACCTCAGTCTCCCCATCTGTAGAAAGGACAGGAGATCACTCAGACAAGACTCTTATTTTTCAGGGTTTCCATTCCCTAAGAGAAGCTGATAAAAGCTACAGACCCTATTACCAAAAATGTATGTTTGGGGAGTTCTCCAGCGGTGAGTAGGTTGTCACTCCAACAGCTCAAGTCCCTACCATGGCACAGGTTGGACCCACGGCCTGGGAACTTCCACATGCCACAGGCACGGGGGGGAAAAAAAGGGAAAAAAATATATATATACATACACAAATACATGTATGTATGTTTGCACTCAAAATTGACATATGATTTCCTTCAGATATTCACCGTGAACTCCCGTCTTCTCTATACTAGATTTCCTGAGGGAGTTCTTGCTGTGGCTCAGTGGGTTAAGAATCTTGGGTTGCCACAACTGTGGTGTAGGTGGCAACTCAACACAGCTTCAATCTCTGGCCGGAGAACATCCACATGCCACAGACGTGGCCAAAAAAAATAGTCAATATTTCGAGATTGTTATACACACTAAAACCTACAATGATTTTCTTGAAAGAACTATATGGACCACCAAGTGGAAAAATGAAGCAAAAGTAATTGTGAAAGGTATCACTAATTACTTTGAGTCCCAAAATATATTAACAGCTAAAATACATAGCAATTTTATACAAACATGATTTCTTCAAAAGGATATCAGATCCAGACAGATAAATGCTAAGATGACCCATTCTCTTCTTCTTAATCTTCTAATGCTAAGTAATTGAAGGAGATTTAACAATCTTAACTATCCCCAAATGAATTAATCTACCTGCTTTCTAGTCCCAATACCCTGTAGGTTAAGAACCGCAGACTGGTAACAGACCTGAGTTGAAAATGTGGGTAAATTACTTAGCATCTACATGCTTCAGTCCCCTAGTCTATAAAATGAAAATGAAAGTACTAGCTCACACTTACTGAGGATTAAATACAGTAATACAAGTCAAGTGCATGGCCCCACACATGATAAGCACTCGAGAGTGAGCTATTATTATTAATTATAATAAAATGGAATGGAGCTTTCAATAATCCAGTAATTGTCACTCTTCCACATTTCTGGTACACATTTTTGAATAGTAAGTGGACATTTTTAAAAAGGAACATCCCTTTTTTTTTTTTAGGGCCACACCCCCAGCATATGGAGGTTCCCAGGCTAGGGGTCTAATCGGAGCTACAGCTGCCGGTCTACACCACAGCCACAGCAACGCGGGATCCAAGCCACGTCTGCAAGCTACACCACAGCTCACAGCAATGCCAGATCCTTAAACCACTAAGCAAGGCTAGGGATCAAACCTGCAACCTCACGGATCCTAGTCGCATTCGTTTGCACTGAGCCACGATGGGAACTCTGGAACATCCTATTTTTAATAACTTTTTTAATACTCTTCTCTGCAACGATTAAAAAGTATGTAAATGGATGGGCATTCCCATTGTGGCTCAGTGGGTTAGGAATCCGACTAGTATCCATGAGGATGCGAGTTCAATCTCCGGACTCAATCAGGAGGTTAAAGGATTCGGCGTTACTGAGAGCTGAGGTGTATGTCACAGACGTGGCTCGGATTTGGCCCTGCTATGGCTGTAGCGTAGGCCAGCAGCTGCAGCTCCGATTTGGCCGCTAGCCTGACAACTTCCACAGGCCACGGGTGCAGCCCTAAAAAGAAAAAAAAACAAGGGAGAAAAATAAAGTACATAAATGGGTATCTATATAACACCTATGAGAGGTGGTGAGATGGAGTAGAAAGGGACCTGGGTTTAGAGCTAGACAGATCTGAATCCTAGACCTAAATCAGCCACTTAAACCCTCATCCTTGTGAACCAGGGCAAGGATTAACAAAGTACATAAAGCATTTAACACAGTATCTAGCATGTAGTAGAATTCTTCTTGGCCACTCCCTTACAGGTGAAAAACTAGCTTTACCAGAGAAGAGAAAAAGTACTGGCAAGCACAAATACTAATCAACACTCAGGACAATGATGATGGTCGCTTATTTTATCTTATCAATATAAGAACTAAAGCAGTAATTTTTTGGGTCAAAGCCTCCTGCCAAAGCCTAAAGAAAATGGGGCCTTTAGCTCCTGGAAACTTTTCAGTTACTTTAGGAAATGGCATAGGGCAGAAATTTTAAAAACTCATATTAAGGTGGAGAGTGGCTAATTTTTTCTGGACTCAAGTTCCAAGAATCTGAAAATGTTATCTAGTCAGGTTTGTGACAAAATGATTTACTTGGCTCATAATGCAGCAAGTAAATCCTGCTTTTGATTAGACTTCTCAGTTTTATGAGCTATCTGGTGTTGTGGGTGAAAACAAAACTTGATAAAAGGAACTACAAACTATGCTGGATTTAGTTCAGATCTTTTTAGATGTGATGCTTGAACACAAACACGAAACCAAAAGGAAAAAAAAAGGCACAAAAAGGTAAGGAAGCCAGCTGCATTCAATTCTTAGAAACGCTGATATCAATTCAAGTAATCAAATAAGCCTCTAACTTCCAACAAAAATCTACACACACGGAAATCGTAATTTACAAAAACAGAACTGGCCCAGCAAATACACAGAGTTTACTAAATGAATACGGTTTACCCTTCTACTCCCTGCGTGGAACGCTTTTTTTATTCTTTGACTCAGCCTTACCTACACTTTGATTAAGTAAATAACCTACACCCCACATTGTTCATCGTGTTGTAAGTTAAGAAAAAAGTCAAAGAGGACTGTAGACCCAACTCTTCTCAATGCGCAAGCCACAGGGAGCTCGGCAGCAAACCCAGTTTTGCCCCAATGACCTTGGTTCCTAAGATTCTCCTCTCTCCTTCCTGTCGGTCCTTCCACGTGCGGCCGGCTGCGGTTGCCCAGCCGCGGCTGCAGGTCGAAGAACGAGCTCAGGGACCCGAAAGCACCAGGGGAACAAGAGCTGCTAATAGCAGCCGAGTCGGGACAGCCCTTCGCCGCCGGCACCGACTGCCCAGCGGCGCGCACAATCCCCCGACCCGCTCCCGCCTCCCCTCGACCCCGCGCGGGGAGGGCAGTAGCACAGGAACCCGCTTTCCTTCGGTGCCCCCGTTCCGCGGCGCGGCTGGAGCGCCGGACACACAGGGAAGGGCCAGTCCCGCAAGGGGCTCGGAGGCAGTCGCAGAGCCGGAGGGAAGAGTCCTGCGCCACGCCACCGCCGCCTCCTCCAGCCCCGGGTTCCCGGGAGGCCCCGGCCGGTCGTAAGCCCGGTGGGTGGGAAGGGAGAGCGCGGCAGGGCAGCCAAAGGCCGCGGGCGCTGGGCGCGGGGGCGCGGCCACTCACCATCAGAACTTTGGCCGCGTTCTCCAGCTGAGCGATCACTTCTGGGGGCCCTAGCGCCGCCGCCATCATGGTCTCTCTTCAATGACGCGCCATGCGCTGCATTCTGGGAGCGGGCGCCGGGCCGGCCAATCGCACGGCGCTCCGGGCTCGCGCGCTCCCGCGCTCCCGCCGCAGCTGTCGCCGCCACCGACGTCGACGCAGGGTCGTGAGGTCATGGCGGCGGGCGGGCGCTTTCCTGGCACTAGCCGGACCTGGCCCGCTTGCCCGCCACCTCTCCCGAGGGCGCCTCTCAACCCTTCCGTGTCCTCTGCGCCGCGGCCGCATTCCCGACGGGGGAGAGCGGCCTGCAAGACCCGCGGCCGGGTTCGTCTGCGAGCCCCCAGCGGAAGGCGCATCCAGTGCCCCGCGGTTGCCTTTCCGGGACGCCCCGCCGGGGGCGAACCGGCAGGAACCCGGCCCGGAGGCCTGCGTTCAGAGAACGCGCTGCTCGGGTTTGTTGTGCGAGGACCTCGCAGTAGCGATGTCAAGTGTGGAAGCCGAAGGAAAGGTCCGTCCGCGCCACCTTTCCCTCCACTTGGACTTGAGAGCAGCTCTTTCCGTGTTCCAACCAGCTTTAACTGTTAGAAACCTCATTTGGACGAGGGCCTTGTTTTGTTTCGAGCTGACATCTACTTACTATGAACTTCTGTGCCGTAAACTTTTGGGGACCGTTCTGCTTCTTGGGGCCACACAGAAAGTCAAACTTAC
This sequence comes from Catagonus wagneri, assembly GCA_004024745.2. Lineage (NCBI taxonomy): Eukaryota > Metazoa > Chordata > Mammalia > Artiodactyla > Tayassuidae > Catagonus > Catagonus wagneri. Next base: position 44,562,134 of record PVHT020004944.1, on the reverse strand, counting down.
TTCAGTGTTTGTATGTGTCCTCTTGAAATTTCTTTTTCCAGTTATGAGTAAGCCATGCTTTGGAATTTGGGTTTTTTTTGTTTTTTGTTACTGCAACAGAATTGTATTATTAGCTCCGCTGAAAAATGGGTTTCTTATACTTGGCATCTCTGCAACTTGAGGTTGAGGAAGTGAATTAACAAGGTTTTTATTGTTTGGGAAATAAAGTACCTTTTATTTCATTACCAAGGTCGAAGTGATTGTAGTTAAGGTGGTTCACCTGGTGACTCACAAACAGAACACATTAATGTTTTACTAGGTACAGGTGGTTGGGATTTAATGATTTTTCGACTTTTCTATGGTGTGAAAGCTGTACCTGTTAGAAGCTGTACTTGAAATAAATAGGCTCTGTGATAAAGAATGATAATGAGGGGGTTACCTCTGTGGCGCAAACAAAGTTGGCAGCAGCCTCGTGGAAGCGCTAGGAGGCAGATTTGATCCCAAAGCCCAGCACAGTGGGTTAAGGATCCTGCGTTGCTGCACCTATGGCTTAGATCAAGATTGCAGCTAAGATCTGATCCCTGGCCCAAGAACTCCATATGCCACAGGGCAAACCAAGAGTGAAATGCCTTTTTGCAACAACATGGATGAATCTAGAGATCCATCATGCTAAGTGAAGTCAGAAAGACAAATATATTATTGGTATGTGGAAGCTAAAATATGACACAAACGAACTTTTCTATGAAACAGAGACTCAGAACAGACTTGTAGTTGCCAAGGGGGCGTGGCGCGAGAGATGGATTGGGAATTTGGGGTTAGCAGATGCAAACTAATGCACTGAATGGATAAACAAGAAGGTCCTAATATATAGCTGAGGAAACTATATTCAATAGCCTGTGGTAAGAGAAAATGGAAAAATATTTAAAAGAATATTTTAAAAGTCTGAGTCATGTTGCTGTACAGCAGAAATGAACACATAAATCAACTACACTGAAATTAAAAATAATAAAAACAAAGTAAAACAGGCACTCTGGTAGTTGATTTTACTCTACTGGAAGCTAATGCTAAATGTTCTAAGAACGTGTAAGGTAAGCTGTGCTAAGTTATGATGTTTGGTAGGTTAGGTGTATTAAATACATTTTCAACTTAACAGTGGGCTTATTGGGACATAAACGTATTGTAAATCAAGGAACATCTGTAAAGCAATCTGCAAAAAGATGTCAGAATGTCTCTACCGGAGTTCCCACTGTGTTTCAGCAGGTTAAGAACCTGATTAGAATCCATGAGGGTGCGGGTTCGATCCTTGGTCTTGGTCAGTGGGTTAAGGATCCAGAGTTGCCCGGAATTCCCGTCGTGGCTCAGTGGTTAACGAATGCGACTAGGAACCATGAGGTTGCGGGTTCAATCCCTGGCCTTGCTCAGTGGGTTAAGGATCCAGCGTTGACGTGAGCTGTGGTGTAGGTTGCAGACACGGCTCGGATCCTGCGTTGCTGTGGCTGTGGTGAAGGCCGGCAGCTACAGCTCCTGTTAGACCCCTAGCCTGGGAACCTCCACATGCCACGGGTGCGCCCCTAGATAAGGCAATCATTCAATCAATAAAAAAGGATCCAGGGTTGCCGAAAACTGCGGCACAGGTCAAAGATGTGGCTCAGATCCTGTGTGGCTGTGGCTGTGGTGTAGGCCTGCAGCTGCAGCTCTGATACTGCACGTGTGGCCCTAAGAAACTAAATAAATATATGAACAGTAAGTTCTGGAGAAGATGTGGAGAAAATGGAACTCTCCTACAATGTTAGTGGGAATGTAAATTGGTGCAGCCACTACAAAGAACAATACAGGAGGGTCCTCAAAAACACAAAAATACCGTATGATCCAGCAATCCCACTGCAAGGCATACATCCAGAAAAGATAAAAACTCAGAATGTCTCTACCAAAGTTCCTATTGTGGCTCAGCAGGTTAAGAACCTAACTAGTATCCATGAGATACTAGTAACCGCTCAGCGGGTTAAAGATCTGGCTTTGCTGAAAGCTGCAACTTACACTGAGGATGCAGCTCAGATCTGGAGTTGCTGCAGCTGTGGTGTAGGCTGGCATCTGCGACTCCAGGTTTATCCCTAGTCTGGGAACCTCCATGTGCTGCAGGTTTATGCTGCCTAAAAAGACAAAAAAAAAAAAAAAAAAAAAAAACCTGTAATTTGAGGAGTTCCCACTGTGGAACACTGGGTTAAAAAACTCCACAACAGAAGGAGTTCCCGTTGTGGCTCAGTGGAAACAAATCTGACTAGTACCCATGAGGACGTAGGTCCAACCCCTGGCCTTGCTCAGTAGGTTAAGGATCCGGCGTTGCCCTGAGCTGGAGTGTAGGTCACAGACGTGGCTCAGATCTGACATTGCTGTGGCTGTGGCGTAGGCCATTTGCTACAGCTCTGATTCCACCCCTAGCCTGAGAACCTCCATATGCCACAAGGCAGCCCTAAAAGGACAAAAAAAAAATTCTGACTGCAAGAGTTCCCACTGTGGTGAAAGGTGATCAGTGGTGTCTTGGGAGCACTGAGATTCAGATTTGATTCCTGGCCTGGCACAATGGTTTCAGGATCTAAGTTGCCACAGCTGCAGCTTAGGTCGCAACTGTGGCTCAGATCTGATCCCTGGCCCAAGAACTCCATATGCTTCAGGGCAGCCAAAAATGAAAAAATAAAACCAATTAATACTCTATACAAAAGGATCTATGCGCCACCTATGTTCACAGCAGCACTACTTAAAATAGTCAAGACATGGTGACTAAATGTCCATCGACAGATGACTATATAAAGATGTGGCCTATATATATACTATATATAGCATATATATACATGTACACAATAAAATATTATTCAGCCATAAAAACATTTGAATAATACCATTCGCAGAAACATGGATGGACCTGGAGATTATCATACCAGGTCAGGTAAGTCACACAGAGAATGACAAATATCATCTATTATATGTGGAATTAAAAAAACTGATACAAATGACCTATCTACAAAGCAGAAATAGACTCAGACATAGAAAACAAACTTACGGTTACCAAAGAGGAAAGGAGGGGGAAGGATAAATTAGAAATTTAAGATTAACAGATACACATTGCTATATATAAAATACATAACCAACAAGGACCTCCTGCGGGGAACTCTTATTCAGTATCTTGTAATAACCTATAATGGAAAAGAATCTGCAAAAGAATATATATATATATAATTTATAACTGAATCACTTTGCCACTGAAACGAAGACAACATTGTAAATCAAATATACTTTTAAAAAAAATGGAAACAATGTCATTCACAATAGCATCAAAAAGAATAAAATACTTAGGAATAAACTTAACCAAGGAGGTGGAAGATTTACACACTGAAAACTACAAAATGTTGCCAAAAGAAACTAATACATAACTAAATGGAAAGATATCTCATGTGCAGGTAGTAGAAGACGTTATATTGTTAAGATGTCAGTATTGCCCAACGTTATATAAAGATTTAATGCAATCCCTCTCAAAATCCCAATGACATTTTTTGTTTGTTTGTTTTGCCTTTTTTGTCATTTTAGGGCCGCACCCGCGGCAACTGGAGGTTCCCAGGCTAGGGATCTAACAGGAGCTGTAGCCATAGCAACGCAGGATCCGAGCCGCGTCTGGGAACTACACCACAGCTCACGGCAATGCCGGATCCTTAACCCACTGAGCAAGGCCAGGGATCGAACCTGCAATCTCACGGTTCCTAGTCTGATTCGTTAACCACTGAGCCACGACGGGAACTCCCCAATGGCATTTTTTGAGAAACAGAAAAATCTATCCTGGAGTTCCCATTGTGGATCAGTGGATTAAGGACCCAACATTGTCTCTGTGAGGATGTGGGTTCAATCCCTGGCCTCACTCAGTGGGTTAAGAATCCAGTATTGCCTCAAGTTGTGGCGCAGGTCACAGACACAGCTCAGATCCAGTGTTGCTGTGGCTGTGGCTTAGGCAGCTGTAGCTCTGATTCGACCTTTGGCCCAAGAACTTCCATATGTCATTGATGCGGCTGTAAAAAGTTAAAAAAGAAGAAGAAAAGATTCCAGTTCATATGGAATCCCAAATAGCCAAAACGGTCTTAAAAAAGAGCAAAGCTGGAGGTCTCACACTTACTGCTTTCAAAAAATTACAAAGCTATAACAATCAAGACACGGTGGTACTGGCATAAAGACAGACATATAGACCAATACAGTAAAACAGAGAGCCCAGAAATGGACCCTCACATATACACTCAAATGATTTTGGGCAAGAGTGCCAAGACCATTCAATGGGAAAAAGACAGCATTTTTTTTTTTTTTTTTTTTTTTTTTTTTGCTTTTTAGGGCTGTACCCGTGGTATAGAGGTCCCCAGGCTAGGGGTCTAATGGGAGCCACAGCTGCCAGCCTACCCCACAACCACAGCAACACAAGATCCGAACCTCGTCGGCAATGTACACCAGAGCTCACAGCAAAGCGCCTGGGATCAAACCCACAAACTCATGATCACCAGTCAGATTCATTTCCACTGTGCCACAATGGGAACTCCCTCGAATATTTTTTAGCCACACCCGCAGCATGCAGAAGTTGCTGGGCCAGGGATCGAACCTGCACCATAGCTGTAAACTCAGCCATAGCAATGACAACACAGGATCCGTAACTCTGTGTGTCACGAGGGAACTCCGTGGGCAGTGATTTCAACAACGGAGCTGGGTAAACTGGAGACCCACACACAAAAGATGAAGCTGGGGAGTTCCCTTGTGGTCCTTCGGGTCTTAAACCACTGTTGTCACTGCAACAGCTCAGAACTTCTACATGGTGAGGACATAACGAAAAAAAAAAAAAAAGCAATTGTCTTCTACCGAGATAGACATTAAAGAAGAAATTTGAAGGTGTAAAAACAATTCCATTCCTCTCACTAAATTTTTTGTATTAAAAAGTTATTTTTTGGGAGTTTACTCTGTGGCACAGTAAAAACGAATCCAACTAGTAACCATGAGGTTGCAGGTTCAATCCCTGGCCTCACTCAGTGGGTTAAGGATCCAGTGTTGCTGTGAGCTGTGGTGTGTGTAGGCCGGCAGCTGTAGCTCCGTTTCAATTCCTAGCCTGGGAACTTCCATGTAACATGGGTGCAGCCCTAAAACACACACAAAAAAAAAAAAAAAGTTATTTTTGGAGCTCCCACTGTGGTTCAGGATCAGTGGTATCTTGGAAGCACTGGGACTCATGTTTGATCCTAGGCCCGGCACAGTGAGTTAAGGATCCAGCACTGCCACAGCTGCTGCATAGGTGGTGACTACAACTTGGTCTGATCTGTGACCCAGGAGCTCTATATACCTTGGAGCTGCCAAAAATGAAAAAGTAAAGTTATTTTTCTGTAGTTCCCTGGTGGCCTAGCAGTTAAGGACCTGCATTGTCACTGCTGTGGTTCGGGTCTGATCCCTGGCCCAGGAACTTCTGCATGCTGAGGGTGTGGTCCCCTGAAAACAGTTATTTTTAATATAAATGTTATGTTTACTATTCTTTTTCTTTTAATGGCTGCACCTGCAGCATATGAAAGTTCCTAGGGTAGGCATCAAATCGGAGCTGCAGCTGCTGGCCTACACCACAGCCATGGCAATGCCAAGTCTGAGCCTCGTCTGTGACCTACACTACAGCTCACGGCAATGCCAGGTCCTTAACCCACTGGGTGAAGCCAGGGATCAAACCCACATCCTCATGGATACCAGTCAGGTTCATTACCGCTGAGCCACAAATGGGAACTCCTACTATGGTTCTTTTAAATTAATTAGTATTTTTTAATTTCTCAATTTTAATCTTTTTATACAGTAAATGCCAATAAAAATAACCCACACATACAAAAGCTGAAGTCATCAATAGGATTTTTTTTTTTTTTTGGAGGTGGGGGTCCAGGCCTGTGACATGTGGAAGTATCCAGGCCAGGGATCAAACCCATGCCCCGGCAGTGACCCAAGCCACAGCAGGGACAGTGCTGGATCCTTAACACACTGAGTCATCAGGGAACTCCTGAATGGGTTTAAAGCTTAATGTTTTTGTTTTAATATCCTGCCAGGCCCACAGCCAAGCTCTGGACTCTGACGCCTGGAGACACCACTGCTGGCGCCTCTCTCAAAGGCACCTTCTCAGTCTTGCCCCTGAGTTTCCCTCAATATGTTTTCCAGACCGGGAAGTCCCCTGCCCTTGAATGGCCTTTGCACACAACGGAATCTTGCACTTGGACGGCACAGCAGCCCCAGGCTGGTCACTTCTTAGACCCAGGGCTCCGGGCAGCAGAGGCCAAGCTGTGACCAGCACATTCAGCTGTTAGCCACAGCTTCCATTTTCTGTCACTTTGTTTCTGTTTTTGCCTCGTTCTTTCCTCTTTTTTTCTTTTCTTTTTTGGCCGCACATGGGGCATAAGAAAGTTCCAGGGTCAGGGACTATATCCAAGCCATGGCTGCGGCAGAAATGCCAGTCTCTTAACCCTGTGCCGCAGCTGGCAGGCGTCCCTCGTCCTCTGTCCTTCGTGGCTCCTCCTGGGAGGGTGGCCTCTGCTCTGCCGGGTCTTCCTGACCTGGCTTTCTACCTGCCAGGACCCTGCTCAGCAAAACTGCCTTTCTGGCACCCACAGGGGCAGGACCCTCCTCACAAGGCACCCAAAAGGGGCGGGAAGCTTCCTGCATCCTGCCAGTGTCAGAGAGCCACCTGTTCAGTGGATCCCCTGTCGCGTCTTGTCAGCGTCCGAAGGATCCAGAAGAAAACCTGGAGAAGCACAGCACCGGCAAATGCGTCCACCGGGCAGCGCATCCTCCTAGAGCGCTGGCAGGGAGCAACGTGGTCCTTGCCAAGAGCTGGTACTCGTCACCTGAGCCAGGCTGGTCCCACTGTCCCAGAGCCCAGCCACACAACCCAATGCTGGCCTCAGTCCCGTGCCAGCTGCTCCCTCCGCGGGCACCATGCCTGCCTCCGGCCGGAACCTTCCGCCCCCCTCCTCAGAGACGTCCCACCGCTCTGCTGGCCCCAGGAACGAAGAGTCATGTTGGGGTGAAACACTCTTTTTTCTGTAGCCTTAATTCTCTCTCCAAGATTGAGTAAGGTCATGACCATAGAACTCATTAATTTAATGTGCTACTCCCATCTGCGTTACACTATCATCCTGCAAAAAACTGCTGACAAATTCCTATGGAGACTCCCATGGATTTTAAAACGTTCAAGCTTTGGGAGTTCTCTTGTGGTGAATCGGGTTGAAGATCCGGTGTTGTCCCTGCAGCAGCTCTGGTCTTGTATTCGAGCCCTGACCCAAGAACTTCCACATGCCAAGGGTGCAGTGAAAAAAAAAAAAAAAAAACAGTCGAGCTTCAATTTTAAGGATTCAGTTGTGCAAAGGGGCACTCAAGACTTTTTTTTTTTTTCGGTCTTTTTTAGGGCTACACCTGAGGCATATGGAGGTTCCCAGGCTAGGGGTCGAATCGGAGCTGTAGCCATCAGCCTACACCACAGCCACAGCAACACGGGATCCGAGCCGCATCTGCGACCTACACCACAGCTCACGGCAACGCAGGCTCCTTAACCCAATGAGCAAGGCCAGGGATCGAACAAGAGTCTTCATGGATATTACTCGGGTTCATTAACCACTGAGCCATGACAAGACATATACTGAACACAAGGCTGCTCAATATAATTTTGTTGACTGCATGTGCAATGAAGGAATAGTAGGTGCCCACAATGACTCAAGAACAGAGCACGCCTGCCATTCCAGGGTCTCTCGGCGACAGTCCAGTCTTTCACCGGCGGGGAGAGGGCAGGACAGACATATAACGGAGATTTGCCTGAAATACGAGAAGTCTGCACGACATCGATCATTTCCACGTGACTATGTGGGTTCAACAGCCCCTTCCTAGAATGTACAGACACAGAAAGCAGCAACTACGAGAAAACGGTTGCAATTTGTGGGTGGTTTAGTGAAGAATGCCTACTTCTTTCTCCATGGAAATGACGCGGCAGACATTTCCTGAGCCCAGAAAACAAGTACAGATCCCACTTATAAAAGCTGTCAAGCTCCCTCTGCTGTCTGCTGCTAGGACTTGGCACTCAGAGCATCTATGGTACTTTCTGGACTAAAATATGGCATGGAATTCAGGATAAATGATGACCGGATGAGGCAAAGCCAGTACATCCTCTATGTATGTTCCAGAGTAAAGGAAAGCAAACACCAAATACCTTTGACAGGAGTTTCCGCTTACATTCTTACTGCCACAGTATCTGTTTTTATTTCAGATGTGATCATGTAACCTCTTGCAAGAAACAAGACTTGCAACATTTATCTATGCACCTTTATTGAGGCTAAACTTCCAAGGTGCAGAAGACATGCAAAAGAACCTGCTCAACAAAATGCAGTTACTCAAAATTCCTGGAAGAGTTACTTGTGGACTCAGAGCAGCCAAACCACCCCTAGAGAGCTCTGAAGCATCTAAGAGTGAACTGCAATTAACCATCTGGATCGAAAATTCCAGGCTACCTGATATGATACTCTGGGGCTGCCTCTGCCTTTAACTCTAGAGCCTTCATCTCCATTTCATCAGTTCTTTATGGTCAAAACTCGGGGCGGGGGGGGGGGGCGGTTGCTACCAATTGAATTAGGAAGAAAATATGCAGTTGTATTTAGAGCAACAATTTCATTTTACCCCTTGGCCTCAAAGTATTTCTCATTCTAAGTACTAAGGCCATCTTGAAATCCCCAAGGTGGATTCCAGTTATTTCTCCATTAAAGTAATAATTTTTTAAAATACTCATAGATATACCTAAAAAGTGCAGTATCTTAGTTTCTGTATTGTTCCTTTACTAATATTTATGTCCATTGCATCTCACCTGTATCATTTTACTAAAGACTTCAGATTAATTGGGAAAGACAGGTTTATTTAGGAAACGGAATCTTTTCTTTTTCCTTTTTTTTTTTTTTTTTTTGCTTTTTACGGCTGCACCTGTGGCATATGGAAGTTCCCAGGCTAGGGATCGAATGGGAGCTACAGCTGCCAGCCTACACCACAGCCACAGCCACACCAGATCTGAGCCACATCTGTGACCTACACCACAGCTCACCGCAATGTCAGATCCTTAACCCACTGAGCGAGGTCAGGAATTGAAACCGCAACCTCATAGTTACCACTCAGATTCGTTTCCACTGCACCACAATGGGAACTCCGCATATTCATAAAACAATCACTCTTCGGGTAAAAAAAAGAAGTGCTCCAAGTAAAAGGATATTCTATGGCGACAATATTTTTTTAGGGCCTCGTTTCCACTGTGCCAGAAAGGGAACCCCAGGAACAATCTTTTCTTGAAAGCCCAGCTCACAGCTGATGTGTGACTGCACAAGTCACAAGCAGGACCTGCGGGATCTTCCCAGGACAGGCCCCCACCCCGTGTCCTATGGCCGCCTCTGGTCTGTAGAGAAACTACAGCCTCCTAGGCCTTCCCCGAGCTCTAAAGTGAAGTTTATCAGAGAAATGGGAAAATGCAGAGAGAAAACAAGCAACACAAAATGATAATGGCTTAGCCGTTAAACAAAGTCAAGGGTCTTCAGTTCTTCTTCATGGGTTCTGGATAATATTCTGACCGTGTCCTTTGAGCCACGTGGCCATCAGCTGGAAGGAGTGGACTGCACGCTGCCCACCAGCACGGACCCCAGAGGGACTGGAAGCAGAAGGTCAGTGCTGACCCGCAATGACCTCCCCACCCACCGATCGGAGGAGTGACCACGAGCTGATCATGCTCCAGACGGCCCCCTCCCCCACCCCATCTCTAAAAGCTACTGGGCTGCTTGGGTCTCTCGAGCCCCAGCTGCCTGGGCGCCTTACCTGGTGTCTGGACTTGACACTGCCCTTCCTGGCCCACAGCCCTGCAGCAGTACACTATTAGCTTGGCTGCGTGCGGGCGACTGGATGCCGCCGTGCTGTGGTGACGTCCACGCTGCCAGTTAGCCGTCTGGACTAACTGGGACTCTGACGAGAGAAGCCATTCCCCAGCGGGGCAGCTCCGCTCCTCCGGGAACTCGGGACCTCGGCTGGGACGGCGTCCGCTGCACCCCAGCCTCGGCGGGTTCCCGATATCGGGAACAAGAGCCCCCGCGGGGAAGCGAAGGGCAGTCAGCAGAGTTAAGGTGGAAACGTCAGCGGGACCTGGACAAGAAAGTGCCACACGGCATTGATTTCTTCCTCAGACATTGAAAAGGGTCACCCCGTTTCCAGAAGGCCACACAGCGTGAAGTGACTTCTATTGTGCACAGTCACTGTCAGACAAACGCTGTAGGTTTTCCTTTATGAGGTAGGGAGAATCATCTCTTTTTATTTTTGAGGGTTTTTTTCTTTTTTTTTTGCTCTTTAGGGCCGTACCCGCACATATAGAAGTTCCCAGGCTAGACCCGCAGCCACTGGCCTATACCACAGCCACAGCAATGCGGGATCCTAGCTGCATCCGTAACCTACACCACAGTTAACGGTAACGCTGGATCTTTCACCCACTGCGTGAGGCCAGGGATCAAACTCACAACCTCGTGGTTCCTAGTCAGGTTCGTTTCCACTGCGCCACGACGGGAACTTCTCAAGGGACAATTTTAACCATGACCTTCTGAGGTGAAAAGCTCAGGATTCATTTCTCAGAAGGTAAATTTCAATTTCTTTCTTTTTTTGGCTGCACCCACAGCATGTGGAACTTCCCAGGCCAGGGATCAAACCTGTGCCACAGTGGTGACCTGAGCTGCCATGACAACTCTGGATCCTTAACCTGTCGAGCCACACAGCAACTCCCAACGCCATTCTGATTCTTGATCCTTTGTACATGAACTGCTTTATCTCTCTGGAAGATTGGAGGATTTTGTGTCAAACATTCTAAACTTTTCTGATGATATGGAGTTCCCTTCGTGGCTCAGTGGTTAACGAATCCGACTAGGAACCATGAGGTTGCGGGTTTGATCCCTGGCCTTGCTCAGTGGGTTAATGATCCGGCGTTGCCGTGAGCTGTGGTGTAGGTTGCAGACGCGGCTCGGATCCCGCGTTGCTGTGGCTGTGGCGAAGGCCAACGGCTCCAGCTCCTGTTAGACCCCTAGCCTGGGAACCTCCATATGCCACGGGTGCAGCCCTAGATAAGGCAAAAAGACAAAAAGATAAATAAATATTTCTGATGATATACATTTGTATGAGTCTATTTTTATCCATTTTCTGGGCATTTCAGCTCCTTTAAATTGAAAATATACCCTTTAGCTCTAGGACATTTGCCTGAATTACTAAATTGAGGGTTTCCTCAACTCTCTGAATATATTTTTCTTTTTCTGAAACTCCTACGACTCAGATATAGACACGGATGTGGGTTCAACCCCTGGCCTTGCTCAATGGTTAAGCATCCAGCATTGCCAAGAGCTGTGGCACAGGTCACAGAGGAGGCTCAGATCTGGCGTTGCCATGGCTGAGGTGCAGGCCTGCAATTGCAGCTCCAATTCAACCCCTGGCCTGGGAACTTCCATATGCCACGAGTACGGCCCTAAAAAGAAAAAAAAAAGAAAACCTAACTTTCCACTGAATTTTTAATTTTTGCTATCATTGCCATTTTTCCAATTTCAAATACCTCCATTTATTTATTTATTTATTTATTTATTTATTTA
>PVHT020004944.1:44467419-44549477 GCA_004024745.2 Catagonus wagneri | reverse complement strand
TTTATGCAGAGCCACACCCATGGCATATGGAGGTTCCCAGGCTAGGGGTCTAACAGGAGCTACAGCCGCCGGCCTACACCACAGCCACAGCAACGCGGGATCCGAGCCGCGTCTCAACCTACACCACAGCTCACGGCAACGCTGGATCCTTAACCCACTGAGCGAGGCCAGGGATCGAACCCACAACCTCATGGTTCCTAGTCGGATTCGTTAAGCACTGAGCCACGAAGGGAACTCTCCAACCTCTCTTTTAGCAAGAACAGGTGAAAGACTGCATTCTGAGCCACAAAATACATTTTTAAATATATTTTTATACATGCAAAAGAAGAGAAATCATAGCTCACAGACCACAACAGAATTAAACCAGAGATCAATAACAAAAAGATAGCTGCAAAATGCCAAAGTACTTGGAGATTAGCCAGCACACGTCTAAATAACACACATGAGAAAGAAGAAACTTCAAGAAAAAATTCCAGAGAAAATGAAAATACGACTTATCAAAAATTTGTGGAATGCAGCAAAAGCAGCGACAAGACAGAAATTTATAGTATTGAACGTATTAGGAAAGAAGAAAAATATAAAATCAACAATCTCACCTTTCACCTAAGGAAACCAGAAAAAAGAGCAATTAAATGCGAAGTAAGGAGTTCCCTCTGTGGCACAGCAGGATCAGTGGTGTCTCTGCAGCAGCAGGGATGTGGGTCCAATCACCAGCGCAGTGCAGTGGGCTGAGGATCTGGTGTTGGCCCAGCTACAGCATAGGTCACGACTCCATCTCGGATTTGATCCCTGACTGGGAACTCCATACACAACGGGGTGGTCAAAAAGGAAAAAAAACAAAAAAACAAAACAAAAAAGTAAGCAGTAAGAATTTGGGAGAACAGAAATCAATGAAATTGAAAACAGGAATTCAGAAAAGTCACAAAACCTAAAAGCCGGTTTACTAAAAAGATTGACAAAATCAGTAAGTTTAAAATAAGTAAATTGAGAAATATTAAAGGCCTATGAATAGTATAATGGTGAGTTCCCACTGTGAAAAGAGGAAAAGAATCGCTCAGTGGGTTAAGGATCCGGTGTTGCCATGAGCTGTGGTGTAGGTTACAGATGCTACTGTGGCTGTGGTGTAGGCTGGCAGCAAAGGCTCTGAATTGATCCCTAGCCTGGGAATTTCCATATGCTGCAGGTGTACCCATTAAAAGAAAAAAAAAAACATATATATATATATATATATACACACACACACACACACATAAAAACTATGTACATTTATCATGAAGTTAAAAATTGCATTTTAACAAAAAAAGAGAAGACATTACCTATCATTTTAACTAGTGGTCTTAAAACCTGTCTTGTCAGCAGAATGCTTTTTTTCAAAATCTATACAAAAGAAAAGCACGGCTGGTGTGAGAGAAGCAGAGGCGGGGCCCCCTTGCCCTAGCTGCCTCCCAGGCACTTTGAGAAGCCACACTCAGACCCATGTGAGGAAGTTCAAATGCAACCAGAGTGAAAGAGAGTCACTTGCTGGGGAGTTCCCGTTGTGGCCCCGTCCGTGGGTTAAGAATCCGACTAGTATCCGTGAGGAGGCCAGTTTGATCCCTGGCCTCGCCCAGTGGGTTAAAGGATTGAGCGTTGCTGTGAGCTGTGGTGTAGGTCGCAGATGTGGCTCGGATCTGGCGTTGCTGTGGCTGTGACCGGCAGCAACAGTCCCAATTCGACCCTTTGCCTGGGAACCTCCACGTGCTGCGGGTGAGGCCCTAAACACACACACACACATACCCACGAAGTCGCTTGACGGGCTTGACTGGCGGCCGGGATTCCCTGCTCAGGCCCCGTCCCTCTGTTGTCCTGCCACAGGATGGGGAAACACAAGCGATGGGGGCACCAGGAAAGCCGCGCAGGAAAAATGTGGCTACTCTGGTCGCACTGGCGAAGGAGTCCCGGGAAAGGGGAGAGGAGTAAAGGAGCACTGAGCGCCCTCTGGAGGAGAGGCAGGGGGGTCCGGGCTGGTGTCATTATGCCCAGGATGGCAGGTGGGCCCATCTCCAGGGCCCAATTTGATGGGTTGGTAGGACCTGCTCCAACCACTGAGGTGGATGCTGAGTTCAGTCCGGATTCAGCCAGAAGGGACATGGTAGCTGGTGCATGAGGCAAGGGAAGGGGCTTCGGGCGCGTGTGTTCTATGGCATGTCTATAGGCTACAGTGACGTATAGACACCAGTCACCCGCCAGCTTACAGAGGCGGGAAACTGGGATCTGGGGAGGGCCGGTGTGTTCAGAGCAGCAGAGGAAGAGGGCTGGGCGCTCGGATGTGCTGACTTGCCTGGGGAAGCGTGAGAGACACCCAAGGACAGGCCAGCTGCCCCACCCGCCCCAGCTCTGCCAGATGCTGCAGGGCAGAGCCAGGGGGTCCCCTGGCAGGTCTGCTCCCAGGGCTGTGAGCCCGTGAGACACTGCCCGTGGGACTGGGGAGTTTGACTCTGGATTTTAATGAGTCAAAACTGCAACTGAGGAGTTCCCATTGTGGCGCAGTGGAAAAGAATCCGACTAGGATCCATGAGAACGCGGATTCAATCCCTAGCCTCGCTCAGTGCATTAAGGATCCGGCATTGCCGTGAGGTGTGGTGTAGGTCGCAGACACAGCTCAGATCCTGTGTTGCTGTGGCTGTGCTGTAGGCTGGCACCTGTAGCTCTGATTTGACCTCTAGCCTGGGGGCCTCCATATGCTGCAAGTATGGCCCTAAGAAGCAAAAAAACAAGAAGCAAAAAAACAACCTGCAATTGAAATTGAAACCACTGAGCCACCACCGTCCTCCCCGGCCAGTCTGAGTCCGGGGGCCACACCCCAGAACTCCAAGGCGGACCACGGTCCTCGTGCTGACAACGTTGCCCGCGTGCCACCTGTAGGGAAGCAGGGTGGGAACGAGCCCCCAGCGTGTGGTGGGGCCGAGGGGACAGCAGCACAACTGACCAGTCATGACCGCCCGTCTGCAATGCTCAGACCAACTCAAAGTGAAACAAACTATCATACTTTCTGGTTTCTTAACAGCATCAGTTGCTCTATTTCTGGCTGTGCCCGTGGTACATGAAAATTCCCAGACCAGGGATCGAACCTGTGCCACAGCCGTGACCACGCCGAGTCCTTCACTGCTAAGCCGCCAGGGAACTCCCCGCCGACCTTTGTCAACCAAGGGCGGGGCGCCACACCTGTTTCAGGGTTTACCTGATGGCCCACTTGACCCACGCAAACATCAGCACACGACTCAGCACCTCTGGGGAAAGGGGCTGGGTCACAGAATCGAGCCCGACCAGACCTGTGCTGTGACTTGAAAGCCAAGCTGCCCCAGACCCTTCCCAAGGCAGCGCCCTGCCGGGGGGCGGGGCGGGGGGGTCATCGCAACACGCTGACAAAGGCGAGAACTCACAATTTCCAATAAAACTTGACACCGAGGGCTTTGGATTTAAAATTTTAATAATAAATTGTGCCAGTAGAAGCTTTTCAAAGGCAATGATATATCAATAAATAATAGTTCAGTCAAGTTCCTGAGAAAGAACCTACCACATGAAATCTGTCAGCGAGTAAATAACAACACGGTGTTACTGCGAAACAGACCGGCGCGGCCACCACCGGAGCACCGTGGACTCCAGCTCCGTCCGCACCACGGAAACCGCACACAGGGAGCTTCTGTAGTTGAGACACCGAGACACGTGCACGTGTGGTTGCCTGGATACACACTAGGTAATGGATAGGCTGTGCTAAAAACCTCAAGGAGAAATACGTGGAATAACATAACGAAAAATAGGACGCATCAGGTTTTTAAAAAGCAAAAAAAGGGAATTTAGCTTTTTACTCAAATATAAATCACTTTAAATAGGAATCATACTAACCCGAAATAGGAATATTCTGTGTGTTAATCTATGCAGTTACACATACATCTACTCTCCTAAGCAAATACATATGGCTTCATCACCTTTCTTCTCCCAACCGCATTGTGAATAGTCCTTGCTGTTTGACAAAGATTAGAAAAACGTTATTTTTAAAACGAAAGAAAAAAGTTATTTTTAAAACCAAGTTAAGATTGATCCTTCAAAGCACACCAGGAACAAGGGGAGGGACCCCAGAGTCACATTGCTTCTGCACGGTGACCCAGTGTCTGGGACCCGGCCCTCGCGGGCGCCTGGAGGGCAACTGGGCCCCGGCACCCCGGCTGGCGAAGCACGCAGAGGTCGGCGACTGACCCAGGTTTTCTCGGCAGAACTAAATTAATCCCTTTTGACGCAGGCAAGTTTTGTGGAGGACAAACGTCTACGCCTGCCCCCAAAGAACCCAATCACACCCACGACGCAGTCACACCACTTCTCAGACACACGCGCGTTTCCTCAGCGAGACGGGGGGCAGCCGGCCCAGGACGGCTCACGCAGAGGCACTCGGCAAGGACGTGTTCACAGAACCCGCTGTGAACGGCGAGACTCGGTCACGTCGCAACAGGAGAGCCCTGTTCCTGCAGCCTCTCCCCAAGCCGCCATCTGGAATTGCACCTGCCAGACCCCCCGCCCCCACTTCCTGTCACAGCACAATATGCAAAAAGCACACAGGACAAAACAACAAAAGCAGCTTTTAACGTTACATCACAACTTTGAAATGTGGGAAAAACATAAACCAGAAACCACTGTGTGAATAAAATGGTAACCTCGGAACAGTGTTATCCTTTTTTTTTTTTTTTAAAACATTATTGCACAGATTTCTTATCACATGATGTTCGGCTTTTACATCTTTCCCTAAATGTGAATAAGTGCTGTGGATAAAATACAAACGTAGAAAATAACAGCAGCATGATTTGTCAAAACCAATCCCTATAATTTAGTTAGAAAAATGGCTATAAACAAAATAAGTGCTCTTTCTAAACTGTACTAACTTTTAAAAATATTTCAATGCAGTGAAGGTCCTCCAGGCCAACGCAGACCGCGTGGATCCCGCCCCGCCGTCCTCGCGGCCGGGGGCTCAGCGCACCGGGCGCTACACGTACACGGGCTGGCAGCCCCCCAACGGCGCCCCCGGTGGCTCGGCCCCGGCCCCGGCCCCAGCCCCCGCGGGCTTCGGACATCGGAACGGGTAGCCGTTGTCGTCGAAGAACCTGCGGAAGGTGAACTCGTAGAAGGCGTGCTCGGGGTGCCGGCCGCCCGGCGGGCCCAGCGCCTCCCAGGCCTTGCCGCCGTCCTCGCTGCCGTCCTGCCAGGGCCCGTCCTCGTCCACCGGGTCGAAGTTGGACGTGTCCATGGGGTGGCTGATGGTGGGCACGTAGGGGGCCGGCTGTCTCCGGATGTCGCTGGAGAAGTCCACGGCTCCCAGGAACGGGTGGGCCTTCAGGTCGTCGGCCCCGTTGCGGCCCAGGCGACGCTCGGCCGCGCAGCACAGCTTGGCGATGAGGTCCCGGGCCTCGGGGCTGAGCTCCACCTGCGCCGGGATGTGCAGCGTGCTCTCCCAGTTAATCACCTGAGGGGACAACACAGCAGTTTTCCCTCCTCCTCGGCGCAGGCGGACTAGGGCCGACCCGGGACAGGGTGTGGGAGAATGTCATCTCAGCAGCACTCAGGATTTGAGAAACGCAAATCAAAACCGCAACAGCGCCTCACACTGGTCACGACGGCCACCAGCAAGACGACAACAAATAACAAGTGCTGGTGAGAATGCGGACAAACGGGAGCCCTCGTGCGCTGCCGGCCGGGAAGGTGAACCAGCCCAGCCACTACGGAAAACAGGATGGAGGGTCCACAAAACACTCAGAATAGAGCAACTATGTGAGCCTGCGATACCACTCCTGGGATCCAGAAAAGACCAAAACTCTAATTTGAAAAGATACGTGCACCCCTATGTTCACTGCAGCACTATTCACAACAGCCAAGACATGGAGACAACCTAAGTGTCCATCAACAGGGGAATGGATTAAGAAGAGGTGGTACATACACAATGGAATACTACTCAGCCGTAAAAAAAGAATGAAACAATCCCATTAGAAGTAACGTAGATGGACCTAGAGATTACGATACTTAGTGAAATCAGTCAAAGACAAATACCATATCGTATCACCTATACGTGCAACCGAAAAAAAATAATAAAATGAACTTACTTACAGAACAGAAACAGACTCACAGACATGCAACAAGAACCTACTGAATAGCACAGGGAACTGTACCCAGTGTCTTGTAATAACCTATGATGGAACAGAATCTGGAAACAATACATAATGGAATCACTTTGCTGTACACATGAAACACACAATACCATAAACCAACTACACTTCGATTTAAAAAATTTTTCATTATTAAAAAAGGTTTTGATAGTTTCATCTCAGGAGAAGAGAAGAGACACATAAGGACTTGAACAGCTGCAAACGATCCGTGTGGTTTTAGCTGAAAGCCCACAGCCTGAGGTACAGGGTGAGAAAGACGCCCTCGGTCCCTGACGCTCAGCCACACAAACCAGCTATCCGAAGGCTTGGTAAATGCCTTTGTCACAGTCGTCTTTACTGTGAAGACGAAGCCTCGGGGACTTCTTTGTGTTCTCTCCTGGCTGTGCTCGCAGCACGTGGCAGCTCCCAGGCCAGGGATCAAACCTGCGCCATGGCAGCGAGCCACGGCAGGGACAACACCAGATCCTTCACCTGCTGCGCCACAAGGGAACTCCGAAAACCTTTTTTCTTTTCTAAGGGACTTCCTGTTTACACTTGGGAGTCAGGAGGAAGCAAGGCCAACGTAAGTGGGGATGGCACGGGGTGGGGGTCGGGGCATTAGGGAGGCTTGGAGCCTGATAGTTGTTTTAGTGGAGCCGAAATTATAAAACTCATAGAAGAAAACACCAAGGAAAATCTCCATGATGTTGGATTTGGCAAGGATTTCTTGGATATTATACCAAAAGCACAGGCAATAATAAAACAAAAAAGTATAGAATGGACCTATCAAAATTTAAAATGTTTACGCATCAGTCAACAGAGTAAAAAGACAACCCAGGGAATGGGAGAAAGTAACGCAAAGTGTAGTCTGATATAGGATAACATCTAGAACATATGAAAAACTCAACAGGAAAGCCCCAAGCAACCTGATCAAAAAAGGACAAAGGAGGAGTTACCACTGTGGCGCAGTGGAAACAAATCCGAATAGCAACCATGAGATGGTGGGTTCAATCCCTGGCCTCGCTCAGGGGCTTAAGGATCTGGCATTGCCATGAGCTGTGGTGTAGGTTGCAGACGTAGCTCGGATCCTGCGTTGCTGTGACTGCAGGCTGGGAACTTCCATATGTGGCAAGTGCGGCCCTAAAAAGCAAAAAAAAAAAAAGACAAAGAAGGGGGGGCAAAGGACTTGAACAGACATTTCTCCAAAGAAGATACACAAGTGAGCACGAAGCACAGTAAGAGATGCTCAATATCACCGAGCATCAGGGAAACGTGAATCAAAACCACAGGAGATACCACCTCACACCCACCGGAACGGCCACTATTAAAAGAAGGAAAACCGTGTGGGCCGGGATGTGGAGAAACAGGACCTCTGCACACTGTTGGTGGACAGCATGCACGTTCCTCAGGAAGTTCCACATGGAATGACCCCTGGCTCAGCAATGCCATCCTGGCCATCTAGCCAGAGGCACTGGGAGAGAGCAGGGACCAAACTGACCCTCTCAGGGTCACGGCAGCACTATTCACAAGGGCAGGGGTGCAAACAAACAGCCTGAACGGCCACCACCAGATGACGGCCAAAGCGGAATGTTACTTACACACAGGGGAATACTGCTCAGCCCTAGAAAGGAAACCCTGACACAGGCAACAGCGGGGCTGAACTGAGTGAAATAAGCCAGCCACGAAGGCCCAAGTCACACGGTGCCACGTACACAAAGGCCCAGCCACGAAGGCCCAAGTCACATGGTGCCACGTACACAAAGGCCCAGCCACAAAGGCCCAAGTCGCACGGTGCCACGTACAGGTAGGCCCAGCCACGAAGGCCGAAGCTGCACAGTGCCACGTACAGGTAGGCCCAGCCACAAAGGCCAAAGATGCATGGTGCCACATACATAAAGGCCCAGTCACGAAGACCAAAGTCGCACGGTGCCACGTACATGAAGGCCCAGCCACGAAGGCCGAAGCTGCACGGTGCCACGTACGCGAAGGCCGAAGCTGCACGGTGCCACGTACGCGAAGGCCGAGCCACAAAGGCCGAAGCCGCATGGTGCCATGTATATGATGAGGGTCCAGAGCAGGCCACTTCACGGAGGCAAAAAGCAGCAGAGCAGCCCTGGGACTCCGGGGCCACTGTTTAGTGGGTCAGCCTCTGCTTGGATGGTGGAAACATCAGGAAACAGGCAGTGGTGACGGCTGCACAACTGTGTGAATGGACTTAATGCAACTGAATTGTACACTTAAAAGTGGTTTAAATGCCAAGTTTTAGCACAGTTTTAAAAACCAGGTTATTATGCATGCAAATTAGTAGCTGGTTTAGCAATTCCATTAAGACACAGATAACGCCAAATTCAAACTTATTATCACTGTAATAAAACCAAGCCTTAATTTAAGGCTTTCATGACTAAGAGATTATTGTCTAGGGTCCACCATGGACTGAAGGGTATTGCGAATACTTTCTAGAACTGTCAGTGAGCACGTGGGAGAGCAATTATAAGACGTTCCAGAGACGCCAGCAATGCTCTAGTCAATCCTCCCAAGTCATCAGACCGCTCTTTTCAGAGAGTGCAGAGCCTCTGTTCTAAAACAACGCAGTGTTAAGTTGTTAACCGAGAGGGCAGCTCTTTATTACTTGAAATGAATATTGGAAATATGTACAGCTGGCCTGACCGCACAGCTTATTAACATCCAGCATCCAAATAACCACACTGACTTCCTCAGGCACAGCTTAGAGCGCTCTGCTGGGTCTCACACGGCCACACCTAGACCTGCAGCCTTTCTGCTTCTCCTGTTCTTGGTTCCTACCTGGAAATACCAAGACAGCAGGTGACCACGGGCCACTAACACTTCAAGTCAAAACTCGCGTCTGACTCTGCACCTTCACTTATTAAAATAAAACACTTTAAATACGTAATAACAGTAATACTTTTGTGTGTGTGTGTGTTTTTGTCTTTCAGGGCCGCACCCGCGGCATAAGGAGGTTCCCAGGCTAGGGGTCTAACCGGAGCTACAGCTGCCAGCCTACACCACAGCCATAGCAATGCGGGATCCAAGCCGCGTCTGCGACCTACACCACAGCCCACGGCAATGCCGGATCCTTAACCCACTGAGCGAGGTCAGGGATCAAACCCGCGTCCTCATGGATGCTTGTCGGGTTCATTAACCGCTGAGCCACCACGGGAATGCCCCACAATAATACTTTTTAAAACTCCTCTTTCATACAAGGGAGAGCCCTACACTGTTCAGGATAAAAGGTCAATGTCAGCCAAGACTGCCGGGCTCATCAGGGAGCCCTGCACCTGCGGCCGGCGGCCACGAAGTCCGCTCGGTTACCTTCAGCTGGGTCTCCGTGGGCGTCGGGGCCAGAAAGGGCGGCTGCCCCACCAGCATCTCGAAGAGAATCACACCAACACTCCACCAGTCGCAGAGCTGGGTGTAGCCTGAAAGACAGAGTCGGGCTCAGTTCCTCACACGCCCCATCGCCAGGGCGTCCCCGTCTCCACGTGAGGCACAGTCACGGACACGTCCCTACTTTCAACCATCAGCCTGTGATAGACACAGGATGCTTTTGTAACGACCGACGTTTTAATTTTAAAAGATACTGTTATTGTTACTAATGATACCAACCAGAACTCTAAGCTCTTGAAGAACACAAGTGCAATCTAAATACTAGACGCTAAAAGCAGGGATTCTGGGACCTGGTCGGGGAGGTGACCAGCGCTTCCCGGGGAGGTTTCGGAGAACAGGGGCAGGAGAACCAATGCCCCTGGTGCGCCCCCTGGTGCATCCTGCCAACCAGGGCTCGGCCAGGGCGGCCTCTGGAGGCCAGAGGGCAGGTTGGTCTGCCTCTGATTTTGTCCCACGTCACAACACAAGCCCTGCTCCAATCTTGCTGTCCCCAAATTCTTGCCAAGCGTGCACTGCAGTCCCTGCCTGGGGGCTCGTCTGGGCCATGCCGAGGGCTTTGGGGACAGGTGGCCTCCCCGAGGGCCAGCACCTCCCGCCTCCCACCTTTACTGGGCAGCGAAGTGAACACTCCGTACAGCTTGTCATGACAGCTGTTGCTACAGTGAGGCTGGCAGGTGGACCAGCTGCCCTGGCCACACAGTTACCAGCGGACACAGGCGGGAGCCTGTCGGCCAGCTCCCATCACTTGGGTCACAGCTCCCTGGCTTCATCACCCGGAATCCGGCCAACAAATACAGCCACTGGGGTCACGTGACCAGTGGGGAGGAACCGGAGGAAATTACCCTCGCACACCCTGACCAGGCAGGGCAGCGCCTCCCCGCTGGAGCCTGGCCCCTCTGTCACACACTCTGTGAACACCAGCTCTGTGGCGGCTCCTCTGGGCTTGGCGGCAAAGGGCAGCCCCAGACTCAGGGCCACACACGCGGGCCCCCAGCTAAGAGAACACGCCCTCGGTCTCACGAGCACCCGGTGGGCGACTCAGGCTGGAGCCCGGGAGCCTCGGAGGCCTCTGGGCCGGGGTGTGAGGCGAGCACCTTTTCGGAGGAGCACTTCCGGGGCGATGTAATTCGGGGTCCCGACCAGGGAGTGCGCCAGACACCGCTGATGCTGCCTCCGGGCCCTCTGCTCCAGGGTCTTGAGCCGGTCCCCACAGCGGCAGTTGGACACGTCGTCCCAGAGGTCGCTGGGCTCCATGCTGTCCTGCCGGGTGTGGCTCCCTTTGCCCCGTGGAGCAGGGCGGGGGGAAGAGGAGGAAAAGCAAAGTGAACCTTGGCTCTTCAACACGCAACAGACCCCCGGTTTCACAACCCAAAGTTACCCAATGCAGCGCCCAACACAGCGAGAGACAGAGTCCCCCACCAGCTCCGCGGGGCGCCGAGACCCAAGCCACGGGCGGCTGTGGGGGCCGCTCCCCGTGCTGGGTGCCCCGTGCTGGGCGCTGTTCAGGGCTGGTGACAAAGGCTCGGTGATGTGGGATGGTGTTCCTAGCAATTCTCAGGCCCACCTCCAAGGCTACATTTTAAGACGAGCATGGAAAAGCATGAGAAGATTAAGAAAATACGAACATTGGAGCTCCCGCTGTGGCGCAGCAGAAAGGAATCCGACTAGGATCCATGAAGATGCGGGTTCGATCCCTGGCCTCCCTCAGTGGGCTAAGGAACCACCATTGCCGTGAGCTGTGGTGTGGGTCTCACATGCGGCTCAGATATGGCATTGCTGTCGCTGTGGTTGTGGCAGTGACTACAGCTCTGATTC
Organism: Catagonus wagneri; assembly: GCA_004024745.2. NCBI lineage: Eukaryota > Metazoa > Chordata > Mammalia > Artiodactyla > Tayassuidae > Catagonus > Catagonus wagneri. The sequence continues at coordinate 44,538,090 of PVHT020004944.1, read as the reverse complement.
GACCCCTAGCCTGGGAACCTCCATATGCTGTGGGTATGGCCCTAAAAAGAAAAAAAAGGAAAAAAGAAAATATGAACATAAATGAGTTCAATGCCAAAACACAGGAATGAAGTAAATGATCTGTAATTAATTTTGAGTTAAAAAATGGAAGCCTAAGCTACAGTATTAAAATAACTATTTTGGAGTTCCTGTCATGGCACAGCAGTTAACGAATCTGACTAGCATCTGTGAGGACGCAGGTTCGATCCCTGGCCTTGCTCAGTGGGTTAAGGATCCGGCATTGCCATGAGCTGTGGTATAGGCCGCAGACATGGCTCGGATCCCACGTTGCTGTGGTTGTGGTGTAGGCCGGAGGCTACAGCTCCGATTAGACCCCTAGCCTGGGAACCTCCATATGCCACAGTTGCGGCCCTAGAAAAGGCAAAAAAGATAAAATAAATGAATAAATATTTTAAAAATTCATACCATAAATAGGAGTGGCCATCGTGGCTCAGTGGAAACGAAACTGAGTAGTACCCATGAGGATACAGGTTCAATCCCTGGCCTCGCTCAGTGGGTTAATGATCTGGAGTTGCCGTGAACGGTGGTGTAGGCCAGTGGCTATAGCTCCAATTCGACCACTAGCCTGGGAACCTCCATGTGTTGCAGGTGCAGCACTAAAAAGACAGAAAAAAAAAAAAAATTCATACCATAACTAAGATAACAATCAGCTGCTTTCAACTTTTCCAAACAGCAGAGCTACCAGAGGTAAAGTTAACTGGATCCATAGCGCTGTCTACACCTGCAGCAGGCCAAGGCTGGCTGTGAGAGAACACCCTGAGAGGCCGTGAGGCTCATTCCTGAAGGCTGGCTTTAACAGGCAGAGAGACTGCTCCCCAGCAAAGCCGAAGATACCCTACGGCCTGTTGTCCTAAAAACATCTTCCTAAGACTTAAAGCCACTAACTTAAAACCAAAACCTCAAGTCACACTGCTTCTCAGCGAGGAAAGGGCGTCACGGCAACTCTAAAAGCAGTGAGGGGAAGTCCGGGAGGGGAGCGTGGCCAGGGAGAGGGGCTGTACCTTTCTGGTAGTATTTGGAGTTGTGAGTCCACCGGAAGCCCGTGCAGAGGCCAAAGTCAGTCAGCTTGATGTGCCCGTCCAGGTCTATCAGGATGTTGTCCGGCTTGATGTCGCGGTGGATGAAGCCCATCTTGTGGACGCTCTCGATGGCCAGCGTCAGCTCGGCGACGTAGAAGCGGGCCAGGGGCTCCGGGAAGACCTCCATGCGGATCAGCAGGCTCATCATGTCCCCGCCCGGGATGTAGTCCATGACGAAGTACAGACTGTCCTTGTCCTGGAAGGAGTAGTACAGCTTGACCACCCACTCGTTGTCCGCCTCCGCCAGGATGTCCCTCTCGGCCTTGACGTGGGCCACCTGGTTGCGGTTCAGGACGTCCTTCTTCCTCAGGGTCTTCATGGCGTACAGCGCGTGCGTGTCCACCTTGCAGGCCAGGCACACCTCCCCAAAGGCGCCGATGCCCAGGGTCTTTATTTTCACGAACATGGACTTGTCCATCTTGGCCCTCCTGAGCCGGTTGTAATTGGACTCCTTCTGGTACAGGATCTTCCTCATCTGCTCCTGCTCGGCCTCGCAGAGTCCGGCCTGTGCACAAGGGAGACGGGGTCACACCAGGGGACACGGCAGGGACGGGGCCCCGGAACAGAAAGGACCCCACTCCGTCCTGGGGCAGCAGGGGACAGAAGGACGGGCCGAGGACCGGGGCCCAACAGCCACGTCTTGCTCCGCACAGCCAGGCAGAGCCACAGCTCTGGAGGCGGAGGGAGGCATAGTAAGGAGCTCTTGGTCTGGGGACTTTGGGGCCTAAAAGCTAAATGTAACTTCTAATTAAATTCCTGGAACTCTAAGAGCAACAGAATAACTCAAGAGTTCAGGGAAAGATGGGAAAACAAAGAGAAAAAGCCAATGAAAACAGGACAGCAGGAAGAGCAGAAATTTCATTTTCTGGACTTTATCGCCTGTGTGATTTACATTTACTGTAACCTTTCAATTTCAATAACTTTGTTAATAATTACCTGCTCCAACGGTTTAGTGTCGTTTAGGGTATATTTCAAACATTACTGGCTAATCATAGATTTAATTAAGAAACAGATGGGAGTTCCCACTGTGGCACAGCAGGTTAAGGATCAGGCATTGCCGCAGCTGCAGCTGGAATTCAACCCCTAGCCTGGGACTTGCATCTGCCGTGGTTGCAGCTGTTTAAAAAAAAAAAAAAAAGTTTAATCACTAGTAGATGCTTTTCTTTATAAATTCCACAATTTCAATTTATAAAACCTCGAACTATATTTTACACTTTCAAAATGTTTACTACTAGTTAGTAAACTTGATGAACTTGTTCCCGAGCAAGGACACAGCAGAAAAACCAGCGTGCAACCCGCTGCAGGCACAGCAGGAACTCTCTCCAGCTGTCCCCAAACCAGCCCCAGCCGGACACGCTGGGCTGTGAGGACCCGGCGCCTGGCAGGGACGAGGCGCAGCCGCCTGGCTCACCTTGGCCATCTCCTGCTCCAGCTGCAGCCTGCGAGCCACCTTCTGCTGGTAGGTCTTCAGCACGTTCTCCACGTGCTGCTCCATGAAGAACTTGAAGGCCGACGGTGAGTAGCTCTTGATGCGGGAGCCCGCCTTCTCCGCGTCGCGGCCGCTCCTCCGCACGGGCACCGGCGACGTCTGGATCTGCTTTCTGTCCTTGCCCGGCTTCTCTGCGTCGCGGCCGCTCTCGGGGGGCTCCGCGGCCGGCACCCCCCGGAGGCCCTGCTCCACCCCCGCGCACAGGCTGTCCACGTCCACGCCGTAGGGCTCCGAGCGGCCCGGCAGCAGCAGGTGCCGGGGGTAGGGCGGGGGCCGGCACCTGGCCTCAGCACCCAGCTCCGCGTCCAGCGGGTAGGCGCCCCCCAGGGGCAGGGGGTGCTCGTCCGGGGAGTCCAGGCTCTCCACGCCGGGGGCGGGCGCCGGCACCCAGGCCGGGTGGGAGGGCCCCACGGCTGTCTGTGGCTCGGGCCTCAGCACCCGCACACTCTTTACCGGGTGCAGGATGTGGGCGGCGGTCACGGCTGTGATGGTGTTGGGGGAGGCCACGGCCGCCGGCTGCTGGTGGCTGTTGAAGGAGCTGGTCCTGCTGGGGGCCGGGCCATCAGCCAGGAAGGCCACGTGCTGCCGGGGCGGCGCATCCAGGCCCGGCTTCTGCAGGGAGTCGCGCCGGGACAGGGAGGCGCCCGGCCACTGCTGCGCGCCCCCTCCCGGCTCGTGCAGGTCCACGTTGAGGCTGTTCCTGGAGGTGGCGCGCAGGCCGGGCGGGGCGCCGTCACCCGCAAACACAGGGCCCCGCGGGCTGCCCGCGTGCACCTGGAGGGGCTGCTTGTGGTGCGGATGTGGCGCGTACACAGGCGCCGGCGGGAAGGCGTGGCCAGCCCCGGGCTGCACGGCGGGGCCTTTGGTTGCCAGGTTTGCGTACCCGCCGGCTTCGGGGGGAGTCTTGCTTTGGAAGGAGGAGCTGCGCTGGACGCCGTAGCCCCGGGGCTCCGGGGATCCCAGGAGGTGCGGCCTGTAGTGCTGGCCCTGCAGTGGGGGGCCTGGGCCGCCAGGGAGGCTGACCGTGGGGGTCTCCACCGAGGCCGCATACCCCTTGGGCTGGTGCTGGCGGCCAGGCGCGCAGTGAGGTCCCAGGCCTGCGAAGAGGAAGTCTGGGTACTGGCGGGCCACCTCCTCCAGGGCCGCCGGGCCCTCGAACGCCGCCCCGCTCATCTGCGGGTAGGGGGGGAAAGGCGCACCTGCTCCTTCGAAGCTCGGCCGCCGCGGCACAGAGGCTGGGGCCAGGCTCTTTCCTACAGGAGAAAGGAGAGTGGAGGTGGCCTTGGGGGAACCTGTTGGTTCTAGTACTTTCCACCTCACGCTGACAACACTCAGGGGCTAACAGCCGCTGCACTGACTCTTCCACGACCAAAGGCCCCAGGAAGGCTCACCACACGGTGACCGCTCTGTGGGCTCGGCCAGGCTCCAAGTCCAAAGGCCCTGCCCGTCCGACACCCCCCAGGAGTACCTTGCAGAGCCAGGACCCTCTACAGCCAATGACAGCCAGCAGAAGGCACAGCAAAGCGATGGCTTTGCTCCCACGCTGAGAGGGGTCGGGAGGCCCCAGCAAAGGCAGGTGCAGGACTTGGAAGCGTGTGGGCTGCTGCCCCAGTGGGGCCGCGTTCCACGCAGACCCTGCACCCTGAAAGTCTGGACACGGCAAGCCCAGGAAAATCCTCAGTCAGAAAGAAAACAGAAATGCACGTCTCCCTCACAACAAAGATGACTTACAAAAAGCCTGTGCTGTTCTCTCATCAGATGAACGGGCTTTATCCCAGGTCTTCCACAAAATAGGGAAAACCTCTTTTGCTCAAAATCCAGGATCCCTTCTTCCACCCAAAATGGCCCCAGCTGTATCCGCCACACTCAGTGACAGGCGGCAGAGCAGAGGGCCCGGTGCTGAGGCCTTTGGCCTTCCCTGCGCGTGCCTTCCTCCCCAGGGCAGGGGGTGCAGCTCTCCCACACCTCCGCCCAGGGCACCTGGCCCTGGAGGCACCTGCACTGCACAGCCTGCTCTCAGAGGCTCCCGTGTGGGGAGTAGTGTGACTCAGAATCAGTGAAGCCGGAGTTCCCGTTGTGGCTCAGTGGTTAACGAATCCAACTAGGAACCATGAGGTTGAGGGTTCGATCCCTGGCCTTACTCAGTGGGTTAAGGATCCAGTGTTGCCGTGAGCTGTGGTGTAGGTTGCAGACGCGGCTCGGATGCTGCGTTGCTGTGGCTGTGGCGAAGGTCGGTGGCTACAGCTCCTGTTAGACCCCTAGCCTGGGAACCTCCATATGCCGCGGGTGCGGCCCTAGATAAGGCAAAAAGACAAAAAGGAAAAAAAAAGAATCAGTGAAGCCAACCTCCCTGGTAAAGACCCCCCCTAGAGGCCCAAGAAAAAAGCAGAAAGGACTTTTCACTCTCTGCAGGGTTCCCCAATTTTAACATCCAGTGAATGTTTCAATCATTCACAAGACAAAACTGAACAAGGACACAACCCCCAGCAGTGTCATCATCTGCCATGCACTTCTCCCGGCAGGCCGAGGTCCAGGGCGGCTCGGCGCCCCTCAAGGCTGTGGTCCCTGAGACGCCCGGACCCCCACCCAGCTCCTCCGGCGCTCACCTGGGGAGGTCTGCTTGACGACCCGCACGATCTGCTCCTTCCCCGGCTCCAGGTAGCCCATCTTACTGATGAACTCCAGGGCCGCCTCGATGCTGCGGCTGCCCGTCTGCTTGAGGGCCCTGCCCGCCATCTCCTACGAGAGCACAGACACGTCAGCGGGGGCGTGGGCACCTTAACACAGCCACCATGGCCGCCGCCCGTCCTGGGTGACCTAACATGTGCTGAATTGCAAACTCAGGAACGAGCAGGGGTCCTGAAGGTGGGCCTGGACCAAACTTACATTCTGCTCCTCGTGAGAAAACCTCTGTGACTGGGCTGCAAACTCTGGTTTGTGGATAAAAACTGAAGTCAGAGACCTGGCCTTGGCCCCGCCACCAGCCGCCTGCCCCGAGGGGAGGGGCCAGATGCCCCAGAGCCCACTAACCCTGCTGCTGAGCGCCCTGCGCTGGCCACGGTGGGAGGGGCCTGCACGGCCAGCCCGGCAGCAGAGGAGGTGGCAGGGACAGGATAGCAGATCCAGTTTCCAGGTGCTCCCGCTGTGGCACAGTGGGTTCAGAATCTGGCTGCAGTGGCTCAGTTTGCTGCGGAGGCGTGGGTTTCATCCCCAGCCTGGCATTGCTGCAGCAGCGGTGTAGACCTTACCCAGGAGTGCTAGGACAAAGGACACAAGTGCCCATGACCTGGCCTGGGTTCTTGGAGATGGCAGCCTGACGCCCCTTGAGAGGTTGGGGGAAAGGAGGCCGGGGAGGAGGCGCCCTGGGGGAGCAGGGGCGGAGCAGCTCAACCAGCAGGCCCGGAACAGGGCCCCCCAGCTGTTTTGGGATCAATGCAAAGGGTGGAGCTGAGAATCTGACCGGGCTGGGGAGGCCCCAGGGGGCAGTGAGTCCCCAGATGCCTGCTCCCAGCTCTGGGCTCCCAGCTCTGGGCTCCGTCACGACAAGACCAGTCTGAGGAGGGCTCCCCACCGCCCGCACGAGACCCGCTGTCAGCGCATCTCCGCTGGGCCCTCGGTGCCTGTTAGAACCCATGGAAGGAGCCGACCAGCCACAGCCCTGCCACTGCCACCCGCGGGCCCACCTGCCATCTTCAGGAAGAAGAGCTACACGTGTCCATCACTTCTGAGATGCTACATACAAGGAAGGGGCACAGGCAGGACCGACCATGGCCAAGGGCACAGGTTCACACTCCCTCCCTGTGTGCCTGGTTCCGAAATGTTAGGATCTGTATCCTTAGTAAGTAACCAAAAGATGACCATGAGCAGACCACACAACAGACACGCTCAGAGGCTCTTTCAAATGGTACACATACACCCACCCTATACTCAACCACACAAATCCTACACCCACCTACACCCATTCACACCCATCCACACCCACCCCACACCCATCCACTCATCATACACACCCACTATACACCCACCGCACCAATGAGCCCACTTGTTTCATAACTGTGCTGTCTGTCCTTCCTCCAAACTGAGCAAATGTTTAGTTTCCATATATTACCTCTCAGAACATACTACTAAACACATATGTATAATCGTGCCTTAAAAACTGCGGGAAACTCAGAATCACTTCTTTTTCTTTTTTTGTCTTTTTAGGGCCGCACCCGCGGCATAGGGAAGTTCCCAGACTAGGGATCCAATCAGAGCTGTAGCCGCCGGCTTACACCACAGCCACAGCAATGCAGGATCTGAGCTGCGTCTGTGACCTACACCACAGCCACAGCAAAGCCAGATCCGAGCCGCGTCTGTGACCTACACCACAGCTCACAGCAATGCTGGATCCTTAACCCACTGAGCAAGGCCAGGGATCGAACCTGTGTCCTCATGGTTCCTAACTGGGTTTGTTTCTGCTGTGCCACAACGGGAACTCCCTCAGAATCATTTTTAAATGCATCAGGCAGCACAACCTTGTGTTGCATCCACCCACCAGACAGCAGGACCCTAGTCTGTGGCTCCAGTCCCAGACCTCCGGCCAGCAGGTGGGGCATGGCTGTAAGAAGGCTTTTAGGCGCCGGGCTTGGCCGCCTGGCAGTGGTGAGCCTGTGACCACGTGGGGCCGGGGTGGGCAGGGCACCAGGAACGCCCACACGCTGTCCTGAGCTCAGGCCCCGGCTGGACAGCATGCATGCCCGGGGTTCATGAGCCCATGTGCCAGCCCCTTGCCCCTCAGCTTCCAGACCCTCCCCGCGTTCCATGTGTCCGCTCGCCAAGCTGCCCGGGTCAAAGTCCCCACAGGAAGTTCCCATCATGGCTCAGTGGTTAACGAATCTGACTAGGAACCATGAGGTTGCGGGTTCGATCCCTGGCCTCGCTCAGTGGGTTAAGGATCTGGCGTTGCCGTGAGCTGTGGTGTAGGTTGCAGATGCAGCTCGGATCCCGCATGGCTGTGGCTGTGGCGAAGGCCGGCAGCTGCAGCTCCTGTTAGACCCCTAGCCTGGGAACCTCCATATGCCGCGGGTGCAGCTCTAGATAAGGCAAAAGGACAAAAAAACAAAAAGGAGTCCCCACAGGCCAAGGCAGGGCCAGGTCTCCTCACTCCTGGGTTGCTGGTACCTTCAACTGAGAAGGAAAGGGTGACCCGGACTGAGGCCCAGTGCACCCCCACCACCACACACGCACCACCTCATTCACATGCCACCACCTTCCAACCCCATGGGACCCCGCGGACGCACCACACCATCTTCTCAGTGGGGCTGTGACTGCACTCGTGGGAGGCCCCACCCTACAGGCAGACCTGGGGAGGTGGCCGCCCCCCCCCGCCCCCGTTTCAGAGCGGGAGCAGTCAGGGTGGTCCCCAAAACCCAGAAAACAGCACCCACCTTGGACCTCATGGTGGCCTCCCACTCCCCCACCCAAGAGCCTCTCCCCTCCCCACCCCATCTCAGGAAACTGCTCAACTTCCAGCGGACCTGTTAAGAAACTGTTAAGAAACAACTATTAGGAGTTCCCTCCATGGCTCAGCAGGTTAAGAAGACAACTAGTATCCATAAGGATGCGGGTTCAATCCCTGGCCTCGTTCAGTGGCTTAAGCGAGTGGTGGTGCAGATTTCAGCTGCAGCTCCAATCTGACCCCAAGACTGGGAGCTTCCATATGCTGTGGGTGCAACCCTAAAAAAAGAAAAAAGAAACAACAACTAGGAATTCCCACTGTGGAGCAAAACAGGATCAGGAGCATCTCCGGAGCACCTGAGGGAAAGAACAGCACGGCCAGCCTGTCAGAGGGGTCTCGGGCACCATAAAAAGGCCAGGAAGAAAGAAGGAGCAAGACACAAGTTCCAGTCCAGGTGAGGGGCGGCTGCTTGGTGCTTTCCAATAGTTTTCAAAGTAATGTACAGGTGGAGAATGAAGAAATTTGGCCCCAGACGAAGCAAGTTTGCAGAATGTTCACCCTTAACAAGGAGCAAAGAAACACTAACCACACCGATCTGACAGTGCGTCCTTAACACCAGAACCAGGAGAGGTCGCGAGGATAAACTAGCTGGCCAAACGCTGCCCAGTAACAGGTCTGGTCCTCTGAAGGGAACACTGGTTAACAGGTATCAAAAGCTATTAAATTCATGCTCTGGTTTAATCATTCTACTTCCTGAAATTCTCTGGCTAATTTAGAAAAATTCTACCTTAAAAGTCAATTTGTATACAAACATCTGTCAGGAGTTCCGATCGGGGCTCAGTGGTTAACGAATCCGACTAAGAACCTTGAGGTTGCGGGTTCGATCCCTGGCCTTGCTCAGTGGGTTAAGGATCCGGTGTTGCCGTGAGCTGTGGTGTAGGTTGCAGAGGCGGCTCGGATCCCGCGTTGCTGTGGTGTAGGCCAGCGGCTACAGCTCCTATTAGACCCCTAGCCTGGGAACCTCCACATGCCGCGGGTGTAACCCTAGATAAGGAAAAAAGACAAAAAAAAAAAAAAACACCTAAAAAAAAAGTCTGTCAGAATCAGGTATCACAGATCAGCTCCTCAAATGGAAGGGTGCAGGGTTGGCATCAGAAAGGGCTTAGCTATCCAGTGATGGACTGATTACGTTAATTATAATTAATGGATTACCAGGAATACACTTAATGCAGCCAGAAAAGACTTTTTTTCTGGAGTTCTCGTCCTGGTGCAACGGAAACGAATCTGACTAGGAACCGTGAGTTGTGGGTTCGATCCCTGACCTTGCCCAGTAGGTTAAGGATCCGGCGTTGCTGTGAGCTGTGGTGTAGGTCATAGACACGTCTCAGATCCTAAACTGCTATGGCTGTGGTGTAGACTGGCAGCTGCAGCTCTGATTCAACCCCTAGCCTGGGAACCTCCACATGCCGCTGGTGTGGCCCTGAAAAGACAAAAGACCAAAAAAAAAAAAACCCCATCAAGACAGGTTTGTGTACAAAATGTCAATTCTCGGTATTGTAATTATGTAAAAATTATGTCTGTGAACAAGGGCTTGATTAGAACAGGAGGAAAAAAAAAAGCCTCATGATTTTATGTTGAAACATGCAGTGATCCCTGCCTGCCTCCCTCCCTCCCTCTCTAGTTCAGCCGTACCACAGGCGCAGCTTCCACAACGCCACGTCCTTAACCCACTGCGCTGGGCCAGGGACTGAACCTGCGCCTCCAGGGGGACTTGAGCTGCTACAGTCAGTTCTCTCTCTCTCTCTTTTTCTCTTTTGGCTTTTCCAGGGCCGCGCCTGCGGCATATGGAGGTTCCCAGACTAGGGGTCTAACAGGAGCTGTAGCCGCAGGCCTTTGCCACAGCCACAGCAACGCGGGATACAAGCCACGTCTGCAACCTACACCACAGCTCACGGCAACGTTGGGTCCTTAGCCCACTGAGCCAGGCCAGGGATCGAACCCACAACCTCATCGTTCCTAGTCGGATTCGTTAACCACTGAACCACAATGGAAGCTCCTACAGTCACGTTCTTAACTCACTGTGCCACATAGGGAACTCCTTTTTGTCAAAAACAATACAATACTTATGCACAAATTCCATTATAATAAAACTGCCTGTTATCTGTCCTTGTTGTCCAGCTACATGCTTGTGGGCAGATGACAGAAATTCTCCAGAGCACAGCAGAGTCCAATGAGAGGACACCATTTCACAAGGTCATCCCTGAGCCCCTGACAGCGCCAAAATTCCATGATTTCAAGGGATGTCTGCTGAACTATCAAAGCTCCTTGTCATCTCTAGAACTCCGCTAACCTATCAAGGATTTCACTGCTGGCACTACTGAGACAGGTGAAGAAAAGAGCCCCGGAAACCACCGAGACCCCTCATCAGACCCTCCATTACACCCCCCGCGCACGCATGTGCGCGCAAGCGCAAACACACACACACACACACACACACACACACACCACACTCGGCGGCTGTAGGCATCCTGTATCCTCCAATCTAATCTCCTGTCTGGTGCCCACAAATGAGCATGATGATCACCCCACCTCCGTGGGTAGAGGCCTGGGGCCTGCTCCTGGGAGCCGAGCTGGAGTGACCGGTCCAGCGCCCAACCCGGAGGCCTGGCTGCTCCACCTTTACCCCCGGAGCCCTGGGAGGCTGAAGAGGCCCAGCTGTGGCTCTGACACGAGAGCTCAGTGCCCGCAGCCGGCATCGGGGCCCGACAACTCAGGGAGTCATAACAAACAGTGACCACCGGGCTTGCTTCTTAGCCACTAAAAACTCTGGGACTGTGTGTCACAGCAGTAGATAACTGAAAACTGACTTGGCTTTCACTGCAATATGTATTCTAGAAAATAGGTCCTATTTTTTTTTTTTTGATCTCTGCTAAACTGCCCAAATAAACTCAATTTCTGTTAAGATCAGTTTTCTGAAAAGTTAAATTTATAGATATTTAAGATTATTACAAATAGAGATTTAACAAAACACCAAGAAACAACATTTCACCAGAAAATGAGAACACTATTATAAAGTTACTGGTAAGATTAGTTGAGAACTTTACACAGGGGTTCATTGCAGTATATTTCTGAATTACCCCAGGTTTCCTACTATGAGCCTGATAATAAAATACCTTCTTCGCAGAGTTCCTGCCGTGGCACCGTGGGATCAGAGCATCTGCAGCGCCAGCACAGGGGGTTAAAGGATCCAGTGCTGCTGCAGCTGCAGCTGAGATCACAACTGCGGCTGGGATTTGATCCCTGGCCCAGCAACCCCAAATGCTAGGAGGCAGCCCCCACAAAAAATACGTGAGGCAGAAGGTTATGATGGCAGCTGGGAGTCAGAGGCAGACACGGCTGCGGCCGGCGGGCTGGCCTGGCGCCGAGAAAAGCAGCAGGGCCTCAGCAGCGGGTGGCAAGGAGGGCAGCGGTTCCCACGGAAAAGGCCGGCAGACACACGGGCCACGGAGGCGTCTTGAGGAATGCGGGGCGGGGCAGGTATCAGCGCCGAGGAGACACAGGTTTGAAGGCTCTCCGGAGAAAAGGAGCAGGTGCTGGGGAAAGGGCCCACGGACACCCAACCGGGACTCTTGTCGAAGACGGAGATGCCAGCCCGTCCCGGCAGCCAGAGAGGAAAAGGGGGTGACAAGGAGCCGGCGGACACAGGCCTGCATGCTGCAGGAGAAAGCCTTCGGAAACCACCGGTGACACCCACCCCGAGGGGGGCCCCTTCGCTGGGGACCTTGGGAACCTTGGCCTGAAAGAGTCATAAACGTGACAGCCTGGGAACAGGTCCTAGCAGACCCCCAGCTACGGCCCGGGCCTCCGCGCTCCGTCCGGCCAAGCGGCCAGCTGTGCTCACAGCGAGGGCAGCAGCGGGGCAGAGCTGAAGGAGGCCCGCCGCTGGCGGCAGGGGACGGACACGGGCGCCGCCGCCGCTCCGCACTCAGCCACCTGGAGGCCAGACGCCGCTGGCCCTACAATGGCTGCTGGATAGAAGCTTTAATAAACCACATGAAGTGGTTTTCAATGTTTACTTGCCGGCTGGGGAAATTCTGTCACTGTTAATCATTTACTTTTGGACAAAACCAACTTTATTTGTGCCATGTGATTAATAACCCTTCTGTCATAACCCGCCAAACACGTATCAAAACCACGAGGGCACAGCCCTCCCCAGGTTCCAGGAGGAGAGGACGTGCAGGGCAGGGCTGCAGAGGTCCCCACTCCCCTGAGGCTGGGGACACGTGATGCACGGGGGCCACCTCGCCCTGCACACCCACCGCCAGGCCCAGGACGAGCAGGCCTCTGCTCAGCAGGATGAGCCAGGAAGCGGGAGCAGGTCCCCCAGGGGCGCAGAACCGTGGGCTCAGCGTGCCCTGCCCTCCGCACCCACACAAGCCCGCCTCTGCCGGGCCGGCCGGGCGCGCGCCCGACGCACAGGCTCCCAAGGCCAAGGACCGAGGTCTGGCCAGCGAGGCACAGGGGAGGGGCCATCTCAGGAAATTACAGGAAAAAACTTCTCATGCCAGGGAGTTCCTGTTGTGGCTCAGCGGAAACGAATCCGACTAGTATCCATGAGGATGCGGGTTTGGTCCCTGGCCTCGCTCAGTGGGTTAAGGATCCGGCGTTGCCATGAGCTGTGGTGTAGGTCCAGATGCAGCTTGGATTCCAAGTTGCTGTGGCTGTGGTGTAGGCCGGCAGCGGTAGCTCCAATTTGACCCCTAGCCTGGGAACTTCCACATGGCGTGGGTGCAGCCCTAAAACGACCAAAAAAAAAAAAAACCCACCCTTCACATGTGGTGATGCTGACCAGCCTCATTGTGGTCATCAAGTTACAACATACACAAACACAGAATCAGTTATGTTCTGCACCCGAAACGAACACGGTATTTTACATCAATTGTAGGCAATGAAAAGAGTTCAAATAAAATAAAACTGAAACTTGGGGTGCACATACAAAGTGAACAAAGAACTATTTCTACCGTGAAAAAGAGAAAGAAGCAGATGAATAGCCCTTTGCTGCCCAGATGTTGCCAAGAGAGATGCCACCTGGGGCAGGTGAATACGCGAATGAGAAATGGAGAGAGAGCCCAAGGCCTGAGGACACGCAAAGCACCGAGCCGGCCACGACCTGCCAACCTCCAAGTTTCCTTTAGTTCCACCCATGGAATTCGGCTCTGCAGCTCTGTAACCTGCAGCTTCATTCAATCCCCAAATCATGCTCCCTCTAACTCCAGGGCTATCTGCTGAGCGGTCCCATAACTACAGAAAGACAGGAGTTCCCTTGTAGCACAGTGGCTAAGGATCTGGCATTGTCACTTCAGACACAGGGTCACTACTGTGACACAGGTTCGATCCCTGGCCCAGGAAATGCCACTTGCCACAAGTGTGGCTGGAAAAAAAAAAAAAGGACAAGACAGACAGCAAAAACACTTTAAAACCATCCAAATCCTTGCACCAAAAATAAGTAAAATTACATAAAACTACAAATTGGAAACAATGCAATTATGAAAAAGTTCCCTCTAAATATAGTACTCAAGAACATAAAGAAATCCAAGAAAGGTAAAACCTAATATAAAAAAATTAAACAATGAATGCATTTTGCTTTAATCTTGAGAACTACAAACTTGCAGTAAGTGAATTTTAACACCAAAATAAGAGAAACTGCATAGTGACTATGATAAATGGATGTGGCTTTTTGTTAAGCGTGAGATTCATAATTATCCAATAAAAATAGTTCTAAAAGAGATCATTGTTCAACGACATAGAAAGATTCACCTTCCCTGTTGGGTTCTCCCTGTGTCTCTGAGTCCACACGTGGGCTGGCAGGGACGGGGTTCGGGAAGAAGCCCAGAGCAGCTGTGCTCGAGCTCGACCCCCACCCCAGGCCCTGAACCCTCAGGCAGACCCTGGGCCCTGTGAGCCAGCCTGGGACCCCTTAGGAAGCGCCTGTCACAGGGCCACTCCTCACCAAGTGAAATGTGACTCTGGGGCTGGGGTGGCAGCCTTTTCCCAGGACTCCCGTGCCGTGCAAAGCCCTGTGTGCAGGGAGAGGCAGACAGAGGGCGGCTCCAAGTCCCGCTCAGCCCCGTCACACTATCTGCCTAGTGCTGGGGAAAGGCACTGAGCTCCAGAACATGCCGCCGAAAACACCGAATGGCCGCAATCAACAACGGGAGGCCATCTCTCCAGGCAGGAAGCTACCGGAGTGACACAGCAGGTGTAAAGTAAACCCTACCTGGCACCCCCAACACTCAGAAAACACCAGCGTTTGGACTGCACCCCGGATCACGGGGAAGGGGCGCCAGGGTGGAGGCCAGGACCCAGCTCCCCGGGGCACAGGGCCCACCTCAGCACCGCAGCTCCAGCAGCGGCTCTGCTCTGCACACAGAACCCTCTGCCGCACGGGCCAGGCTGGCTGTGCAGACGCGGCCGCCCGGGGCTCTGGGCCACCCCCCAGGGACCAGCCCTGCTACCTGTGTGCCAACCACCCTCCCGCAGGTCCACCAGGTCCGCAGCCTCTGTGTCACCCTGGGGCTCGGACTGCACACAAGGGAAGTCCTCAGGAAGGAGAGAAAAGATGTATTTTGGTCTTAGGGGACTAGATTCCCTGTCCCATTTTTACAGGAAGATGGACCCCAACTGCAACGCTTAGTAAGAGCCCCGCCACATGACAGGTCCGCACTGCTTAACGCTGAAGGACTCTTAGGCTGCCTTTCATCAACACATTCCCAGGGCCCAGAACGCAAGCTATAAATGACAAACAGCTGTTTGTTTTTAGTTTTGTTTTTCTTTCTCACTAGTTTTTTTATAATGATTTTCATATTTTCCATCGTGGCTGGTTTACAGTGTTCTGTCAGTTTTCTACTGCACAGCAAGGTGACCCAGTCACACACATGTATACATTCTTTTTTCTCACATTATCATGCACATCATCACAAGGGACTAGATACAGTTCCCAGTGCTGTACAGCAAGATCGCATTGCTCATCCATTCCAAAGGCAATAGTCTGCATCTATTAACCCCAGATTCCCAGTCCATCCCAGTCCCTCTCCCTCCCCCTTTGGCGACCACAGGTCTGCTCTCCATGCCCACGATTCTCTTTTCTGTGGAAAGACTCATTTGTGCCGTATATTAGATTCCAGATACAACCTATATCATATGGCATTTGTCTTTCTCTGCACCTGCAGGGTATGAAAGTTCCCTGGCCAGGGGCTGAATCCGAGCCTGCGGCAACCAGTTCCTTTAACCCCATGTGCTGGGCCGGGGATCGGACCCAAGCTGCTCCCGGCAGGTTCTTGGCCCACTGTGCTACAGGAAGAACCCCTCTTGCTTTTAGCAGCAGTATTCACTGCTGGCGAGCTTGAAAACATTAAGTGCAATTTTAATTTTTTGTTTGATTGCTTTTTTAGGGCTGTGCCCGCGGCTTATGTAAGTTCCCAGGCTATGGGTTAAACCGGAGATACAGCTGAGCTGCCGGCCTACACCACAGCCACAGCAACACCGGATCAGAGCCGCGTCTGCAACATACCCCACAGCCACAGCAACGCCGGATCCCCGACCCATTGAGCGAGGCCAGGGATCAAACCCGCATCCCCATGGACACTAATTGGATTTGTTTCCGCTGCGCCACAACAGGAAAGCCCTAAAATCTTTTCAAAGAAATGTGGCCATTCAAGGTGAAAACTATAAAAATGCTCTTATCGCTTCTGAAAACTTACTCTGAGGAAACTGGTTTTGTCTGTCACGATCCATGCAGGACGGCCGTGGCCAATGCGGGGTTAGTCCCACCAGGAGGCCGTGGCCCCGTGGTCCCTGTGCTCCACCAGCCCACATGGGCCCCGAGCAGTCAAACAGGCTTTGCTCAAAGTAAACACTCACAATTTTCAAGGTGCCTCAGCTCGCCTTGAACACCAGTTATGAAAATAAACTACAACACATCTATGTGGACGCAGGGCGGAAACGTGAAGGGAGAGGTGGCCACTGAACAAAACTAGCATCTCGTACAGGGAACAGGTCCTGTCGGCTGCCACCAGGGGACCTGCCGTGCGCTGGGAAGGGTCCGGATCTGGCTGACCGGGTGTCAGATGGCCCTTGTAAACCCAAGACCCCAAGACAGACCTCGCAGGAGGAGAGGCCCACTCAGGCCAGGAGGGGCGCAGCCGGGCGCCACCTTCATCCCCAGCCCAGTGGGCGGGTCCCCAGGCAGGGACACCGCAGGCAGGTGGGAGGTTTACCTGAGCAAAAGCCTGTTTGTAATCACCTGCGTTTTTGGTAACAGAACTGGAGTCATGTCGCACACACTGTTTTATGACCAGCTTTTGTCTACCAGCTGGGCGAATCCCTCCTCACATCCCTTAATTCCCTTTAATTAGAGGAAAAAAAATGTCCACTTTTATACCAAAATGTTCAGAGTGGTCATGTACCAAAGCGTTCGGAGTGGAGCCAGTAAAAAACCGGTATATATTATCTTGTGGTAGTGCCAAAAGTAATTTGAAAATTAAAAAAAATAATAAGAAAGAAAAAGAAAAGAAAAAAAGAGGGGAAAGGCCAGGACGGCTCCACCCAAAGCCATTGTAAGGCAGTTTCCTGTCACGCGGCTGACAGCCCTCCCGAGGGCTCCCTTCCCTCCTCTCACAGCATCTCAGCGCAGAGCTCCCTCTGCAGAGGGTGCAGGGGGAGTGCGCGTGTCCCCTCAGCTGCTGGTCCTCAGGAGCAAAGCCGCCGCCCCAGAGCAGGATGAAGGGACGGCGTCCCCGTGGCGCGGCGTCCCCGTGGCACGGCGTCCCCGTGGCGCGGCGTCCCCGTGGCGCGGCGTCCCCGTCTGGTGCCCCTGGCCTCGCCCCTCCTTCCTGGGTGGTGGGAGGGGGTTCCCTGGGCAGCCAAGGTGGGCTGTGGACCTCAGGACCCCACTGCCAACGTGCCCGACTTGGACACCAGGGCGCACAGTGTGAGCACATGGGCTCGGCGAGGAGAAGCGGGCAGGCACGGTGACACGTGCGGGGACCGAGCAGACTGCAGAGGGGCCAGCAGTGGCATCACAGCCACAGGGTGACCGCGGGGAGGGCCCGGGCAGGTGCGGGACTCAGGACGAGGTCCCCAGCCCCGCAACCCCCACCACTGCCGCAGACACGGCAGCGTGAGACCCGACACAGGCTGGGGGCGCCCCGGCAGCAGCTCCCTCAGAAGCCCTGGGGGTGCAGGCAAACACCCTCAGCCCTGCAGAAGGACTGGGTCCAGGATTAACCCATACAGTTCAGGAAAAAACTGGATTTCTCTGCACCTTTTGGCTCCTTCCCTTTTCCTAGGAACCAAATCGCCCAATTTATTTGGCGCCGTGATCACCAGGGAGCCTGCCTCTGAACGCAAGTGCCCACCGCTGGCGTTTTTCTTTAGGCCAAGATGGGCATAATCAATCAGTTTGCATATCTTCCACCTTCATTTAAAGATTTTATTTTATTTTTTTAAATTTTTTTTCTTTTTAGGGCCGCACCTGCAGCATATGGAGGTTCCCAAGCTAGGGAACCACAGGCACGCCAGATCTGAGCCGCGTCTGCGACCTACACCACAGCTCATGGCAACGCCAGATCCTTAACCCACTGAGCGAGGCCAGGGATCAAATCCGCAACCTTACGGTTCCTAGTCAGATTCGTTTCCACTGCACAATGACGGGAAGTCCCCATTTAAAGATTTTAATCGCTTAAACACATACAATAACGTGAGGAAAACAGAATTAAGTCACGATTAGGAGTTCCCATCGTGACTCAGTGGTTAACGAACCCAACTAGCAACCGTGAGGTTGTGTGTTCGATCCCTGGCCTTGCTCAGTGGGTTAAGGATCTGGCGTTGCCGTGAGCTGTGGTGTAGGTTGCAGACACGGCTCAGATCTGGCATTGCTGTGGCTGCTGTGTACGCTGGCGGCTACAGCTCCTGTTAGACCCCTAGCCTGGGAACCTCCATATGCCGCGGGTGCGGCTCCAGATAAGGCAAAAAGACAAAAAAAAAAAGTCGGATGAGGAAAATTATGCCAACAGAGAAATTCAAGACCAGGGGAAGGTGGCTAAGACAGGCCACAGCCCTTGAGTGTCCTCCAGGTGGCCCTAAACTTGGCTCTGGGTCCCGCCGTCAGCAAAGGAGGCAGGAGGAAGGTCAGGACCAGGCTGTCCAGGGGGGAAAGGCACCCCTCAAACAAGGCCCAGTGCTCAAGTCTGACACTGCCCCCCGCCCAGGGAAACACTTGGCTGTGAGGGTCACAGCACAGCAATGCGGGATCCAAGCCATGTCTGCACCTACACCACAGCTTACGGCAACACCGGATCCTTAACCCACTGAGTGAGGCCAGGGATCGAACACACATCCTCGGGGATACTAGCTGGGTTCTTAACCTGCTGAGCCATGTCAAGAATTCCAGAAATGGCTAAATGTAAGTCATCACTTATACAAGTAATAACAAGGGCACCCATGAAATAAAACATGACACCCATAAGCAGACCCTTACCTCTGCAATTCCTTAAACGCATATGCAAAGGACGGCTCCTTCCTTACGAGTACTAACGTACTGGCCTCCTCTCACTACAGAAACTCGCCCAAGTCCTCAGTGATTGCTGTGCGAGACATTTATAAACACTGTATCTCGACATGTACTTTATATCATGACACAGTGACTAACCACTCTTTTACTTTTCCCAGAAATTTAGTTATAGTCCAAACAAAACAGAGAAAAAAACATGTCCCACATGCAACAGATAAAGACCCCAGAAAACACTGAGTTTACTGCCATTCTTATACTATATATATATATGGTTAAAAATGGCACTTAAAGTCAAAATATAAGAAGACAAAACTGCACTTAGGAGTGCCCGTTGTGGCTCAACGGTAATGAACCCAGCTAGAATCCATGAAGATGGCAGGTTCGATCCCTGGCCTCGCTCAGTGGGTTAAGGATCTGGCATTGCCATGAGCTGTGGTGTAGGTCACAGAGGCAGCTCGGATCCGGCGTTGCTGTGGCTGTGGTGTAGACCGGTGGCTACAGCTCTAATTCAATCTCTAGCTTGGGAACCTCCATATGCCGCAAGTGCAGCCCTAAAAAGCAAAACAAAACAGAACCAAAACAAACAAAAAAAAACTGCACCTAAATTAAAAGGCAACACAATAGGAGACAAGGAAACAGCTGCACCAATAGGAATTCTGTGCCTTTTTTTTTTTTGGTCTTTTTTGTCCTTTTATGGCCGCACCCACGGCATATGGAGGTTCCCAGGCTAGGGGTCTAATCGGAGCTGCAGCCACCAGCTTACGCCACAGCCACAGCAAAGTGGGATCCAAGCCGCGTCTGTAACCTACACCACAGCTCATGGTAATGCCGGATCCTTAACCCACTGAGTGAGGTCAGGGATCGAACCCGCAAACTCATGGGTCCTAGTCAGATTCGTTTCTGCTGCGCCACGACGGGAACTCCCTCTGGCCTTTTACATTCGAATTCTAATCATCTGCTTTACCCAAGACTCACCCTCACAGACCCACCTCTTTCTCTCTCACATTATTCGGTTTCACATCACGACTCTGTAACCAGAATTCTCTGAAAGCAAATCACCCTCTAACCAGACATAAAAGTCTGAGTTGGAAGGTCGGAGAAGGCACAGCTGTTTTGTTGTTTTTATTCTTTATTTTTAAAAAAAAACAATTTCAATCCTTATCACTTGGGGAGTTCCCTTCGTGGCTCAGTGATTAACAAATCCGAGTAAGAACCATGAGGTTGCGGGTTCGATCCCTGGCTTAAGGATCCGGCGTTGCCATGAGCTGTGGTGAAGGTTGCAGACGTGGCTCGGAACCCGCGTTGCTGTGGCTGTGGCGAAGGCCAGTGGCTACAGCTCCTGTTAGATCCCTAGCCTGAGAACCTCCATATGCTGCGGGTGAGGGCTCTACATAAAAGGCAAAAAAAAAAGTCAATCCTTATCACTTGGGATTCCTTATTTTATTTCTTTTCTTTTTTTTTAAATTTCATTTGGGTTGCACCATGGCATGTCAAAGTTCCTGGGGCGGGGATCGAACCTTTGGCACAGAAGTGACAAGGCAGAGTCTTTAACCCACCAAGCCACCAGGGAACTCCCTGCTTTAAGATATCAAGTAACACCAGATTCTAAACCAACGGGTTATTTCCTGAGCATCAAATAGTAAACAGAATTCTCCCTGCTAGCAATTAATATAAATTAAATGTTGATGGGAACTTACTGGTGTCTTGATGCCTAATTTTCCCGGATTCGTGGTTTACTGTATTGGGAAGAGCACCGGCTTCATTATTTCCTGCACTGCAAGTATCACTGATGGATTTGGCACAATGAGGGTCCCACCTGTATTCTGGATCACTTGCCTGGTTTCTCTTTATCCGGCTGAAACACATCTGCAAAGCACGCCGGCTCTGATCGCCTCTTTTGTTCGCAAGTGATTCAGGGAGGGAAGTTTTGAGCTTGGCTGCTGGGCTGGGGGCCTCAGCAACCTATTTCCCCAGGATGGCTCCTGCCTCCTTTCCAAACCATCCGTTCTGTCTGCCAGGGCACAACACTGGGCAGCACACGTCACTCCGTATTTTCCCAAAGAGAAAGGCCGGGCCTGTGCTGTCCGCTTGCCCGGCTAAGGCACCTCACACGTCATCCATAAGCCTGCGCCTCAGGAAAGCGGCTCGAGTAGCATCGCCCCTTCACTCAGTGCGCCCAGCACGGCCCAGGGGCCAGGGAGGCCCCACGAAGCAGCACCACGAGTGCCACCGACAGGCCATCTCAGAAATGTCAGTCCTCCGCTTCGGCCCCACGGGAATGCCCCCCGGAAATAAAAGTTGTGTCTCTTTCCTCCTGTTCCTGCCACAGCGAGGCCAGGATACGTAATTAGGTTATTTCTAAGGAACCGAAAGTGCTCCAGCCACCCTGACGTGCTGAGCAGCAAGTCCTACGTCTGCGGCAGCAACGCACCGAGCTCGCTTCTGCGCGCAGCGCCGACCTGCAGGCGCACGTGTAGGACAGCGCTTGCTCTCAGAGGCCGTTTCACAATCACACTTTCACTAGTTACACTTCACCAGTTCACTTCTACCTGGTTGGAAACCAGCTCCATTTTACTGGGTCTCTTTACTCCGTGGGGTGAACGCCACGTCGCTCTTACAAATTTCTGCTGCCTCCTCCAAAACTGGCCTTCATCCTTAAGGAACTAGCGGCAGACTGTGTTGCCACCGTGCTGATGACTGCTCACGTTTTTATTTCTAGCCTTTTTCAGTTCCTTAACAGAGTTACAGCTCCTATAACAGCCTATATGCTGTCTTTGAAAACAGGAGAAAAGGGAGTTAAAGAAGAGCCAATTCATGTTAACCAAACTTCCCCTTAAATATGTGAAAAACACACAAACCAAAACAAGTTAAAGGAAGCCAGCCTCTTCCCCCAGGCAGCTCAGAATAAGCCACATACACCCCAGAGAAGGGGCTATATGCAAAGTCCTCATCCTCATGGGGACAGAAGAGAACAGGCAGGCGACTTGGTTTCTGACAGTTCAGAAATGTCTGGATCTTGCCTGAAAAGAACAGCTAACGCGCTGGTTTTGGAGGGAAGGTGGAAACGGTTCAGTGGCCATTTAAGGGCCTTGGGGCTTGAGCCTAGAAACCCATCTCGGGGGCCGCTGGCCTCCGCTTCCTGCCGTGGACCACGCCCCGCGCCGCCCGGGGCAGCCGGGCGCTCGCACCCACCTGATCGCAGCCCGCGTCCACCAGCTCCTGCAGCATCTGCCGGTTCACTTCCGTGGCAGCCGGGGTGCCCGGCTCGTTGGCGAAGGGCAGCAGCGAGTACCTGATCTCCCTCAGGGCCTTCTGGTAGGGCCCAAACTTGGGGGCGGCCCTCAGCTGCTGCTGCTGCCTGGCCGTGGCCTTGCCGCCCAGCACCTTGGCGTCCAGCGCGGCGTCACCGCCGGGGCCCCCGGGCAGCCCCTGGGCGGGGGCCTTGGACGGCTGCTTCAGCCCCTCGCGGATCTCCTGCAGGCGCTGCCGGCTGTTTCCAGAGTAAGTCGTGGCAGGAAAAGTCTTCGGCCTCATTGTTCGTCTGGCTTCCTTTTACCATAAATACAATCTTCTTAAAGTGTTTTATTATTTGGAAAAAAAAAAAAAGTCAACAGTATCAGTTAGTTGTAAACAAACTTTCAAAACAATTTCCTTTAGAAAGTCTTCTTTCCTTCCATTTTTGCAGTTCCTATGGAGATCCAAAAATTTCCCAGAGTCTCCATTTTGAAGATCATCACTACCTGAAAAAGAAAATGGGAAGAAGGTGCTCATTTGTGGGCTGGTTTTTGTTGCTGTTGTTGTTTTTGCTTTTTAGGGCTCATCCTGTGGCACACAGAAGTTCCCGGCTAGGGCTCAACTCAGAGCTACAGCTGCCACCGACTTACGCCACAGCCACAGCAATGGGGCACCCGAATTACATCAGACCTGCCCCACAGCTCACAGCGACGCCAGATTCTTAGCCCGCTGAGCGAAGCCAGGAATCAAACCCGCGTCCTCATGGACACTAGTCAGATTTGTTACCACTGAGCCACCGCAGGAACGCCACATTTATGATTTTCACATCATGTTAATAGCACTTTTTAGAAACGGACGATGATCCTAAAAATATTCCACCTGGAAAGACTAAGAAAGAAGGCGCCAGGTCTGAGGAGCGCAGAGGGGCACGGGAGGGCCGCCCCGAACACGCCACCTGCCTGCAATGAAGGAAGTCTTGAAAGCTCACGCGTCCTTATAAATGCCCCATTCAGGGCAAGCACAGTAGCCACACCTGACAGCTCACTTAAAACACTCCCTCCGAACACCTTCACTTTGAACCCCACAGCCCGAGGGCTCAAGCCTTCCTAAACAAACCTCTCCACCTGCCAGGCTGCCGCTCCCCCGTGTCACTGGAACGCTGTCCCTATAAAACCCTCCCGCAGCTCCTGAGACCCCGCGGCCCCCCCAGCCGACACGTCCTGCACTGTCACTCAAAGAAGGTCAACACAACGAGCTACGAGAATTCAAGGGTTTTTTTAACAAAGTGGTCAACTTTTCATCAACATTTTGACCTAAATGCTAAAATGAGGAGGTTTCTCTTGCAGAAACCAACCCTCCTGCGGACAGCACGAGGCTGTCATGCTGTAAGCACACGCTCGGCAGGCGGCTGTGGGTCTGTCACTAGGGCGGGCCACCCACCACCTGGGCAGGGAAACAGCCTCTTTATACAGAGCCGGTTGTCACAAGGACCTTCTCCACAGTGAGCTGCACCTACCCTAGGCCTGACGGCTGCTCTGCGGGGATTCAGAAAAGGAAATCGGGGAGTTTCCATCGTGGCTCAGTGGTTAACGAATCCAACTAGGAACCATGAGGTTGCACGTTCGATCCCTGGCCTTGCTCAGTGGGTTAAGGATCCGGCGTTGCCGTGAACTGTGGTGAAGGTTGCAGTTGCGGCTCGGATCCCGCGTTGCTGTGGCTGTGGCGAAAGCCGGCGGCTACAGCTCCTGTTAGACCCCTAGTCTGGGAACCTCCATATGCCGTGGGTGCGGCCCTAGATAAGTCAAAAAGACAAAAAAAGGAAAGAAAGAAAGAAAAGGAAATCAACCCAAGCGCTGCGGCAGGCGGCATGTGGTTCAGGGGCTTGTGTGCCGGAGGGCCCTAGACAGGGGTGAGCCCTCCTCCCTCCGGGAAACAGGTGACAGCTAGGGACACGCTCGACCTCACGTCCTCACTGCCGTCACCGCTGTTTAGACGTGCGCTGTCCTGACCAGCAGGCAGCCCTGCGTGCCCCCACAGAGCACAGCAAGCAGGCCAGGAGGGACAAGCACTTCGGGTTTTAATGACAAAGAAAAACTGATCTGAAACAGACCATCATTTAAAAGGAAAGGAACAAGAGTTCCCATCGTGGCTCAGTGGTTAATGAATGAGGACACGGGTTTGATCCCTGGCCTCGCTCAGTGGGCTAAGGATCTGGCGTTGCCATGAGCTGTGGTGTAGGTCACATCCCGAGTTGCTGTGGCTGTGGTGTAGACCAGCAGTTGCTGCTTCAATTTGACCCCTAGCCTGAGAACTTCCATATGCCTCGGGTGCGGGCCCGAAAAGCACACAAAAAAAAAGAAAGAAAGAAAGAAAGAACCAAACTACATAATTTTCTCTACATGAAGTTCATGTGTTAATACATAACATCCAATATATGACAGTCACTGAAATGTTTTTTTTTTTTTTTTGCTTTTTAGAGCCACACCCGTAGCATATGGAAATTCCAAGGCTAGGGGTCAAATCAGAGCTACAGCTGTCAACCTACAGCACAGCCACAGCCACACAGGATCCAAGTCTAGTCTGTGACCTACACCACAGCTCACAGCAATGCTGGATCCTTGACCCACAGAGTGAGGCCAGGGATCGAACCCACATCCTCATGGATACCAGCAGGATTCGTTTCCGCTGCGCCGTGACTTGAACTCCCAGGGACAGGCCCTTTAGAGTGGAGTCTGGAAGCCAACTGGACGGGGGGGCAGGAAGGGACAAAGTGGGGACACTCCAGGTGGATGGCAGCGGCCTGGGTGACCGGCAGCCACTACCGCCCCCACCGGGGGGGGCATGTGACCCATATGATAGGCGGTCCTAGTGGCAGCAGCAGGCTGTGACAAGCCTCAGGCCACCGCCAAGGACACCAGCAGGATGAAGAGGGAGCATCTGCTTTACCCTCGGCCCCTGGGGGCGGTTCGCGTGGAAGCAAAGAGCTGCAGAAGGTCAAAGGCGGCCGGGCGGTCGGCCTGTCCACGGCCTTGCAGAGAGGCCAGAAAGCTCTCCCGAAGCCACTCGAAGGGAGAGGTCCTGGAGGCAGGAGGCAGGAGGCAGTGCGGTTGGTCGTTGTGGGGAGGGGGCTGTAACATTTAAACTGTACTTTTATATTGCTGTGGTTTTCTTTTCTTTTCCAGCTGATTTACAGTGCTGGGCCAGAGTGAGCGGGCTTTTTAACCAGCACAAACGGCAAGATCGATGAGCACCACAGAGCCTAGACCCAGGGGGTGGCGGGGTGGAGGCAAAGCCCTGGAAGATGGAGCCTGCGGAGCAATGCAGCCCGCACTCCCCGGGGAACTCTGCAGGACAGCTGCACCAAGCTCGCTGACCCCTCGGCCACACCAGGACACCAGGTGGCTCCTGGCTGGCACTGCTGCCTCCGGGCACCCCCATCCCCTGTAGATCCAGCCGGGGCTGAGGTGAGGAGTGCGTGGCCCAAGACCTCACGGCCGCGACCTCGACCAAAGCCATTGGGGAGTCACGGTGGTTCACGTGGCCCCGATGCAGGATAAAGGCTCCCCTCCCTCAGGGGAGGTCCTCGTGACCCCAGGGCCATGACACCAGCAGCTTCCCAGGGTTCTACGGGCAGCAGCCGTCCTCTCAGACACACCCAACACCACAAACCTGTCACCCAGTCAGGTGAAGGCGGGAGGGGTGCAGGCACAGACCTCAGAAGAGGCCATCACTGAGGTTCCCGGAGCGTGTAGGTGACACGTGCCGTGTGCCTTCTCAGAGAGGTGACTACCGCTGCCACCCAGGTACCTGAGGGTGGTCCAGCGTCCCACGTGAGGACGTGCCGTGTGAGGTGTGCCCCTGAGCAGTGCACAGCCTGAGCTCCCACTCACGGTGGGCCTGTCATTAGGGCAGGGGTGCATGAAGTGGGAACCAGCCTCTGACTGACGGGGCTCACAGTCCAAGGCAGGCAGACAGAAAGCCAGCTAGCTAAACGAGTATAACACCTGTAAGAGTAAAAGCTCACCCCAAGACTTATGGGGTCTGAACCAGAGCCGCAGCCAAGGGCGGGAGAAGCCCGTGGACACAACAGCCCTTAAGGGACAGAACCGACAAGAGAGGGCGGCGCACACCAGAGGCCTGCTGGGGACAGGGGGCCTGAGCTTCCGGTTTAGGGACCGGGACAGTGATGCCGCCCTGCTGAGGCAGGCCCTCCCTCTGGCCACTGCGTGGAGGGAGGACGCTCGGAGGCCCAGGCAGGCGGGGGAAGCTGGCTGCAGGTTCAGAGCAAAGGGAAGCGCGGCCCAGCCCCCACCCGCCGCTGCCTCCCCTCCCGGCACCCAGGCTGCTGGGAACAAGCTCCACTGCACAGGCTGCTCCCCCAGGGGCCGCAGCAGGGAGCTCAGCGCACCCTTCGAAGGGCCAGGCACCTGTCCAGCTGGTGGCAAAGGGAGCGGCGAGGGCGGTGCAGCCCCCTCCAGGCACCCTGTTGAATGAGCACTTGATAACTGCATGCAGTAAGTTAAAGCAGCTCTCCTTTCACTTCAAGGAGAGAAAAGCAGGGAGGGAAAGCTAAGCCCAGGCTCACAGGAGACGCGTGCCTGCAGCCAGGCCCAGGCACAGCTCGAGGCAGCGAGTCCGCACTCAAGCTGAGGAGCCAAAGGGACCCGGTCCTTCCTGACCTTGACCTTGACGAGATCGCCTCCCCTGCCCAGCACGCCCACTCCCGGCCTGGCTGACCGACCCCAAGGACCACTTCAGCCTACACATCCCCGGGACGCCGCTGTCACTCGCGGCCCCCGGGGCACCAGCAGTGCTGTCATGCTCCTGAACCGCCTGGGGCTGCGAGGGGTGGCCCTCAGTGGCTGGCAGTGCCTGTCCTCTGCGGTCCCTCTCGGTCCCACTCTCAGTGCCTTACGAGACACAGAACCGCTACCAAAGGTACATGACTACAGAAGGAAGAAGTGTTTTCTGGCCACGCCTGAGGCATAAGGAAGCGCCTGGGCCAGAGATCGAACTCGCGCCACAGCTGTGACGACGCTGGGTCACAAGGGAACTCCTGGAATGGACGGCTTCTGTTTGCTTTTTAAGGTACAGTTGATTGACAACACTCTGCCAGCTTCCTGAATGACGTTCTGACACGGGCCACGGCGTGGGTGAACCCTGAGACGCAGCGCTGAGCAGACGAGCCAGACGCAGGAGGGCCAGTCCCGAGGGCCGCCCCTGGTAGAGGCGCTGGAACAAGCCACTCCAGAGACGCAAGGCCGCAGGGGCTGCCAGGGGCCGGGACGGCGGCTGCTGTTTATCACAGACAGACACGGTTTCTGCTGGGGACGACGGAAGAGCCCCAAGTACCCGCTGTAATGCTGACTGCATGAATTTAATGCCACCAAATGACAGACTTATGGGTAAAATGCCAAGGACAAAAAGACGGACAGAAAACTCACCCCCCGTCCACGTCCACCTCACCGGTGTCTGAACTCGGTTCCCTTCTCCACACAAGAAAAAGGAAAAGACGGAAGCTGGTGGCTCATGCCGGCAGAGGGCCTGCGGCCCCCAGGACACACGTGGGGAGCAGCTTCCAAGACCGCGCTCCTGCAGACACGGGGGCTAAGTGCTCACATGTCCCCGACACTCCGCTGACAAAGCCAGCAGTGCATGCTCGAGAGGCGTTTCTCTGCTGAAGTCTGCGCTCACACCCGGGCTAGGAAACACCAGGCGGCCGTGCCTGACATGCCATCCAGAGCAGACGTCCTGGATGCTTCCCTCCCCGCACCCACAAAACCTCACTATGAAATTTCCAGACCTACAGAGAGCTGCAAGGATTCTTCAGCCACCCCCCCCCAAACCTGCACCTCAGGAGAGCTGCTGTGTGCATCCTCCTCCCCCTCAGCCTCGGGGAACCTGTCCTTTTGGCGAGGACACAGGACACCTGGGGTCAACTGTTCTGGCTCGAGGACTGTGCGAAGGATAGAAGTTTCCTTCCACAGCTGGAGACAAATGTGGGGGGTGGAGGTAGGACCTCAGGGTAGAATTTAGGATCACGTGTGGACACGGATTTCAACCTGCTCTTACTGCGGTCAGTCTATGGATGACAACAGCGCACTTTCCTTAAGGCATGAGAAGTTCTTTATTGTTTTAACTTTATGTATTTACTTATTTTGTGTCTTTTTAGGGCCACTCCCACAGCACATGGAAGTTCCCAGGGAAGGGGTCAAATCGGAGCTACCGCTGCCAGTCTACACCCCAGCCACAGCCATACCAGATCCAAGCCGCGTCTGCAACCTACACCACAGCTCAAGACATCACCAGATCCTTAACCCACTGAGCGAGGCCAGGGATCAAATCGCATCCTCATGGATCCTAGTCGGGTTTGTAACCCACTGAACCACAACAGGAACTCCAAGATCCTGTATTTTATTTATTTATGTATTTATTTATTTAATTTATCTTTTTACAGCCACACCTAAGGCATATGGAGGTTCCCAGGCTAGGGGAAGAATCAGAGCTGTAGTCATTGGCCTATCCATGGCTTTCCGAGCCACGTCTGTGACCTACACCACAGCTCACGGCAGTGCCAGATCCTTAACCCACTGAGCAAGGCCAGGGATTGAACCTGCGTCCTCATGGATGCTAGTCAGATTCATTTCTGCTAAGCCATGATGGGAACTCCAAGATCTTGTATTTTAGCCTTTAGTTTGATGATTGATTTCACAAATTAGGAAGTTTGAAAACAATTTTTCATAAGATTATTCGTCAAATTAAGACTGCAACTGCACAACACAATCACACAACACATACACAACAGACACACACACACACACAAACCAAATACACACAACACAAACAACACACACTCACAACACAACACACACAAAACCAACACACACAACATACACCCTGAATCGCACCCAAGAAACAGCTAACCACATGACACAAACACAAATAACAAACACAGACACACACCATGAACACACACAACACACACAAACGTTCTACACACACACAACACCGACACACAAAAAAAAAAAAGACTGCAACTGGAAATAAGCTACTCTGTCAACATTACTGTATCATTTTAATCAGCTCTCTCATCAAGAATTTTATTTATTTTTTTATAATTTATTTTTTATTTTTTTTGCATTATAGCTGGTTTACAGATTTCTATCAGATTTTCCAACTACACCGCGTGGTGACCCGGTTGCATGTACATATATGGATTTGTCACATGTAATTAGATATAGTTCCCCGTGCAATACAGTTGGAGCTCCTTGCTAGTCCATCATTAAAGCACTAGTTATCCCCATTCCCTCGCACCCTCATCAAGAATTTTAGAAATACAACTCTCAGGCCTCAAAGATAGGTCTTTAGAAAATGGGGGTATCCAACAAAGTTAGATTCAGAAATTTCTTAGGAATCATCAACTGGTTTAAATATACTTTCAAAGAAACTAAAAGACACTGGAATTTTAAAACTGCATTTCAACTAACAAAACAAAAACATCTCATTTTCAAATCTGGAACTGAGACAATTAGTAAACCCCATTCCTAGTACAGGTGGCTCCTGTACAAACTTAACATGAGAGCAATATTTGAAGCATTCCTTAACTTGGCCCTACCAAGCACAACGCCAAATCTCAATCCAACCCTGGAAAATGCTATCAGATGCTCAAGAATTTTCGTTCCAACGCCTCCAAGTGCTTCACAAACCACACTGGCTGCCAAACATACACTCAGCACCAACTAAGGAACCAACCCAACCCACGGCTCATGAGACCCGTACCAGTGACACAGAGCATTTCTTGGACCCAAAATTCCAGTTATTATTTAAACCATATCCTTAATATCATTAACCAGCAAAGCCAAAACTAGGCAGACAAGCCAGGCCTCCAGCCAGATGCTGAATGTCAGAATCATAAACTGCTGTGCCAGAATTCCTGTCATGGCTCGGCAGTAATGAACGTGACTAGCATCCATGAGGACGCAGATTCGATCCAGGGACTCACTCGGCGGGTTAAGGATCTGGCGTTGCTGTGAGGCATGGTGCAGATGGCAGACACAGCTCAGATCTGTCATTGCTGTGGCTGTGGTGTAGGCCAGCAGCTGCAGCTCCAATCTGACCCCCAGCCTGGGAACTTCCCTCTGCTGAGGGTGTGGCCCCAGAAAGAAAAAAACAAAGAAGATTACCACTGGGAGGACCAGACTGTGGGTAAATTTATCGCTGATGGAACAGGATGGGTCTCCTTAGGCTCAATTCCACAGCCCAGCAGGGTGTGCAGCCTTTCTTTGAGAAGCCTCGCCTCCTCTGGACTCGCCCACCCTCCAAGGGTCAGAAATCGCCCCCCCAGGGAGTCAGGACACCCAGGCCGCTTGAGAAGCACTGCTGTGGACAGAGGTGACGCGTGACCGTCCAAAGAACCCCAGGGCACAGGCCTAACTGGAGAAAACCTCCCAGAGAAAGGATGGTTTCACCCAAGTGGGAAAGGCTGTCGGGCTATGATTTGATAGAGGAAGCGTGAAGCTATTCTCGGAGTTTGGAACTTCCTGTGAAAAGGCTCAAGCATAGAAGAGAAAGACAGACGGCCGATAATGCCGGGGAGGGGCAGGTACTATCTGCGTCCATTTAATTAAACCACAGGCTCGACACTCAGGAGGTAGGATGGAGTTGCAAGCTCATCCTTAGCTCTTCTGCCCGCCTGGGGACAGGCAGGTCCACACTCCATCACAGCCTGCTGATGTTCTGAGAAGATTCTTACCCTCCTAACTAATTTATACCTGTAGGATCCACCCCCGTGTCGGGACAGTCAACAGCACAAACCACTGTTACAAAACAAGAGAGTTCTCATCTGTCCCCCAGAAAAATTCCTATGAATGTCAAATATCGGCTCAAGTAGTCAATTGACTTCCCAGGCTAGGGTAAATTGGAGCTACAGATGCCGGCCTACACCACAGCCACAGCAATGCAAGATCAGAGCCGAATCTGCGAACTACACCAGAGCTCGTAGCAACGCTGGATCCTCAACCCACTGAGCGAGGCCAGGGATCTAAGCCACAACCTCATCGTTCCTAGTCGGATTAGTTTCCGCTGAGCCACAATGGGAACTCCCCAGTTAACTTTAAAAACCAACTGTGGGCATTCCCCTCGTGGCTCAGTGTTGGCGAACTCAACTAGGATCCATGAGGATGTGGGTTCAATCCCTGGCCTCCCTCGCTGGGTTAAGGACCTGGTGTTGCCATGAGCTGTGGTGGAGGTTGCAGACATGGCTCGGATCCCATCCCAAGTGGCTTTGGCTGCGGCGTCGGCTGGGGGCCACAGCACCAATTTGACCCCTAGCCTGGGAACTTCCATATGCCACAGGTGTGACCCTCAAATAAAATAAAATAAAGTAATTGTCACAATTAGGTTGATGTGGTCTAGATAGCAAGCGAAATAAAGCTTTCATATAATGATCAGCAAACATTAAGAACTGTCAAATTTCTATCCTAATTTTAGCACCATAACCATTATCTTTATCTCAACATTACCTCGTTTTAATAATCCTTTCAACATGAAACTGTAAATTAAAGAGCACTAGCCTTAAAAGTACTGAGAGAACAGCTAACAGCGAACTGAGTGGCCAAGCAGGGCTATCTCCACACTCGGGACGCCTTCACTGGTGGCCCTCCGTGTGCCACCAGTATAGGGTGGAAATGTGACCCCAGACTTGGGAGGCCCAGTTTGGTCCACAGGAATTACAAAGCAATAGGCTTTTTCTTTTCTTTTCTTTTCTTTTTAAGGAAGGACATTCAGAGAATTTTTCATGCTGAAAGTTTGCCACTTTAGAAATTTTCAAACCCGACCTTTTCATTCTGTTGTTTATACTATTTTGTTTCTTTTCAGAGATTTACAGTCAAAGCAAAGTAAATGCACTGAATTTATCTTCTGTATTTATTCCAAGCTATGATCTTTAAAAAAATCAGTAAGGAAAATTACTTAGAAGTTTCCCATTATAATCATGAAATAAAACATAAGGGCGGCTTTTAAATAACTGTTAGTCTGGATTTTCCAATACGGATCAGAACACACACACCCCCGCCCCCGGCCAAATTTCCCCCAAATCCTTCCAATGTGTTCAGGGTAAAAGTACCAGCAGCTCCAACGCCTGGCCCCACCCCCACCCCACCCCCACACACCGGGACTTGGGAGCTTAGGGCTATTTACACCAAGGCATTTAAAATAATAAGGCATCTTAGCGTGCAAACATTCCCCTCCCACCACCGTGTGATTTGCCAAGAAACATGCACAGCCCCAACTGACACCTATGTCCCAATCATTTCAAATTAGATGGAGAGGCTAGAAGAATCCTTCCGAGTTCAAAAAGCCCAAGATTCCAGCAATTCGCCTTAATAACGTCTCAGGACATCTTTGCTCCGGTGTTTTAAATTGCTTGACATTTTGAGATTAAATGTTCCGCAATTTTAATTTCAAAGGAAGGCTTCCATACTCATTAAACGGTGCTCTAGATACCTGGATAATGAGACCGAATTTTATGAGAGGCTAAATCAGGGTGTCTTGTTAATTACAATTTAAAACAGACTTTCTTAAACAGTCTGTGCACTCTTAGGTTCTGAGGCTTTTTCGGTTATTACCTTATTAATACTTTTTTGATGACTCCCTTATTAATACAGTCGCTAAAGAAAAAAAACCTTAAAGATACCAAGCAGCTCAGTCTTTCGATCCAGCCCTCAAAAACGGCGCCCCTCTCCCAAAATAAGGTGGCCCATCCCTCAGGGGGTTAAGGCGATATTCAGCAGGAACCATTGAGCGCACATATCCTAATAATAAGCAGGAGTTACTTTCTCCATTACTGACCGAAGGCCCGTCAAGCACTAGCTTAAAACGCACACTGAACACCTGCGCGAACATCACACGTTTTGTGACTATCCGTCCAGGCTTTGGGGCTCTCAAGGTTCTGAGCAGAATGTGGGCACACCTTCCTCCACAAACGGAGGCGCCTTCTGAACCCTGTCGGGACCAGAGCTGCGCGGCCGGCGACCTTACCTGCCGACTCCGAGCGCACGCAGCCCCCGCGGCACCCGAGGCGGAGAAACTTTTAAAAGACCGGGTTCTGCTCCGCCAGGCGCCGCTCCCCTCCATCCACTCTGGGTCAGATCCGTCCACACCGCCAGCCCCGCGCACAAAGTGCACTTTCCGGTCCCGGCCGAGGCCTGCGGGCGTGTCACGCCCGGACCCCTGCCCTCCGCCCGCCCCCAAGGAACCCGGGGCCCTCCCACGAGCGGCAACCGGGTCGGAACCCGCGTCTGGGGCCGGGCGGGCGGCGAGAGCGGGGGAGGCCGCGGACCGCGGGGTGGGGGAGGGGTGGAGGTCGGAGGTCAGGCGGGGGCGGGCTGGGGCGGCCTGCCCGCTGGGGGCCGAGGTGGGGGGCGACCCGCCCGCCAGGGCCCAAGGAGGCGCCGGCGGAGCCACCGTCCCCGCCCGCCCGCCCGTGAGTCCCGAGTGCGAGTCCCCGGCGGAGTCCGGACCCCGCCGGGCCGAGCCCAGGGGCCGCCCCGACGCCCGCCCGCCCGCCTGCCCGCCGACTCACCTCGGCGCCGTCTACGCGGTGCGCGGCCGCCTGGCCCGCGGCTCCGGGGCGTAGCGCGGGGACGCCGGGCCCGGGGGCGCCGAGCGGGCGGGCGGGCGGCCCCATCTTCCGGCGCTCGCGCCGCGGCCCTGCGCGCACCGAGCGGGACATTCGCTACATTGTTGGCATTCCTCGTGCGTCACGTGACCGCCGCGTCACCGCCGCCCGCCCCGCCCGCCCGGCCGCCCGGCCGCCCGGCCGCCCGGCCGCCGCTGGAGACCGCGCGGGCCGACGGCAGCACCTGCCCCGCCCTGCGGCCGCCGCGTTAAAGGCCACCGCGGCTGCCTTCTGGGCGGACAGCCTCCGGGCCAGGCTGGAGGGAGACGGCCTGGGCTCACGACCCCGCTCCCCGCGCTGACCGCTGGGCCGCCGTCGTGCAGCGGGGACGCCAGGTGTCGTCGGCGCACCTGCGGCCGCGGCACCGCGACGCGCGGCCCGCGCCTCCCCTGCACCCGGCCCACCCCCGCTCGCCCGCGGACCCCCTCTCGCACCTCGAGGAGCAGGCGGCGCCTGCCCAGGGCCCAGCCGGGCGCTCACCTGCGGACCCCGGCGCTTCCGCCGGACCACGCCCCCTCCGCCCGGGGCTGACGGCCCGCCCTTCCCCCGTGCGCATTTGCGGGTCCTGCCCCGCCTCTGCCTTCAGCCATATAAACAGAATTCAGCTGTAGAAGTACATTGTAAATCAAAGCAATGGAATGGACTTTAAAATTTTTGTGTAAAACAATCAAATTTTGAGTTTACAATAGGGGAAAATCGGGAAGAACCTAAAAACCCAACGACAGCGAATAGTGGGAAAGCAAAATATGTAAAATATCAGTCAGTGACCGAACTGTACTTTTCAAAGGGTAAATGATTGTAGATAGAACTTCCACAGGCCCCAGGAGAGGCCAAAACTAAAAAACAAACAAAAAAGAAACACCAGGTTTGGAGTTTCCTCACAGCAGGTTAAGGATCTGGGTGTTGTCACTCTGTAGCTCCGCGCCCTTTGGGCATATGGCCAAAAAAAAAAAATAAAGTGCTTGATGGAGTTCCCGTGGTGGCTCAGTGGTTAACGAACCCGACTAAGAACCGTGAGGTTGCGGGTTCGAACTCTGGCCTTGCTCAGTGGGTCAAGGATCCTGCGTTCCCGTGAGCTGTGGTGTAGGTTGCAGATGTGGCTTGGATCCCACGTTGCTGTAGCTGTGGCTGTGGCGTCGGCCGGCAGCTACAGCTCCTGTTAGACCCCCTAGCCTGGGAACCGCCATGTGCCGCGGGTGTGGCCCTAGGTAAGACAAAAAGCAAAACAAATAATAATAAAGTGCGCGAGAAACATCTTTACGGAATTTTGCTTTGTGGCTCTGCACCTCATGGGCATGGCCAAAAAAATAATAAAGTGCGCAAGTAACATCTTTGGGGAACTTCCCTTTGTGGCTCAGCGGTAACCAACCCAACTAGTACCCAGGAGGACTAGGGTTTGATCCCCGGCCTTGCTCAGTGAGTTAAGGATCCTGTATTGCCTTGAGCTGTGGTATAGGTCAGAGACATGGCTTGGATCTGGCATTGCTGTGGCTGTGGTTGTGGCGTAGGCAGGCAGCTGCAGCTCGATTCAACCCCTAGTCTGGGAATCAGCCGCAGCAAACCTGACTAGTATGCATAAGGATGAGGGTTTGATCCCTGGCCTTGCTCACTGGGTTAAGGATCCAGTGTTGCTGTGAGCTGTGGTGTAGGTCGCACACATATCTTGGATCCTGCATTGCTGTGGCTGTGCTGTAGGCCAGCAACTGCAGCTCTGATTCAACCCCTAGCCTGGAAACCTTCATATGCCCTGGGTTCGGCCCTAAAAAAGCAAAAAAAAAAAAAAATCACATTATATATAAATTTTCACATATATAGGAAACAAACTGGAAACAGGGTGAGTTTCCAAATAAAGGCTTACTTGGAGAAACTGACACACCACATAGGAGACCATTGTGTTTATTGACATGGAATTGTTCGTTCCTTTGAGTTTTTAGTTTTCTTAACTTTTTTTTTGTCATTTTTTAGGACTGCAACCGTGGCATATGGAGGTTCCCAGGCTAGGGGTCTAATCAGAGCTGTAGCCGCCGGCCTACACCACAGCTACAGCAACGCGGGATCCGAGCCGCGTCTGCGACCTACACCACAGCTCACAGCAACGCCGGATGCTTAACCCATTTGCAGGGCCAGGGATTGAACCCGCGTCCTCATGAATGCTAGTCGGGTTCGCTAACTGCTGAGCCACAGTGGGAACTTCAACTTAACCATTCTTAAATGCACAAACTCAAATATTTTCTACAATAATGAAAACAGTTTTGATACCGGGGAGGAGGAAATGCTCAGGATTAAATTTCAATTCTTACATGTGTTTTCCAGTATTAAAATCATGACAGAGTAAACTTTCTCTGATTTTAATTTACTTCTAATTGCTTTAAGCCATCTTGGAAAACAGAGCTCCCCGGGGATTTGATTAAAAACCTCTAGTGGGTGTTTAGGGGGAGGCCCAGGGTCCCAGTAGGCCCTACAGGGTGGCCACTTGGCCGGTCTCTGCAGACCTGCTTGTCCAGCCGCCTCAGATACAGACCTTGGCTTCATTCTCCGAATAGCCGCTCTGCTTCTCAGACGCGTGATGAGGTATGTGATTGCATAAGTCAGAATTGCTCAATACTTTCAGATTTGTTCCCAGAAGACCTCAAAGAAACACTGTCCAAGATAAAAATCACATTCCGCCTTTAACGCAGTCTAATGTTGACACTTTACATTATGAAGAGACAATTGCTAAAACAACTTTTTTTTTCTTACTACATCTTCCTCCGTTCGTTTACTTTTTATGCTGGGTGAGCTACGACAGCAACACCAGCTATTTACTTTACTTCTCATTACATTTATAGTTGGCTGCAACTTCTGTTTCCTTTGCAGACATGAGCAGACTGTTTTTGCATCTGTAGTTGAAAGAAAAATCCCACTGCCAAGGTCTATATGCTCTTATGTGTTTTAAAACTTTCCATTCAGATTTTTCATTTTCTGGAGTAAACACTGCTAAAACTCTCTTGGGGAAGAACAAGAAGTGTGAGGCTCAAACTCTTGTCTCAACAAAATCAACTTGTATAATAAAACTCACATTTTCAAAGGGAAATACCTGAGCCAAACTAAATTGACAGGGAGTGTTTGCGTAAATGCAAAAGGAACACTTTCATGGTCTGTTTTTAACTTTTAATGATCAACTGCTAAATGCTATTTTGGTTGTTATGGAACTGCTGCTTTTAAGACCATGTATTTCGCTTTATCAACCAGATCTGAAAAGAAAAGCTGTGTTATCTTCAGATGCTGGATGAATGGGTTTTGATCACGAAAACCATGATGAGGCTGCCTATCAAAGTCAGGAAGCGTCGCGCAGATAGTGTGATTGCGGCTGAGCCCAGGACGAGGAAACTGTCTGGCCTTGGGGCTGGAACTCGGAAAATGTCCAGAGCTCACAGCCTTCAGAAAGGCAGGTGATAGGAAGAACTAGAGTTCAAGGTGAAGCTACTCCGTGGGGGGAAAGGGCAGAAACAAAGTCACAGACAGGAAGGCAGGTATGTGAGGCATGCGGAGAATGGGCTGCGAGAGGGAACTCCGGAGAAGAGGGAAGGTGGACTGGCGCTGCGACCCCCTGCTGTCCAGTCAACCCTTCAGGCAGAAGAGCTGAAGAATATGTGGGAGCTGTCGCAGGAGGTGGCAGACAATTCAGCTGAGCCCAAGTTGAGAGGGAAGCTGAAAGCGTTTCACAGGACCCACGTGGAGCATGGTTTCCATCTGCACTGAGAGGTGACCTCAAAGAAAAGCAAGCTCCTGAGTTTGCTTACCCCCTCTCTCAGATATTCCGCATAAATGGGAATCTGGGGCGTGTTCATAGGTAAGGAGAGTTAAGAGCTGCATCACAAAATCCCCCCGTTGTCGCTTTCCCACGCCCAGTTACTGGCCTGGCATTCTCACGGTTGTGCCTTGCCAACCTTTCAAAGTCAAAAGGTGCAAAACGGAACGCACGTACTCCTGTATCCGCTCAGCGGTGATTACTGACTGAGGCTTGTCCACCTCTCCGGAAAAGCCTCACAGACATACCGGGCGCCCAGGCGTGCCAGGCACAGAGGACAAAATGGTGACAATGGACATTATCACAGAGTGTCCAGGTCTAGTGAGAGAGTCAAATCATCAGATAACGCTGCAAACATAGAAATGTGGGGTTGTGATGAATACTGTAAAGGAAAGACACAGGAGAACTTACAGTGGAGGGGATATGACCTGGTTGGTCTGGAAAATGAGGGAGCATTTTACCTTCTTTTTTTTTTTGGCCACACCTGGGGCATGTTGGAACCAGGAAAAATAACAAAGAGCCTGTGTATGTAAGGACAAGAAATTTGGGACAGTAGCTGCAAGGAGGTTGAAGGTTGGACAAAACATCCTGGTGGTGACAGTGTTTTGCAACAAAGGGTTGGTAAAACCGGCCAAGACATGGCAGACTACCATTTAGGAAATTTTCCATCCCCCCAGGTCTGCAACATTCAAAAGTCCCGCGCGCGCCAATGATAGCCAATCACTAACCGCTACATCTGCTTCTGTTAACTGCTTGCTTGCTTGCGTCTATAAAAGGGCTTAGCTGTAAGCGTTAGACGCAACTCTCATCTGCAGCTCCTGTGAGCATTGTGTCTCAGGACACAACGAGAGTTCGCCCCTGCGCAGGTTAAAAGTTTTGGCCAATAAAGTAACACCCTTTTGAGTCCTGAAAGTCTCCGAACATCTGTTTCTCGCAACGGTGGATGCAACAGGGCACACGGAAGTCCCTGGGCCAAGGACAGAACCTGCCCCACAACAGTGGCAACGCCAATCCTTAACCCACTGTACCTCTGTGCCTGTAACCACTGTATCTTTTTTATCTTTTTGCTTTGTTTTGTTTTGCTTTGAGTTAGCTAAGGTGCAAAGTTAAGCAGAAATTAGCAAGACGGAAGTTCCCGTGTGGCTCCGCAAGTTAAGGATCTGGCATTGTCCCTGCCACCGGGAGGGTTCCATCCCTGGCCTGGGAACTTCCCACCACATGTCACGAGTGCGGCCGAAAAAAAGAAAGAAAAGAAATTAACCAGATGAACAGGGAGAGCGTGGAGAGACAGAGACAGACAGACAGACAGACAGACAGTGAACGTGCTATGTCTGCAAACGCAGCAGCGGCAGGAACACGACCAGCATTTCAAACACTGAAAGAGCCCCTCTGTTTGGATCCCTCTGACTGGAACCCCTCTGATTGGCCGCCCCTCTGGCTGGAGCCCCTCTGGCTGGAGTGCAGAAATGGGGGGACAGTGAGGGTGGACAGGCGGGCAGGTTCAGGCCGCTACAGACCTTGGGGTCACTTTAAGGATTACAGTGTGGATTACAGTGCTTTTTTTTTTTTTTTTGTCCTTTTATGGCCGCACCCGTGGCATATGGAGGTTCCCAGGCTAGGGGTCTAACAGGAGCTGTAGCCGCTGGCCTTCGCCACAGCCACAGCTACGTGGGATCCGAGCCGTGTCTGCCACCTACACCACAGCTCACGGCAACGCCGGATCCTTAACCCACTGAGCAAGGCCAGGGATCGAACACGCAACCTCATGGTTCCTAGTTGGATTCATTAACCACTGAGCCACGATGGGAACTCCAGGATTACAGTCTTAACATGCAGAACAGTGTGAGTCCTGCATGGGCGCCAAGGAGAGGAACAGGCCGGGCTGTGGAATGAGTGGGAGCCGGGAAGAAGGTGGCGGGTGGGTGCGGTCAGAGTGTTACTAGCTACAGAGAGAGAAGGTGCAGCCTGAGCCAGGAAGGTACCGCCGAGGAGGACAGGAAGTAGCTGAAACGGACAGTCCATCCTGGTACAACTTTGTCATCCTGGTGACAGATGGGCTGTGGGGACATGGGAGAAGGGTGGCTCCTGGGTTTCTGGCGTCTGGTCTATAGCCGGGGCGCTGGCGCGACGGCTGCAGCCATTGCCCTGAGAGTCTCTATCTGTTTTTGGAGGTATCTTCTGAATTGGAGCGGGTAGAGGTGTTCCCGAGGCCCGCGGGCCCTGCTTTGTAGCTGAGATGCAGATGTGGCCCTGCCGACCAGCGCGGGGGGGCAGGGGGTGCGGGGAGCAACAGCCTCGTGGACGCGCAGACAGAACCGAGGGCCGAGGCCGGGAGGTGAAGCGGAGGATGGGTCTGCGCAGGAAGCAGATCGGCTGCGAGAGCTGGAGGGAATCACGGCTTTTTAGAAACAAAAGCAAGAGGGTTTCGAGTAGGGGGATCAACCAACACACAGTCTTTTAAGCGGCCAAGTGCACTGGGGCCGGGAAAACGCCTGCGGCCTTTAGTCCTGGAAACTTTACCAGAGAACTTCTTTGACAGAGGAGCCCGAGATGGGAGATGTTTGTGATGAGATGTGAGCAGAGAAGAAAAACCGAAGACACAGTAGGGAAGCGAGGAAAGCGATGAGGTAATAACTGGAGGAAGAAGGGGTTCGCAGAGAAGACTTTCTTTTGCCTCTCTGGCCTCCCCACGGCACATGGAAGTTCTCCGGCCAGGATGAGCCACAGCTGCAACCTGCCCTGCACTGATGGAAGACTATTTTTTCTAATGGGAACTACAGCTGCAGCCTACACTACAGCCACAGCAGCTTGGGATCTGAGCTGAGCCTTTGACCTACACCACAGCTCATGATAACGCGAATCCTTAACCCACTGAGCAAGGCCAGGGATTGAACCCGCATCCTCATGGTTCCTAGTCGGGTTTGTGAACCACTGTGCCACGAAGGGAACTCCGTGGAAAACTTCTTTTTAAGGGGAGATTTCTACTGCTGCTGGAACCGATGACCACGAAGTGGTGGCTTAGAAAAAGAAGCCCATGTTTATTACCTTACAATCAGGTAGGTCTGAGCCACCGCGGACCGCACAGGTGCTGGGCCTTGGGCCGCGGAGACCCTTCCCTTTAGACGAATGCAGCGGCCTCATTGGCCCCCTGCGCTTGGTTCCCCCGTTGGCACTGGTTTTCCACACCTCGCTGCCAGGTTAGCAGCCAGATTCGCCTTCCCAGTGGGCAGCCTGCTCAGCCCCGAGCGCAGGCCTGCTGAACAAAGCCCAGGGGACCGCTGATGTCCCCAGGAGAAGGTGAAACGCGTTTCCCGCCTTCCTCTGAGCCTGGCCCCTGGGTGCCTCTGTGCAGGGTGTCCCAGACCTCCAGCCAAAGCAGCCGCTCTTTCCGGCGTGGGGACTGTCTCCACGTCCTGCTCCTCCTTCCAGGCTTGGGTCTCCTCCCCCGTGTCTCTCCAGCTTGAAATCCTTCCTAAACTTAGTAGCCCGGGTCACGGTCCCCAAAGAAGCCCTCCCCGTACGCCTGGAACCCGTGGGTGTGACTGAGGTGACAAATGCTGACAAGGGGGACTAAATTGTACTTTCGGGGTCATGGAGTCAGAAAGAGTCCTGAAGGTGGGAGAAGACGGCAGAGGGGGGCTTAGAGACATGAGCCAGCAGGACAAGGTGCTGCTGGTTTCGGAGACTGAGCGTGGGGCTGAAACCCCAGAAGTGCAGTGGCCCCCGAAGCTTTGCAAAGCCCGAGAAAGCAGGGCCCTCGGCCCCACAGCCACAGACAACAGTGCCTGTGGGCGGGAAGCAGCCGCTCCCTGGAGTCTGGGGAGGAAGGCAACCTTGCAGCCGAGGGTTTAGCTCCAGAGATCGAGCCAGGCTTCTGGCCTCCAGAAGTGGAAGATGCTAAATCCCAGTTGCTTCCAGCCGCTACGTTTGTGCAATTGTTCTGGCAGCAACAGGAAAGTGCTGCGCCCCCGCCAGGGCCTGGCTCTCCCTCGGCGTCTCCAGGACCCTGAGGGTCCCCACGGGAAACGAGCATGTTCCTTTCCTCTGGCTCCCAGCTGCACCTGCTGACAAGAGGTTGTCTGATTCTCCTGCGGGCTTTGAGCTCCTTGGGGTAGGACTAGGGTCCAGGTGGGCACAGAGTCAGGCCCTTGCCTATAGAACAGATGTCACCCAATAAGTTTTTTTTCCTTTTTTTTACATAATAAATGAGCAAATGCAAGTCCCTGTGGAGATGGCAGAAACAAAATAACCACAGAAAGTGGGCCCTTTCTTACCCCACTTCCCTCAGACAAGAAAGACTCTCTCTGAAATTAGAAGCCATTCCTTTCACTATCAGTGGCTCCCAAACGATCTAAATATTTTCTGTTGACAGGAAATGTTATTTATTTTTTGGCCAAGCCTGTGGCATATGAAAGTTCCCGGGCCAGGGATCTAACCCCCACCACAGCAGCGACCTGAGCCTTTGCAGGGACAAAGCCAGATCCTTAACCTGCTGCACCACAAGAGAACTCCCAAGAAATATTATTCTTACCATGTAACT
This sequence comes from Catagonus wagneri, assembly GCA_004024745.2. Lineage (NCBI taxonomy): Eukaryota > Metazoa > Chordata > Mammalia > Artiodactyla > Tayassuidae > Catagonus > Catagonus wagneri. Next base: position 44,496,214 of record PVHT020004944.1, on the reverse strand, counting down.
AGTTTTAATCTGCTCTATTTCGTGCCTTTCTTCAGAAGAGGGCCTTGGAACTATAAGGAATTAATAATAATAAGAATGGATAAAGAGACAGTTCATCTTGTAAACGGCTGCTGACAACCAAGGAATTATTTTTCTCAAGCTGCTGATAACAGTAAGTTACGTCCACACCAAACAGGACTTGGCTTACGATGAAGGACAAAGTCTGCATTTTAATGTTTCTCACCCCGGGTGAAATTATGATGAAGGGAACGAGGTGATAGTGAATATTAGTTGCATTTAGACCCAGAAAGAGAAAAACAGGTTGCACAAAACTTCCTCCAGATCAAGGGGCATGTTCACATCTGTCTATCCTGAACAACCGCAATGAGAAAAGATAGCAAGCTGGGTGATACAATTAAACACAACTAAAACTGCAGAGAACTGAAGCCAAAGTGTTCAAATCACAACTCTGAGGGCATCAAGTAAGATTCAAACAGCAGGCACAACTGCTCCCTTGACGATGGGTTCATGAATTTCACAGATCCCAGAAATAGAAAAGTAAGAAGTCAACATGGAAGGACTTTTTGTCTTTTTGTCTTGGTCTTTTTGTCTTTTAGGGTCATACCTGAGACATGTAGAGGTTCTCAGGCTAGGGGTCGAATTGCAGCTATAGCCGCCGGCCTACACCACAGCCACAGCGACACAGGATCCGAGCCGCGTCTGCGACCTACACCACAGCTCACGGCAACGCCGGATCCTTAACCCACTTAATGAGGCCAGGGATCGAACCACGTACTCCTGGATGCTAGTCAGATTCTCTAACCGCTGAGCTACGATGGAACTCTTAAAATATTTTTTAAACAGTTGAAGCTACAAGAAAAATCACAGTTCAGAGCTAAACCAGCAGACAAATTTTATATCAAGACATCAGAACAAAAGATTTTGTTTCTACCCGGCTCTGGCTGGTTTCTAAGCTACTGTGATACCTCTCCTATGCTTTCGTCTAGCAAGTAGTCAGCCCTCTGCATCTGTGGGTTGAAAATATTTGAAAACAAATTTCCAGAAAGTTCCAAAAACCAAACCTTGAATTTGCCATAGGCCATCAGCTATTTACAGAGCAAGATACCTGTAAATAATACCTTGATGTTGTGTTAGGTATTACAGGTGATCAAGAGACGGTTTACAGTACAGGGGAGGCTGTGCAGAGGTCACGGGCAAATACCGCACCACCGTCTGTAAAGGCTTTGGTTTCAGGGGCCTGGGACCCATCACCCCAGCACAGCAAGGAACCACTGCATTTATTTTAAGAAAAATGAATATGACTTGCAGATTCCTCTAATGAATGTGTAACCACTCAAAAGATCAAACACAGCTACAGAAATCTGGAGACATTTTCCATGAAATCTGGCTTGGAAGGGAAAAAGTGGCGGAAGACAGAGGGGGACGCCAAGAAGTGCTGCTGGAGGGGGCGGAAGAAAACCGGCTGTGAGGGGGCTGAGGTCCCAGGAACCGGAGGCAGTGCCACCTGTCACCGCAGAACTGTTTTTGGCATGTTTCTCAATTTCTTCTCCAGATTAATTCTTAACTACTAAGTACAACAAAGTTAGAGTAGCATCGTGTAGACTCCCAAGCCCAGGTCCTTCATTAGCGGCTCTCGGAGGGCTCCAAGATAAGAGGCAAGGGTCTTTGAAAGGCTCTCTGGCGGTGACAAGAGTGGACCCCTTGCCTTGTTCCTAAATTTAAGGGAAAAGAATCCAGGACTTCGCCAGTGTGATGTCAGCTGTGGGTTTTTCAAAGATGCTTTTATCAGGTTCAAGGAGTTCCATTATTCCTAGGCTGTTGAGCGCTTTTACGGTGAAAGGCATTAGATTTTATCAAATGCTTTGCCTGCACCTAGTGAAATGATGATGTGGTTTTTGCCCCGTAGTCAGGTCTTGGTTTAAAGGAATAGGCTTATAGGAACCACATCAAAAATATGTGTCCCCCAAGGGGAAAACCACGAAGAGATATCACTTATTTCGGGTAACTGGTCAGCATCATAGGAAGGGCTAAGAATCAAGGATCACAGCAATAATATGTTTACGTATACATTTCTGCAGGATGGGAAATGTTTAAAGCTTGCTAATACCTTTCTTCCTCAGTGAAACAAAATGTAACACATTAAATAAAAGCAAACTGCTTTTCATCCATGGGGGGGCGGGGGAAGGAAACAAGAGCACTCTTTGAAGCCCTGGCCCAGTACTGCGGGGGGAGGGGACTGGGTGTCCATGTTGCTTAGGACGCCTCCTCTTAGCCCCCAGCATCTCCCTGCTAACTGGTAAGCACCAGGTGCTTGGGTTTGAGGGCAAATGCAGCACTTTGACAGCCTTTAGCAGTTGAAGGACACTCTTTAGGTGGAATTTCAGGACTCACATCTGCCTTCACTCTCCCTCTATGTGTTGCCTCCCAGGTTCAGAGCCGGGCACTGAGGCCACAGTGGGAAGAGACCCACACACCATTTATAGCCATTCCCGTTGTGGCGCAGCAGAAACAAACCCGACTAGTATCCGTGAGGATGCGGGTTTGGTCTCTGGCTGAGGGAAGATTTCAGTCACCACAGAAGCGGGGTTAAGGATCCGGCGTTGCCCTGAGCTGTGGCTCGGATCCCGCGTTGCTGTGGCTGTGGCATAGGCCAGTGGCTACAGCTCCAATTGGACCCCTAGCCTGGGAACCTCCATATGCCGTGGGTGTAGCCATAAAAAGACAAAAAGAAGGAATAAGCAATGAGGTCCTGCTGTACAGCACAGGGAACTATATCCAAACAGTTGTGATAGAACATTATGGAAGATAATATGAGAAAAAGAATGTGTACATATATGTATGACTGGGTTACTTTGGTGTAAAGCAAAAATTGGCACATTTTTTTGTTCGTTTTGCTTTTCAGGAACTTGCCTGCAGCATACCGAGGTTACCAGGCTAGCGGTCGAATCAGAGCTACAGTTGCCGGCCTACACCACAGCCACAGCAACACGGGATCCGAGTTGCACCTGCCATCTGTACCACAGCTCATGACAACACTGGATCCTTAACCCACTGAGCGAGGCCAGGGATCAAACCCGCAACCTCATGGTTCCTAGTCGGATTCGTTTCCCCTGAGCCACATCAGGAACTCCCATGTTTACATTTTTAAATGATTGTGGAGGGATTAGAAAAAGAACATTTCATGACTCGCAGAAATTACATGCAATGCGCATTTCAGTGTCCGCACGAAGTATTCAGGGACAGTGACACTCATCCATCTCTGAGCTGTTGGTGGCTGCCCCCGCGACAGCAGAGTTGTTAGTTGTGAGGACCCCGCCTGCAGAGGCTGCATCTTTGCGCCGGCCCGTGCGGGGGGCGGTTGCCCACCCCGCTCCAGAGCCATAGCCCTGTGAAACCGGGTGGAGGGGGTGTGTGTGGGGGGTAGTTGGGGAGGCAGGATGGAGCCGGTGTGGCCTCGGGCTGGGCAGGGGGACGCAGAGGGAGACTCCCACCTCGCCCAGCTCGGGTGGTGCACCTACCTGCCGGCATGCGAGAACCACCAGGTGACAGCCGCTGAAGAAGGAACCACACTCGCGGCTGTGGCGGGAAGCGCGTCTGGTCTGAAAGGCAGCTTTTGAGAAAACGCTTCGCTGATGCAACAAAACGCACCAGAAAACCACACTCGGGCGGACCTGGCTGGTTCCGCACCCGCCTGACCCGGCGGGCGCGTGGAGGTCAGTGAGGCCAGGGGAGGAAGACGGCCGGCCTCGGACCCGCCGCCTGTCCCCGCGGTGGCCACGGGCGCCCTCCTGCGGGCACAGACCTTCGGGCGGCGGCCCCAGGCCCCGGGGAGCCCGGGGCGGGCGGCAGAGCCTCGGGCACCGACGGGACGGGCCGCCTGGGCTGCGGGCGCGGCGCAGGGAAAGGCAGGCACGGGTGTGCGGGGGGCCGGCCGGGCCCCGGGCCTGAGCGGGTCCCTTCCCCACTACCCGCTGGCCCTCCGCGGTCTGCGGCGGCCGCTGGGGACAGACGGGCCTCTCTGAGCCTTCTTCCCGCGGCCACTGGGGCGGCCAAGTCGCTGGACTGCTGAGCGAGGGTGAAGGTGGCGGCGCGGAGCCCGTCACCGCGAGTTCCATGCTCAGCGCCTGGAACAGGGTCGTGATCAACAAACGTGATAGAAGGATTGAAATCACTTGCTTTCCACTGGGGAGCTCAGGTGTCCAGGGACCCTTGTGTGTTAGCTCTAGTTTTATTTTCCATGTGGTTTTGACCCTTAGTTCTTTTTCCCACTCACTGCTCTGAAAGCTCCATCACCCTGATCTTAAATCACCTCCTCGGAGTTCCCGTCCCGGCTCAGCGGTTAGTGAACCCAACCAGCATCCACGAGGACCCGGGGTCCATCCCCGGCCGCATGCAGTGGGTCGAGGATTCCGAGTTGCTGTGGCTGTGGTGTAGGCCAGTGGCTACAGCTCTGATTAGACTCCTAGCCAGGGAACCTCCACATGCCACGGGTGCTGCCCTAAAAAACAAAACAACAACAAAAAAAACCCCAAAAAACACCAAAAAAACAAAAAACAACTCTGGCCCAGAAGGCAGCCAAGTTTACAGGAAGACCCAGTCTTTGGAGCTAATGTATCAGATTAGTTGTGAGGTCTTGACAGGGTTCCTTGGAACTTTGCAGAGGCATGGTTTCCTCATTTACAGAGCAGGCGTCTTAACCGCCTCAAGACGTCTCCGGGATCAAATGACAGAGACCGAGTGCGAGGTCCTGGGCATAGGGTAGTGTTTGGAAAATTTTTTGAAGAGTTGGAGCTTCCCAAACATCAAGAGGCAAAAGAATGTCCTGGAATGGAGGGAAAAGCCAGGGATCTTTCTGTCAGTTTTCCATCTAATGAGTCAAACGATTAACGTCAAATTCGGGGAGGGAAACAAATTTCTACAGAAGGTAACAGCACCATCTGCTTCCAATTACAGCCCATAGCTGTGTGTTCTTAGGGATCTTGAACAGAAAGTTTTAAAGAGGCATTTATGATTGCCTTTTAAGCGAGGCACAGTGGTGACCAACATCCGGCAGATAGGGAATTTTTTTGGGTAAAACTATTTAGCTCTATTAAATTGCACATGCTGTACACATGGAAAAAAAACGAAAAGAATTTGGGGACTTTGAATGGAATTTCCCTAACCTTAGGAAGAAACATTACGACTGCCAGCTGTGGAATTAATGCTAAGCCATTTTAAGGCCTGACAAGTATTTTGGTTGGCGAGAGTGCACTGACGTCACAAAGCATGGCTGAAATCCGGGGTTCCGCTTGTGGGATAGTCCTAGTTTTCCTTTAATGCTGCTATACAAAGAGAAGAAACATAAGCATTACAGGTTAGAAAGTTGACTTTGAACTCATTGACATCCGATAGCATTATTATTGTTTTATTTTTTTGTCTTTTTGCCTTTTCTAGGGCTGCACTCATGGCATATGGACGTTCCCAGGCTAGGGGTCTAATCGGAGCTGTAGCTGCTGGCCTTTGTCACAGTCACAGCAATGCTGGATCAGAGCTGGCCTGCAACCTACACCACAGCTCACGGCAACCCAGATCCTTAACCCTCTGAGCGAGGCCAGGGATTGAACCTGCAACCTCATGGTTCCTAGTTGGATTCATTAACCACTGAGCCACAACGGGAACTCCTGACATCTGGTAGCATTATGTCACCACTACACCTTTTTTTGAGTTTGTTTTTACGCTTGTTGCATAATTATCTGAATTGATCAAAGCCAAGCTGTATCATTTGTCACACACACAGGCGTGCGATGGCCTTGCTCTCAGCTGGCAACAGAGGGCAGTCCCCCCTTCTCTGCCCTGTGAGGTCAGTCCACAGGCCCTTCTGAATGTGTCCTCAAAAACTCTCAGAATGTCAGGAAGCTGAGACCACGGCTGAAGAGCGACAGTCAAATAATTTCAATTCCTTTCTTGGGAAACAATTTTTCATATTGGGAGGAATGCTCGGTGGAACCCGCTCCCTCACTTCCAGGAATGGCGCTCCTTGGGGCCCGCACTATGTCAGATGCTAAACGGGTGACGCCAGACAAATGCATCAGGGCTCAGCCTGAGGACGCTCCAGCAGCGCTGGCCGGGGCCGTGCAGTGACGCCATCACTTGTAAGTTCTGCAGAAAAGCACAGCTGGCAGAACTCCTGCAAAGAGCACTTCAGAAGGAATTTTTAAAGTATGGATATCAGGAGTTCCCTGGTGGCCCAGCAGGTTAAGGCTCCGGCCTTGTCACTGCTGCAGCACAGGTTTGATCCCTGGCCCAGGAACTTCCACATGCCCTGGGCACAGCCAAAAAAAAAGAGAAAGTACTGATAGGAATGGCTACAGTTCCGGTAAAGCAACCACATGAAATTTCCTAAACTATCTGGCTATCAAATATCCAGACCCCACAAAGGAAGCAGCCCCAGAATTCTGAAGTGCTCAGATTCAGCTGCCCTCCCAAGGCCTCACTACTGGGTCAAAATGAAAGCGAGTCTTGGACTGAATTCAGATACAAACAGGTACGTATGAGACATTTATTGGCAAGTAGGCCCAGCAGTTCATACAGCGTGTTCTGGAGGCTCAAGGAGTCCAGCTCTCTGTCCTTTAGTTCCCCTGCCCCTAAGCCCGCCGTCTAACACCAACACCCGCAGGTGCAGTGTTCCTGAGCTGCGAAGGCTGAGCCCCACCAAGGCCGCGTGCCCTGGTCCAGCCTGAGGGGCACAGGCGGAAGGCCTCCGAATTTCCATGCTTGCTTTAGCAGTGACCAACTTAAATCCCCACTTAAATGCCTTTCCTTTCTCCCACAGGAGCCTGATTTTGGCATTTCTCATGCTAAATGACAAGACACTTCTTACCCACAAAGCCCCTTGTGTGACAGCCGGGGTGCTCAGGAGACAGGCCCAGGCTGTTGAGGGAGGGTGGTGGTCCTGAGAGGAGGCCCCCTCCTGCAGCAGTATGGGGGGCCAGCTCCCAGACTTACACATTCTCTGCTCCCAAACTTCGTCACGAAGATTTTCAAACACGCAGAAAACTGGGAGGAATGTTACAGTGACCAGCAACAGGCCAGCGTCTACTTGGCGGTTCTTAGACCCTAGCCTGCGTGGGGATCATCTCAGAGGCTCGTGAAAACACACGAGGCAAGGTCTCCCTCTGTTTCTGACTCAGGGGGTCTGGCCTGAAAACGTGCTTTTCTGAAAGTTTCTAGGTGATGCTGGTGCTGCAGGTTCCTGCCCAGAACTTAGAAGGCCACGGACCTTGGTCTACGCTGAAGTTCTGCCCTGTTTACTTTGTCACCTGTCTGTCCCCTCCCTATCCCACTCTGATACATTTCGGGGTAGGTGACAAGCCTTAGCCTGTCACACCTAAGTGCTCCAAAATGCATACTGACTAGACCCCAGTATTCGAATATGGATTTTTTTGAAGTATTGAAATTCATATCAAAAAGCTGCTTGACCTCAGGGAACTCCGGAATGCCTGAATGGCAGCGGGAATGTTACCACCTCATTCCATATTTGCACACACTTATCTATATACATTTTTATGTGTATCCACATAAAATGAATGAAAAACACCAAAAATACTCACAGTGGTTATCACTATACTTGACAGACTTCTGGATAACTTTATTTATTTATTTTTTGGTCTTTTGTCATTTTAGGGCCACACCCGCGGCAGGTGGAGGTTCCCAGGCTAGGGCTCAAATCAGAGCTGCAGCTGCCAGCCTACACCACAGCGACAGCAACGTTGGATCTAAGCCGCATATGCGACCTACACCACAGCTCACGGCAACGCCGGATCCTTAACCCACTGAGCGAGGCCAGGGATCGAACCCGCCAACTCATGGTTCCTAGTTGGATTTGTTAACCGCTGTGCCACAATGGGAACTCCCTAGGTCTTCTGTTCTTTCCAGCGCGAAGCTGCCTTCACTCCAAGGGACACAAACGTAAACTCTGAAGGAGCAAAAGGACAGTGCAGAGGCCACCGCTGTCAGACCTGTCAGGAGGGACAGCCTGACAGTCATTTCCCACAGACCCCAGCCCTGCCCCCCTCCCCACACCCCTTCTGGCCCTGCAGTCCAGACCCACCCTCACCTGTGGCATGCAAAAATTCTGGTGCCAGGGATGGAACCTGAACCACAGTGGCCAGATCCTTAACCCGCTGTGCCATAGTGGAACTCCTCCGCTTTTTGATTATCTTGAACAATGCTGCTATGAACACCTGTGTCAATTATCCATTTCAGTGTTGGAGGGAATGTAAACTGGTGCAGCCACCATGGAGTACAGTATGGAGGTTCCTAAAAAAGCTAGCAATAGATGTGCTTTGTAATCCTGCAATCCCACTCCTGGGCTTATATCCAGAGAAACTTCAAAAAGATACATGCACCCTAATGTTCACTGCAGCACTGTTCAAAATATTTACAACTTAGAAGCAACCTATATATCCATCGATACATGAATGGATAAGGAAGACATGGTACATATATACAATGGAATATTACTCAGCCATAAAAAAAGAATGAAATAATGCCATCTGCAACAAAACGGATGGACCTAGAGATTCTCATACTAAGTGAAGTCAATGAGAAAGAGAAAGACAAATATCATATGTTATCACTTATATGTGGAATCTAAAATACAGTGCAGGAGTTCCCATCGTGGCGCAGTGGAAACGAATCCGACTAGGAACCATGAGGTTGCGGGTTAAATCCCTGGCATTGCTCAGTGGGTTAAGGATCCGGCGTTGCCATGAGCTGTGGTGTAGGTTGCAGATGCAGCTCGGATCCCGCGTGGCTGTGGCTGTGGCGAAGGCCGGCAGCTACAGCTCCTATTAGGTCCCCAGCCTGGGAACCTCCATATGTCGCAGGTGCGGCCCTAAAAAGACCAAAAAAAAAAAAAAAAATACAGTGCAGATGAACCTGTCTATAGAACAGACACAGATTCACAGACATGGAGAACGGACTTGTGGTTGCCAAGGGGGAGGGGGAGGGATGGATGGGGAGTCTGGGGTCAGCAGACGCAAACTATTATATACAGAATGGATAAACCAGGTTCTGTTGTATCGTACAGGGAACCATATTTAATATTCTGGGAAAAACCATAATGGAAGAGAATATGAAAAATAATGTATATGTGTATACAACTGAGTCATTTTGCTGTATGGTAGAAATTAACAATGTTATAGACAAATTAAAAAAAATTATCTGCTTCAGTCCCTGCTTTCGATTTTTCGGGGTATGTACCTGGAAGCGGAATACTCATTTGTGTAATTGTGAAAGAGAAAGGATGCATATACCGAAATTTCATAATGTGTGTTACGAGCTGGACCTTGAAGGCCAAGTTAAGAGGGTTGACGGGCCCTTGAAAAGCTACCTGAACTGTCCCATAATACAGCTGCAGTTCCACTGCCCCAAAGTATTGGGAAATTCCATTTTATTTTATTTTATTATTATTATTTTTTTGATATTTTTGCCTTATTTACAGCCACACCCATGGCATATGGAGGTTCCCGGGCTAGGGGTCTAACAGGAGTTGTAGCTGCCGGCCTTCGCCACAGCCACAGCCACGCCAGATCCGAGCCGCATCTGCAACCTACACCATGGCTCACGGCAACGTCAGATCATTAACCCACTGAGCAAGGCCAGGGATCGAACCCGCAACCTGATGGTTCCTAGTTGGATTCGTTAACCAGTGAGCCACGACGGGAACTCCAGGAAATTCTTTTTTATTTTTTTCTTTTAGGGTTGCACCTGTGGCATGTGGAAGTTCCTGGGGTAGGGGTCAAATCGGAGCTGCAGCTGCTACAGTCACAGCAGCATCAGATCTGAACCGCATCTGCGACCTACACCGCAGCTTACAGCAATGCTGAATCCTTAACCCACTGAGTAAGCCCAGGGACTGAACACAGATCCTCGTGGATCCTGGTCAGGTTCTTTTTTTTTTTTGTCTTTTCAGGGCTGAACCGGTGGCATATGGAGGTTCCCAGGCTAGGGGTCGAATCGGAGCCATAGCTGCCAGCCTACACCACAGCCACAGCAACACAGGATCCGAGCCACGTCCACGACCTGCATCACAGCTCAAGACAACAACAGATCCTTAACCCAATGAACGAGGCCAGGGATTGAACCTTCATTCTCATGGATGCTAGGCAGTTTTGTTTTCCACTGAGCCATGACAGAAACTCATCTATTTCCTTTTTTTTTTTTTTTTTTGGCTGAGCCCACGGCATGCCAAATTTCCCTGGCCAGGGATTGAACCCAAGCCATAGGGGCAACCCGAACCACTGCAGTGACAGAGTCAGAGCTGTAACCTGCTGAGTCAACAAGGAACTTCTCTTTTTTTCTTTAAGGTACTATTTTTTTTAAAAAACAGCAAGAAATAACACTCATAGAGAAGAGTATGTAAAATGTCAATGCACTGTTCAAAGAATAACTTAAAATCAAACAAGCATGTAACTATCACGCAGGTCCCAAAACAGATGTTGCCCACACTCTAGAAGCACCTGCTTTGAGCCTCACTGGTCACAGTCCCCTTTCCTCATTAGTAATTACCATTCTGCCCTTTGTGGTAATTACTTCATTGCTTTTCTCTTTATAGTTATACCACTTGGAAATGCGTCCCTAACAAGTGTAGCACTGCCTGCTTTCGGATCCTATAAAGATGTATTCGCATAGTAAATATTCCTTGTCTCTGGCTTCTTGCACTCAGCATTATGTTGTGCCCTTCGGTTTCTCGCAGTCTGTTCACGAGCCTGCGTGCAGCATCCCCTGCATCGTCTATGCAAGGCGTTGAAGCATCTATCCTAGGACACCTGTTCTCGCGTCTTCGTAACGCCCCTGGATACAACTCAGAGAGGTTCTCTCCAGGGTGTGGCCCATCGGGCGGAACGTGGATGTAGGGCACACGGCCAGTCCCTCCACCAAACGGCCCCGAGCAGCCTGTAGCGAGGGCACCGCCCGCCCGCCGAACCCCGCGCTGCGCTCCGTGCGTTTCGCGAAGAGCAGCCGGTTAGAGCCAGTCGCCGCGGTACTACCGCGTCCCCAAGGCAGCGACAAGCGCGAGCCTCCTACACGTTGATTTCCTTTACAGCACCTGCAGGCCATCTGGCCTCTTCCGGGGATGCCCGTTACCCTGGGACCCTGGCTTTCCCAGCGCCCGGCGTCCCGGCTTCTCCTCTGGCCGCGGCCCGCTTCTCTCTCCAGGCACCTTTTTCACTTTAACCTAGTCAAATTGGTCATCCTTCTTCGGTTAGCGCGCGTCGTTCCACGCATTCCAGACAGGTCCTGAAGGCGACCCGCAGTTATCCCGAGCGCCCGCCACTCCTACCTTCCACACTCGGTGCCCGCATCCCTCAGCTTCCCTCCGCCTAGCCGGTGACGCCAGCGCTCTCCCGGCACGCAGTGCGCAGGCGCTTCCGGGGTAGGGGGGGCAGCTGGGCTCCCTCGAGGAGCGTTTAGTGCGCCTGCGCCGAGGACTCCCCTCCCCTGCCCCGCCCGGGTTGTCTATAAAATCGCGAGCGTCTCCTCGCGAGAGGCTCGGTTCTCATGCTCGCTGCTGGGGTCGGAGGTCAGAGCGAGCGTCTCGCGGGCCGCAGGAGGAAGATGGCGGTGGAGTCCCGGGTTACCCAGGAGGAAATTAAGAAAGAGCCGGAGAAGCCCATTGATCGGGAGAAGGTGAGGGTCGGGAGAGGTGGAGGGGTCTTGGGGTGTGCGGGGAAGGCGGGTCGGAGACGGCAGGGGCCCCCTCCTGACTCCCGCCCGCCGCCCCCAGACCTGCCCGCTGCTTCTGCGCGTCTTCACCACCAACAACGGCCGCCACCACCGCATGGACGAGTTCTCCCGCGGAAACGTGCCGTCCAGCGAGCTGCAGATCTACACTTGGTGAGGCGGGGCCCGGGGTCTGGCTCTCGGCGGGACGGGAAGCGAGGTCCGGGGGTCGCGGGGGCTCGGGGGCGGGCCCGGGAGCCCGCGCGCGGTGTCCCCCTGGGCGCTGGGCCTGTTGTCTCGGTTTTCAGTCCCTCCCAGTGTGCGGCCTCTGAGCAGCTGGCGCAAAGTTAGGAAGGAAGGGTCTTTACCTATCTTGTGGCTATTTCACGTTTAGTGTTGAAACCTCGGGGGTGTAAAGGACTGGCCTGAGCTTGCTGTCACTGTTTCGGTTGCTGGGTACGGAAATGACACGTAGGTCGTCCCTGAGGGCTCTGTCGCGAACTTGGTGTTAGAGTAACACGGCGCGGGGGAGTGGTGCTGTTGGGTGATATTTGTCGTCCTCTAAGAGCGTTTCCACGCGATATTAAGCCTATACATTAAAAAAAAGACAAGCCTAGTGGTTTCTGATGTGGTGCTTAATGGAGAAGCTTTTGGTGTGTTTACTGAAGACCTGCCCCTGAATGTCGCTCTTAGCTGTACCTCCCGTACCCCACGTCTGACAAGGACCATCACGTACAACAAGCCTCATGCCGTTCCTTGGTTTGACAGTATAGTGGCTTTTTAGTGTCAGTAAAAGATGTGTAATTTTTGGAGTTTCCGTCACGGCTCAGTGGTTAACAAATCTGACTAGGAACCATGAGGTTGCGGGTTTGATCCCTGGCCTTGCTCACTGGGTTAAGGATCGGGCGTTGCCATTAGCTGTGGTGCAGGTTGCAGATCCAGCTTGTATCCTGCGTGGCTGTGGTTTAGGCCAGTGGCTACATCTCCGATTAGACCCTGAGCCTGGGAAGCTCCACATGCCGCAAAAAAAAAAAAAAAGTAATTTTTCAAAATGTCTGTTGTAAAATCTATTTGGTATTTGTCATTTTAAATGTACAGTTTGGCATAATTAGATATATTCATATTGTGCAGCCATTACCATTACCTACTTCCAGAACTTTAAAATTCCCCCACGGAAACTCTGTACCCAGTAAGCCTTCTGCCACTTTCTGGTAGATGCTACTTTATGTCTCTCTGAATTTGCCTGTTCTAGGTTTTTCATGTAAGTGCTCTCATGTCACATTTGACTTTTTGTGTCTGGCTTATTTCACTTAAAATGTTTTTATGGATTATCCACAGGCTAGCATGTAATAGAAATTGATTCTTTTTTTGTGGCTGAATGATGTTTCATTCATGCTACATTTTGTTTGTCCACTTGTCCACTGATGAACACTTGGGGACTGTTTCCTCGTTTCAGCTATTGTGAATAGTGCTGCCGTGAACGTGAGTGTGTATACACATAATCGAGCCCCTGCTTTCAATTCCATTGGGTTTATGCCCAGAAGTGGGATTGCTGGGTCATATGATCATTCAGTGTTTACCTTTTTGAGGATTCACCAAACTGTTTTCACACAGTGTTTCATTACGTTCCTAAAGAGGTGTGTAATTTTAAACTAAGCCCAATATATGCGAACTCAGTTCTTTAAAGATTGGAACCTTGGCGAGCATTGGTGGTACAGTGGTGAGCATAGCTGCCTTCCAAAGACTGGAACCTTATTTGCCTTTGTGGGATGTGTGTTAAATTTATGTAGTAGGAGTCTTGTTCAGTATCCCAGGATAAAAATTCAGAAATGGTGGGAGTTCCCGTCATGGCGCAGCAGAAACGAATCCAACTAGGAACCATGAGGTTGCGAGTTCAATTCCTGGCCTCGCTCAGTGGGTTAAGGATCCGGCGTTGCCTTGAGCTTGGTGTAGGTTGCAGACCACGGCTGGGTTATAGTGTTTCTGTGGCTGTGGTATAGACTGGCAGCAACAGCTCTGATTCAACCCCTAGCCTGGGAACCTCCATATGCCATGGGTGTGGCCCTAAAATGGCAAAACACACACACACACACAAAATTCAGAAATGTTGATTCGTAGGGCAGAACCGTCATTAATACATTATGAGTACCTCTGTGCAGAAATTAAAGTCTGTATTTTGTCCAACAGATTAAGATTTCCTATTTGCCAGGTGATTTGCTCAGACCCTGAGAGTATAAAGAGGGTCCTGCTCTTCTGCAGTAAATTCAGTCTTGGAGAGAAAGCAGGTGAAATAGATAAATGCTAAGTAAGACTTCAGGGTGGAGATGGCAGGTGAGATGTCCCCTAGATCCTCTCCTCTCAATCAAGAATGAAATGACAAAAGGCCTGTTTTTCTGTAATGTCCTGACCCTAAGCTGCAGCCCAGCAAGGGTCTACCATGTCTACCATGGAAAGGCTGCCCACCCAGAGGCCGCAGCGAGGGAAGATCGGTTACAGATCTGGAAGTTCTCTCTTGGACAAGTGCACTGAGGGGCTCAAGTCGGCCATCCTACCAGTCAGGGAAAGGTGGTGGAGTCCAGAGGAGGTCAGCAGAGGTGGCGGTGCAGTCCACCCAGGTCCGGGCACCATGTGGGGCTGGGGACACAGTGTGAGGAGTGGTCCTTATGCTTGGGTGGTCCTTAAAAACAGGTCAGTGGAAGATTGTAAGAGGCCAGGAGGAGCCATCTGTGAAAAGAGCTGGCTCACACACTATAGCACCCATGGCCAGGCCTGTGGGGCCGGCTGCTGCACAGCATAAGCTGCTCCAGTTGCTTCAGGGAAGTCTCTGCTCTTAGGACCTTTTCATCTGATTGACTCAGACTCACCCAGATTGACTGAATGAAGTTTACCCAGATTATTTAGGATAATCACTGATTTGTAGAGTTTAATCCCATCTGCATGATAGTACATAACACCTACCTCAGTGTTTGATTAAATAACTGGGGTTTGTTGCTTTTTTTTTTTTTTTTTTTTTTGGTCTTTTTGTCTTTATGTAGAGCCGCACCCACGGCACATGGAGGTTCCCAGGCTAGGGGTCTAACAGGAGCTGCAGCTGCTGGCCTACACCACAGCCACAGCAACGTGGGATCCGAGCCGCGTCTGCGACCTACACCACAGCTCACAGCAACGCCGGGCCAGGGATCGAACCCGCAACCTCATGGTTCTTAGTCAGATTCGTTAACCACTGAGCCACAAAGGGAACTCGAGGGGCTGTTGCTTCTTGAAATCAGACACCTAAAATTGACCCCCACGTTCACCTAGCAAAGATTTCAACCTGAGGGGTCTCTGTGTTCTTCACCTGTGTATGCATCCTTTAGACGAATGGTCAGAAGGCACCACTTGGTGCTCCAGCTGTTGGGCTGGGGATGGTCCTTGCAGGTGGGAAGCTTGTAAGAAGCGATAAAAGGTGTGAACCAGACTCCCCATGTTCATCATGAGCAAGGTGACAGTGTGGAAAATGTTGGAGAGGAAGAAGAGTCCTTTCTGGTACACATCTCATTACAAGTATATACTGTGTACCAGAGGAGAGTGATACGGAATATTCAGAGCACCACACTGAGAAAAGTGGAGATGAGCCGAAAGCAGCATACAGAGATTTAAATAGTGAGAGGCTGAAGTAAGGTGTGATGTTGGGCATGAGAAAAAGACTCGACCTGTCTCAGGAGGATTGTGACCTGGGCAGCTAAGTGGGTGATAGGGCTTTGGATGGGATAATACTTGGAGGGGCGAGGTTTTAGGGGTCACTGTTGAGCAGGATTGGGCAGCAGAGGACAGAAGGGGAGGTGGTCACCACTGGTGTGCCTGCTCGCATGTGCTCCTCGAGGGGCTCGCATGTGCGCCATGGTGGAAGGGGCGCGAACAGCCTGCACAAGCGCAGCTACATGGTGTCTTGGGCATTTGAGTCTGCTCTGTGCAAGTCCATCTCTGGTAAAATTCATCAGAACATTCAGTCTTAGAAAGGAAAACAACACTGCACAAAATGCTTTCCTGTCATATTGATCCTAAGATGTCTTCCAGTTTCAGAGATGCTAAAGCGTGGAAAAGTGTGTCTTAGAAATAACGAAAAAGAATGAAGAGTTGAGATTAATTTGGACTTCTTTACCCTTAGATGGGTAAACCACTAGGCCAGTGTTACACAGTAACAAAAGAAGCATATGTAATTCTGAAGTCCCTGTTAGCATCCTACCATTCTGACCTCAGTTCATCAAAATTTCAAACATTGAGGCTGGTCAGGGGAATATTTTGGGGGCAGATAGTATTATTAGGTGCTTTAAAATTAACTCAATCCTAAGACCTTGACAGTTTCTAATGTAAGTTGCGGTTGAGACATGCAATTAATTCATTGTTGTCAGTATCCTTGTTCTGTTATTGCTGATTAATTACCTATAATGTCTTTTTCCTAAAAAAAAATTCAGGATGGATGCAACCTTGAAAGAATTGACTAGTTTAGTAAAAGAAGTCTACCCAGAAGCTAGAAAGAAGGGCACCCACTTCAATTTTGCAATTGTTTTTACGGATCTTAAGAGGCCTGGCTATCGGTAGGTAACTTTTTATTTTTAATTTCTAGAATCTCTTCTTGAATTTGATGTTTTAGCTGTTAGGGACTTTACCTGTTCTAGCCAATGGGGGGGATTTATAGTATATTACTGCCTGTTTTAGATCACTACAGTGCTCACCTTTGTAACTGTTTATGGTGCGGTCGGTGATGTGTTGCTCTTTCGCAGAGTGAAGGAGATCGGCAGCACCATGTCCGGGAGGAAGGGCACCGACGACTCCATGACCCTGCAGTCGCAGAAGTTCCAAATAGGAGACTATCTGGACATAGCAATCACGCCTCCCAATCGGGCCCCGCCTTCTTCCGGGCGCATGAGGCCGTATTAAACTTTACTGTTTCTTGAATTTATTTTTCATTCAGTTATGTAAAATAAACTTAAACTTTTACTCCCTTCCTTATCGCCATTAAGCCTTTAAATTCTAAACCAATTGTAATGCATCTATTTAGGAGTTAGATTTGGCTTTGCTATGGTATGAATATTAATAGAAAGTCCTCATGTTTCAAGTTCTTCTGTAAAATATGAAGAGAAGTGCTCTTAGCGTCCTATGTAAAACTGTGTGATAAATGTATGTTGCAGTCCACTGAGTATGAACGTTAATGGGGGATTGGGACGGGTGTAATTAAGTTTTGGGGATTATGCTGAACAGTGGAATTCAGTACATTGAAGCCCAAGTGAGGTTAAGGACACAAAAGCCATGGGATTAAAGTAAACAGGGTTTGTGGCCCAGGCTGTGGGGCTGGGAAGGGGCCTGTTGTGGGGGTGGTGGGCAGCTGAGATGTTCTGGAGTATTCTGAGCTGAAGCAGGTTGCAGAAGCTGTTTGAAGAGATTCTCCTGTCTGGATCAAGGTGCAGCGACAAGGTAGAGAAAAGGAGAACAGGTGTCACAGTGAGGCCTTTTTACGCTTTAAAGATGGGGAGAATTGGGCATTTGGAGGGCAGGAAGCACAGAAGAACAGGGGTTAGCACTTAGGATAAGTTGGAAAGGTTTCCCCTAAAGATATGAAAATGGAGGGGAATGAGCAGAATCCTAAGACCAAGGGTGAAGGTCAGGGCAAGGTCGAGTAAGGGACGTGCACGTGTCCTGCGGGTGCTGGGCTCACTCATATCTGAGTGTCTGACGGGAGAGGCGGTGTGCACAGTGGTTAAATCCTGGCTATGCCTGCAGCCCTGGACACATTTCTTGAAGCTTTTTTTGGTTTGTTTGCAACTTTATAAAATGGAGGTAACAACCCATAGGATTGTGAATACTATGTTTGCAAAGGGCTTAGAGTAGTGCTGATGTGGAAGGAACAAAACTGGCCACAAAGTCGCGCTGAGTCAGGACTGGGGCACTGACCACAGCACCGTCAGTCTCACTTTGAAGTTCATGAGCAGTGCGCAGTGTGTGATAAGCCCGATTAGCTTTAGTCCGCTGCAGGAGGAAGTTGTGAACATGTATTTATTCCAAAATGAAAATGCAAGTACTAGCGAGTTTGCATTAGCAGAGTACAAAGAAAGCACCTTTTAGAGTTCAATGCTTGTGGGATTGGGGTCCCTGGCGCAGTCGGCCGTGGGCCCTGCGGGCCAGTCTGGGACCTCTTCCTGGGAGTCTGCCTGTAGACCTCAGCTCCAGAATTGGTAACATCAAAACTATTTTTTTTTTTCCTTTTCAAAAGACGGGCCATGACTAGCTTGCTATTTGTGGAGATTTACTATGCAGATCAAGACAGCAGAAACCCAACAGAGGACTTTCTAAGCAAATTGTGACCTATGATGGAGCTCTCCTCTAATTCCAGGTCATTGTCCCACTAGCTGAAAATAAAGTGCTTTATTTGCTTGGTTCCAACATGATTTTTTTTTTTAAGGTAAACTTGGTACATAACTTAGGTTCAGGTGTACAACATAATTCGGTATTTGTATACACTACAAATTGATCACAAGTTATCTGTCACCATACAGCTGACCCCCTTCATCCTTTTTGCCACCCTCAGTCCCCCCACTGATAACCACCAGTCTGTTCTCTGTATCCGTGGGTTTGGTTGCTTTGTTTTTAGATTCTACATGTATGTGAGATGATGCCATATTTATCTTTCTT
The DNA here is from genome assembly GCA_004024745.2 of Catagonus wagneri. Classification (NCBI taxonomy): domain Eukaryota; kingdom Metazoa; phylum Chordata; class Mammalia; order Artiodactyla; family Tayassuidae; genus Catagonus; species Catagonus wagneri. The sequence continues at coordinate 44,477,839 of PVHT020004944.1, read as the reverse complement.
TCTTATTTCACTTTAGGTCCATCCACGCTGTTGTTAATGGCAGAAATTCTTTTACGGCGGAATATTCCTGTGTGCATGTGCGTATGTGCATCTCACAGCTTCTTTTACTCATTCATTCACCCATGGACACTTAGGCTGTTTCCATGTCATGGCTGTCATAACATGGGGGTACAGAAAGCTTTTCTCACATCCTTGCCAGCACTTAAATTACCGTTTTGATGGTCATGGTTCTGAGAGGTGTGAGGTGTTATCTCTAGTTGTGGTTTGCATTTCCCTGATGACTAGCAATGTTAAGCACTTGCTTATGTCTCTGCTGGCCACGCGTGTGTCCCAACTGGAATTTTTTCCTTTAAGGATTGCCATCTTCCACCAAAAGTAACGATTACTTAGTGAATTTATCGTTGAACATAATGCTAAGAAACACAAGACTTGTACTTAATCCTTACCTTCCTCTGTCTGTGGCAAGTGCTGCTTTGAGTGACTGAGATGTTTCTTCAAATAGAAATACATGGTGACTGAGTCAGCACCATGCACTGCCTTCAGTGCCGTGCCTGCCTCACCTGCTCTGAAGGTGGTTTCCCTTTGGAGTATGAGTTAGAGCACATGCATTGCCTGTGGTATATTTTCAGCTTTTTCACAGTGTCCAGAAACTTATTTTCTTTGCTTTTCTTTTTTTCTTTTGAGGGCCACACCGGCAGCATCTGTAAGTTCCTAGGCTAGGGGTCAAATCAGAGCTACAGTTGCCAGCAATGTAGAATCCAAGCCACATCTGCAACCTACACCACAGCTTATGGCAATGCCAGATCTTTGACCCACTGAGTGAAGCCAGGGATTGAACCTGGGTCCTCAAGGATACTAGTTAAGTCGGTTTCCATCGAGCCACCATGGGGACGCCGAGTTTATCTTTTTTATGGCTGAGTATATTCCATTGTGTATACACCCCACATCTTCTTAATCCATTCATCTGTTGTTAGACATTTAGGTTGTTTCCATGTCTTGGCTATTGTGAATAATACTGTGATGAACATATGGGTGCATGTATCTTTTTCAATGAAAATTTTGTCTGAATATATGATCCAGGAGTGTGATTGCTGGTTCATATGGTGGTTCTGTCTTTAGTTTTTTGAGAAACTGCCATACTGTTCTCTATAGTGGTTGTACCAGTTCACGATCCCACCAACAGTGCAGTAGGGTCTCTTTTCTCCACACGCCCTCCAGCATCGTGACCTGTATTAGGTGGTACCTCATTGTAGTTTTGATTTGCATTTCTCTAATAATTAGTGATGTTGAGCGTTTTTTCAGGTCCCTGCTGGCCATCCGTATGTCTTCTCTGGAGAAATGTCTAAGTCTCCTGCCCATTTTTCAGTTGGGTTGTTTTTTGTGGTTGAGTTGTATGAATTTATGTGTGTTGGATATTAGGCCCTCGTCTGTTGCATGGCTTGCAAATATTTTTTTCCATTCTGTGGGTTGTCTTCGTTTTTTAATGGTTTCCTCTGCTGTGCAAAAGCTTTTGAGTTTAATTAGGTCCCACTGGTTTGTTTGTGACTTTATTGCCATCATTCTAGGAGGTGGGTCAAACAAGACGTTGCTGTGATTTATGTCAAAGAATGTTCTGCTTATGTTTTCCTCTAGGAGTTTGATAGTATCTGGTCTTATATTTAGATCTTTAATCCATTTTGAATTTATTTTTGTGTACAGTTATTCTTAAATTCAGCTGAACTCAGCCTACCTATTTCTATTCAAATATAAGTTCCAAACTTAGTGTTTGGGAAACTGAGCATAGGAGTAATAAACTAAACCTAAAAAGCAATTTTAATACGAAATACTAGAATAACTTTAATAAAGCAAAATCCATCAGCCTGGGAATGTTGTGAAGAATTTACTGTATGAAGGTGTTATAATTACACGCCTACCTCAGGAGATGGCTGGGAGGAGCCAACGAAGGGAGCCAAGAGGAGGGCCTGCTGGATGGTTGTGTCCAGTAAGGAGCTTTTTAAAACCAAAAAAGGAAAAAGGCAGCGGGAGCCTCTCCTGTTGTGCCTGCAGCTGCCAGAATCTCCTACTCTACCGGGGCCGGCGGGTCAGCCCAGCTATAACCAACTCAGAGAACAGTTCACACACAAGATGAAATTAAAGCAATTTCGATCATGAATGAGGTGAACCACCAGAGACAATTTGAAAGTCTGCTTAAGTTTTAGAGAATTATTGGGAACTCAGAACTTGCACTATTCCTGATTATCTCTGCCCACACATCCAGGGAATCAACACCTGGATGTGGTACCTACCATGGCCCAGGGACTGTGGGCCTGGGCTGCATCGAACCCCACACAGATGCTCCTCAGAAAGCCTTAGTCTGGCAGTAAAAGCTGGGAACACAGATGAGTAAAAGGATCGGAGTGAAAGGGCAGAGCTCAGGGTCAGGGAACACTGAGGAGTCTGGCTGGACTTGCGGATAAAGGGGAATGTCAGCTGCTCCTGCCACCAGGTGAGAAGTGGGGGCTTGGCAGGCGGTAGAGGGAGGGATCACCCGAGGCCGGCAACAAGATTGGGGTGGGAAACTGGACACAGAAGGAAACCGTCATTAAAGCCTCAGCATCCTCATCTGAGGAGTTGGAATGATTCTCTACCAACTATTCGGTAAGTTATTGGAAGAATTAAATGGGTTAATCAACACACTTAGAACCACGCCTAGAAGAACAAAACTAAGTATCTTTTTTTTTTCTTTTTCAGCTTTTTAGGGCCGCCCCCACAGCATATGGAGGTTCCCAGGCTAGGGGTCCAATCGGAGCTACAGCCGCCGGCCTTCGCCACAGCCACAGCAACACGGGATCCGAGCTGCGTCTGCGACCTACGCTACAGTTCACGGCAAAGCCGGATCCTTAACCCACTGAGCAAGGCCAGGGATCAAACCCGCAACCTCATGGTTCCTAGCGGATTCGTTAAGCACTGTGCCACGACAGGAACTCCCAAAACTAAATATCTTGAATATTACATTATATTTAGCAAAACCTACTGCATAGTAGTTCCTAGAAAAAACAATGAGTTTTGTTTTAGGGATAATTTTCCAACAAAATGCAGACACAAGGTGACGGGTCTTCACATTTGACTTTCAAGGCACAACCATAAAAGGATCATCACGCATCACCTTTCCCAAAGCTGAGCCTCTGATGCACCTTGTCATTATACTTGTCAATTGTTTCTTCTCCATTCTCCCCACCCCCATTTCTGGCCGCCCCTCAGCATATGGAGCTCCCAGGCCAGGGGTCAAATCATCCGTAGTGGCGACCGAGGCCACAGCTGTGGCAAAGCCAAATCCTCAATCCTCTGTGCCAGGCTGGGGATTGAACCCGCGTCCCAATGCTCCCAAGATGCCGTTGATCCTGCTGTGCCACCTTGGGAGCACTTCATATTTTTAACTGGGCTTCACAGCATGTTATGTCCTCCTTTCCCCACTGGCTGTTCATGAACTGAACTGCATAAAATGACCCTGCAGATGCACTTAGATGGGAAAGGTCTATGGCTCCCTGGACAGGGTTGTCTGAAGCCATGGGACAGCTCTAGAGGCACAGCTGGCAGGCCAGGGAAGGGCACCTGGCCAGGAGGCATCCTCGCGACCTTGGAGGGCTAGGGCGCGAAGCTGGAGAGGGGACTTGGCGAGGTCTCGGCCAGGGCTGGCAAGAGCGGATTTGAGGGCAAAACTAGCCTAAGTCAAAACACCCTTCCTGATAGCAGGTGAGTCAGTAATTACACGTCTGACACCGCCTATGGCACCACTGCTACCTAGGCCTGTAAAGTCCTCTGTCCTAAATTAATTTAGGCTGTCATTTGTAAACTGTACTGCAATAAAAGGTGTAAAAAGCTCTGGGACAGCCAGGAGAGGAGACAGGAGAGCAGACCAAGGAAAAAGCCCAGCCCCAGCCCCAGCCCCACTGTCCCAAGGAGACAGAGCAGGCCTTATCTAAGGAGCAAACAGTAACATTTAAATTTCAAAAATTATTTCTCCTGCTTCCTAATATTTCTTAAGCTATTATGTTTCATTAGGCAGAGTAAATTTCAAGTCCACGAAATGGTCAGGGTCTTTCAAAAGTGATTAACTGAACTATAGTAAGACTGAGGTTAAATTGCATCAGCCTTAATAGAAAGCATTTTATGACATCAGTGTCCACGCTCATCTTGAACATGAGTTGGGTTTTAAAAAGGGGGAAGATGCTGGAGGATGTGAAAAACAAAGTGAGTCCAGCTTTGCTTTCATCCCATCCTGCTCTGTTTCGACAATGGAAGGATGGATCCGCTACAATTCTGTACAAAGATACACATAAAAATACACTGCAATTACGTGTAATTAACAGCCACCAACAAAACAAATGACACACATGGTAGCCATCATCACGTGTGCCAGTGTGGGAGTGACAGGCCGCGGCGTGCACGGGCTTACTCACTCACGGTTTTCTTTGTTGCCAGCATCTCGGAGAAGGAACACATTGCTAGGCGGCACTGGTTTCACTGCTGTTGGAGTGGCAAGGTTTGAGTTGTATTTTGACAAAATCTAAAAAGAGCAAATTTTTTATTAAGTCATAGGAACAACAATATAAATTTGGAAGTTGTTATAAAACACTGAAGAAAAGGCAAGGAAAATTTGAGGATATGGGTTATTTGAAACAGAATTTTTAATAGCACAGACAGATGTTTAACAGCACAGACAAGATGGAGATATTAGAGTTTAACTTGACTATAGAAGCTTGATTTCTAAAGCGTTCTAGAATCTCCTCCCAGCAAGAGGCAGTGCATCCGAGGGCAAATCAAATTCTGTACAGAGACGTTAGGGAAGGCACAGATGAGAAAGAAGTGAGATAAAGGCCCAAAAGAAAGAGCATCAGCTATAAAGATTATGAAGAGTCTGAAACATCAGCTATGGTTTTCATAAAGAAGTGCAACCTTAAATCCAAGGTTTCCCTCCTTCAACCCTGTGGCCGCCTGGCCGCGCTGTGCAGAGGCTGCAGACCCACGGCCCTCCCTCCCTCCACCTGTCGCGATGCCAGGGAGGCGGCAGAGACAGGAAGGAGGGTAACAAGTGGTTTACTGGAACCTGAGGGTGAGTCCGCTCCAGCGGTACTGGTAGTTTTATCTTCTCCAAGCTAGGAAGGCTTCTAGAGTGGTCAGCAAGAATTCCATGTGCCTGAGCAATGACTGCCAGACACCAATTTGTATTAAGTGGGCTGCTCAGGAGTCAGACTGGTGGTTATTGAGTAGAGCCGGTAGTTGTTATAAATCAGAAGCAGACTACCGATAAGTTATACCATACTAAGCAATCAGATATTCTAGGGACTTCCTGCTGTGGTGCGGTGGGTGAAGGATCTTACTGCAGTGGCGCGGGTAGCTCAGAAGTGCAGGTTCGAGCCCCAGCCCTGGAGAGTGGGTTAAGGACCTGGGATTTGGCATTGCCACAACTGTGGCATAGGCTGCAGCTGTGGTTCAGATTTGCTCCCTGGCCTGAGAACTTACATGTGCCTCAGGTGTAGCTAAAAAAAGGATTCAGTCTTCTAATGTATTTAAACAAGTGTTTCTACAGCTGAGGCCCAAGTCGTCTCAACTGTAAGAATCAGTGATACAAGGTATTTGCGACAGTTCAGCGCTGGAGCAGTGTTGGGTAAACGACATTTCCTTTTCTTCTCTGGCCTTGTCCATGGAACAGAGAAGTTCCCAGGCCATGGATCAAACCCACGCCGCAGCAGCAATGCAAACTGCTGCAGTGACAACACTGGATCGTTAACCCACTGCACCACAGGACACCTTCCCGAATGACATTTCTGACTTTGCTAGAAGCGGTACTGGAAACCATGATCAATATGGTGATCACAGTCTAACAGTGATTAAAAAACATGATAAGAGTACAGTTTAGACATGAAGTAAAGATAAAGAGAAAATGCCTCATGAGGGCACCAATGTATGGTGACATCACCAGCCTGTCCTCAGCGCTGAAGAGCCTGAGCCAGGTGGTCCTAACAGCCCAGAATTTAGATTTTGATCCAAATCAGCACATTAGTCTGATGATAAATACTACATTCTGGAGTTCCCATCATGGCACAGGGGAAACAAATCTGACTAGGAACCATGAGGCTGCAGGTTCGATCCATGGCCTCACTCATTGGGTTAAGGATCCGGCGTTGCCGTGAGCTGTGGTGTAAGTTGCAGACACAGTTCGGATCCCGCGTTGCTGTGGCTGTGGTGTAGGCCGGCGGCTATAGCTCCATTTGGACCCCTAGCCTGGGAACCTCCATGTGCCGTGGGTGAGGCCCTAAAAAGACAAAAAAAAAAAGTATTATATTCTATATCAGTCTCAGGTCTTTTTTCAGGAAAACAAACAAAAGCTAGAAAAATCACCTGGCGAATATCTTCTGGAATTGCAGTTACTTCCGGAGGTGTAGGTGTTCTGAGCAGATTCTCATAAGAAGAAATCGTAGGAGAAGAGGGATCTGCAAAATTCTCAAAGCTCTCTTCTGACCGTGCAACTAATGCCGTACTGTCTTTGATTTCCAGACCACGTGATGAACGATTTGTTTTTGATAAGGGATAATTTGTGGATACCTATTGAGTAAAAATAAATCATTCAATTATTATGGTATAGAGTAGTCTAGTAAATTTAATCATTAGTCAATTTTTTTTTCTTTTTACAGCCACACTCTCAGCATATAGAGGTTCCTAAGCTACGCATCAAATCAGAGCTGCATCTATCTACCGGTCTACACCATAGCCACAGACTGGGTTCGAGCGCCTCTGCAACCTACATTGCAACTTGCGCCAACGCCAGATCCTTAACCCACTGATTGAGGCCAGGGATCAAACCTGCATCCTCTTGGATACTATTCAGGTTCTTAACCCGCTGAGCCACTATGGGAGGAACTCCTCATTGGTCAGTGGTTAGTTCTGATGGGGTCTCTAAGGCCCTCAAATGAGCCCCTCTTCCCTGACCGAGTACTCAGTAAAATCAAGAACACAAAGAAACGGCACCCAGATGACACAGAGCCATCTCATTACTAGGCAGAGCTCAGGATTAATGTGAAATCTAAACAGCCTTGTTGACTGAAGCCCAGATTTAGACGGATTCACCACCCAGACTCAGGCACCACTACTCTGGGCCAGATACTGGTCAGAGCAAGGTTGTGCTACGTGTGTCCTCAGTCCCGCCTGGGAGATGGCCGCTTGTTCCCACCGGCCTGGCCGGGCTCCCTCGCGGCAGAATGGGGGACAAGGCCATGCCTCCCACAGGAACTGAACAGAAACAGAGGATTAAGGAAGTCCCATGGTGCTACTCACATTTTTTTAGTAAAGCACATTGGATTTACAATGGTGTGCCAATTTCCGCTGTACAGCAGTCACTGTCATACACACACACACACACACATTCTTTTAATAAATACACAAATATATGTGTGTGGGTGTGTATATACACACTACACACGCACACACATACTTTTCTTAATATTCGTTTCCATCACGGTCTGTCCCAGGAGATGGGCTACAGCTCCCTGTGCTGTGCAGCAGGACCCCACTGCCCATCCGTTCTACATGTAATAGTTTGCATCTACCAACCCCAAACCCCCAATCCATCCCACTCCCTCCACCACTTAAATTATACATTAATAAAATGTTAAAAACTGAAAGTTTGTTTCTCAGATGCACTAGCCACATTTTTTGGTGCTCAGCAGCTAGCTGGCTACTGCACTGCCCAGCAGATGACAGAACATTTCTATCGCTGCTGAAATTTCTAACATACTGGTTGTCTTACGTGTTCATAACAACTTTAAAAATGGATGCAGTTTTGATTACATAGTTAATATCTTCATTGGGAAAAAAATCACCCATAGACAACAACATTTTGGTGTGTTTCTATCCATTGTTTTTCCTTAAAATATAAGTATATGGGGTGTTCTCATCATGGTGCAGCAGAAAAGAATCCGATTAGGAACCATGAGGTTGCGGGTTTGATCCCTGACCGCGCTCAGTGGGCTAAGGATCTGGCGTTGCTGTGAGCTGTGGTGTAGGCTAGCAGCTGTAGCTCCGATTTGACTCCTAGCCTGGGAACTGTCATATGCCGCGGCTGCGGCCCTAAAAAGAAAAAAAAAAGTATATGTTATGTATGTGTGTATGTGTATACATATACATGTATTACTATTTTCCACATCATTATTTTTTGAAAACATTCATTCTATACGTTATCTGTTTATCAAAACATGCTAGTCCCATAGACTAGATCTTATGATTTACTTTAATACATTTTAGTTCTTTATCATTTGACATTTAGTTTGTTCCCACGTTCTGCTCTTACACATAATTCTGTTCCTTCCCTTTTAACTCCCTTCTTACAAGTCTTTCTCCTAGTGTGCCTTAGAATACATTCTGGTTAAAAGGTATGAAAAACAAAGTTCTTGATAATAATGTGCTGCTAACGACCCTCTGGAAACTTCGTAAATGCACTTCTAAATGCTGCAGCAGTCTATGTTTTGTAACTTAAAAAAAAATTTTTTAAAGGGCCACACCCACAGCATATGGAAGTTCCCAGGCTAAGGGTGGAACTGGAGCTGAAGCTGCTGGCCTACACCACAGCCACAGCAATGGGGGAATCCAAGCCTCAACTGCAACCTATGCCACAGCTCATAGCAACGCTGGATCCTTAACCTACTGAGTGAGGCCAGGGATTGAACCTGCATCCTCATGGATACTAGTCAGATTTGTTACCACTGAGCCACGACGGGAACTCCAGGTCTATGTTTTTCAAACAAACTGAATCTGGAAATAATACATGTGATTCAGCAGGGAAAAGATTAGAGTCTTCAGTTTGATGGAAGTTTACCAGAGCTGTGCTGTTGTTTGTAGAAGGGATTTTCAGACCAGGAGTGCAGAAAGTAGGTGCCAAGGGAGAGTGTGCACAGTCAGCATCTAGAAGACACAGACCACAGTGTGAAAATAAACATCTGAGAATAAGGTTGCAATAAAGTTTTTAGCTTTTATGTTATAATCTCTGTCAATACAATTTGTGTACTTTATTTTGTTAATAATTTAAAGTATAATTACAGTGTGCCTGAATGGACAGGAAAAAACAAAACTGTCCTGTTCAGAATCTAATTATCAGTAGCACTAATAACAAGTTCAGCAAGTACAATACCATAAAAATGAATAGTTCTAGTATTAAGATCAATAAACAATAAGAAACATTTGAAAAATATTATTTCACAATAGCAACAAAGATGATACCTATATATAAATCTATTAAAACCTAAGACCTTTATGAGAAAATCAAATTTCTGAAGAAAAAAATGAAGAGGGTGAATAAGCTTGCTTACCTTCCAAGACATTAGGATTTATGTTAGAAAAATGATCAAACTGGAAAATTTTATTAAGTCTAAAAATAAAAACCAAGTGCTGGAAAAGATGGAGAAATAGGAACTGAAACACTGTTGGTGAGAATACAATCAGAACAGCCACTCTGTGGCGGTAATTTTGAATTTTCTAGAATAAGTGAAGATGTGCATCCAATCTGACCTAGAAATTCTACTCCAAGATATAACCAACACCACAGCTCACAGCAATGCCGGATCCCCGACCCCCTGAGGCCAGGGATCGAACCTGTATCCTCATGGATACCAGTCAGATTCATTTCCCCTGTGCCGCAATGGGAAGTCCATTTTTTTTTTTTTTTAAACAAGGGACAATTTAACTAGAGTACGGCTTGTAATAGTTAAAAAAAAAGGAAGATAATTTATCCCTTAATAATCAAGTGAATAAAATATGGCTTATTCATACAATGGAACACTGCATAACAATGAAAATGGAGGAAATGAATTTACATGGATTAATACAGAAAACATACTGTTGAGTGAAAAAAACGTGACAAAAAGAATATTAACTGGATTTTCCATTTATGTGAAATTTTAAAACAACACAACTATACTTTATTCATTTATTTATTTTTGGCTGTCCCGAGGCATATGGACTTCCTGGGGCCAGGGATCAGATGCGAGACACAGTTGTAACCCATGCCACAGCTGTGGCAGTGCTGGTTCCCTAACCCACGGCGTCAGGCCAGGGATCAGACTTGCGGCCCAGTGCTCCAGACACTGCTGATCCAGCTGCACCGCAGCGGGAACTCCTGCGCTCTAGAATAACTGCTACTTTGGGGCAAAGGGAAGGAGAAGAGTGCTTTCACTTTATATATATAATTTATGTATAACTTTAATTAAAAAGAGAAGATGTAGGAGGTCCCGTCCTGGCTCAGTGGTTAACGAATCCGACTAGGAACCATGAGATTGCGGGTTTGATCCCTGGCCTTGCTCAGTGGGTTAAGGATCCGGCGCTGCCATAAGCTGTGGTGTAGGTTGCAGACGCAGCTCGGATCCCGCGCTGCTGTGGCTGTGGCAAAGGC